>VXAV01003964.1:136489-148541 GCA_013399715.1 Alectura lathami
TAAAAATACATAACTGTGGGGAAAAAAAAAAAAAAAAGAAAGAAAAAAAAGCCTTGGATTAACAAAATCACTATTATGTAATATACTTAAGCACCATAACCAAAATGTGGCTTTCAACTCAACATGTAGAGAGAGATTTGTGCAGTAGAAACCAGAAGTCAACTACAGAACTGAATCCTTTGTGAGTATGTGGTTGTTTGGGATAGAAACGAAAGACCTGCAGTTAGAATTTTCACCTCTAAGAGTGTTCAGATCCACTGAACTTGGCAATCTCATAGGCAAACATACTTTAGCTTTTACTCTCCATAAGTTTTATATTTTTATACTTCTACTATAACAAACTAAACAGTTTAACTTTCATAAAACTTTTTACTTGCTAAAGCTGCTAGCTTTACAGCTGGATAACATAAATTTAATTCAGTTTTATGTTCTATTTTCATTTTCTTTAATAATTCTCTGCAGAAAAATTCTTTTATGTTTTGTTTCTTTGCTATAATTGTGTAGAAGAGCCTTGAGGCAAATTAGAAATATAATAATCAGAGTTTTATTAAGAGACTGAACTTAGATAGACATGCAAACTGAACTATAATGTACCAGTTTATTCTGCTACATAAGATACATTCTTTCTACATAAGATTTATTCAGAAAGATGCTGAGTGAGACAAAAAACATCACACTGGTGAACAACAGTTTTTCTACTTTGGCCATATTCGTAACTGTTGTATTTTTTTTCTCAGTTATGGCATATCAGACATGACACTATTAATGAAGTAAATAAGATTTTCTATATTCACAAGACTGTCTATCTGAAAATCTTGTCATACGGCAAATTCTTAGAAGTATCAACCCTTATACCAACGACCTATATGCTGCCACTTACTAAATTATTTTGCAGAAGGAAGAGGAGAGAGATCCAATGAAAAAATACCTCCATCTTTTTCATTAAAATGAACTTCAGTGAATTTGAAGAAGAAAGACATAATCAAATTATTTAAGCAACTAAGTAGAAAAAAGAGACAAAATGAAACACGTCATAAGCACAATGAACTTCAGTATACTCAAATATTTTGGTCTAGAGAGCTTGACAAAGAGCAGCATGACTGAAGGCTCAAGATCTTTGCTGGTGTGAAATTACTACAGTGCAGCCTAGATGCATGAGCAGGCCCTCAGCAATGCCATAGGAAGCTAAAAATCCCACAGTTTCACAGAGCAGTCAGCTTCCACTTGGAGGGAATCATTAAAGCTCAGTCCTAAACCAGCAACACCACTGCCTCAGGTGTAGCATGAGGAGTCCTCAAAAGAGGTGCCAGATCCCTGGTGAGATTAGATGAGTCAGACTGATGTGAGGACATCAGGAAGAGAAGGACATGCAAAGAAAGGCTTAACCCACATCATCCAGGGGACAGCTCTGTCCTAGGCACCCTGGCTTCCAGAACACCTGCTAGTTCTTTTTCATCCCTCCAGCCTCTCCAGAACCCGTTCTGCCACTGCTATAAAACTCTACTTTGCCTATTAGTTGTTCTGCTCTGCTGTGGCCACCCTTTCTGCATCGAGGCAACAGCACAGTCATTGCAAAGAGTTGAGCCTTCAATCAGGCTCTCTCTCACTGACACAAGATATTTAATCACAAGAAAGTTAAAAGAAAATATGCGAAGAGGAATTGCCTTTTCTCCTCTTTTAAGTCTGAAATAAACATGAACAAACTGTCTCACACTATGCCACAACTGTCTAAATAGATCTGTATCTTTGGAAGAAAAAAGCTGATGCAAAATAGGAAAGACATAAATGGAATTAGATAAATAATGCTCCAGAGAATGTTGATTTTTATTTTATGGCCAAAGTGATCAAATATATCAAAGAAATTTAATCAAAAGAAATGTGTGGTTTGAGCTAACATTTCTTTGACCTTTAAGAGTCTGTGATTAACAGAAACTTCATTAAAAAGTGCAATCAATACCTGAACGCTTAAAGGAGTTTCTAGGTGATCACATTTTAAACTAATGTAATATAAACTTATGATGAATGTTTGCTACAGAGCTTTCACTCCAAATATGCTTAAACCATAGAAAACTTAATTCTGAGAGTCTCTAGGTCAGTCTTTTCATACTCTATGACAGACACAACAATAGCCACAAAAACAACAGAGATAATACTAACCAGATAAATTTCAAGAAAGAATATGTAGTTATTTTCTTAGTAAGATCTTAAGAGAGATGTTTCTTTCTGCCCTTGTTCTGAGTTATTTTACGTACTGAACATCATTGCATCAAGCAAATACATCCATCCAAGCACAGCCACTGTCAATGTTCTAAATCCTTTGTTTCAACCAAGGAAAACCATTCAACTCAATCTCGGCACTGAGCCCGCATTAGAGACATTGGACTGAGGGGTAGAGTTACCTGAACTTATCTTGTTCAGTATACAGTAAAGTTAAATACTTAACTGAATTTTCAGAAGACATTCTATTAAGTGTTGAATAGTGCCATTAGGTAACTGTAAGAAAGTGCTAATTTTTGTTGTGAGCTCTTTAATCTTGGACTTGAATATCAGAATTCTATGTTGATTTTTTTTTCTTATTTCCCCTACAAGTTTTTCATATATTTTGTTTCAGTTCCATCTTCAGTGTTCCATCTTTAAGGCATTGATATGGCATACAACTAGCTATGTGCAATGCATCTTGTCCAGTTTTTCACTTCCAGCCTAGAAAATTCAAAGCCAGAGCTCTGACACATCAGTCACACAATCAGCTAAATTAGGCTACTCTGGTTGGTTTAACTGGCAACTTTCAAGCATGCAAAACATAACAACAAGGTTTTAATGGTTTAAAATCTCCAAAGTGGATCATAATACAAAATGTATTGCTCATCAGCTGGCATAGAAGGCAAGGAATGCCATATGCTTTCAGTTTCATTTGTGTTGTTTATCTTTAATACTAAACACTAATGCAATACACTTTCTATTACTCTGCCATGTCAGGTTTTTTTATATGTAAATGGGCCAGGAGAACAAGACAATATTAGTTTCAACAGTCACAAGCCTATACAGGCTCTACTAATGCCAGGGCAGCTCTGAGAAATGGAGTAGTAAATTACATTTTTTTTCCATGCATGAATTAGAAAGCACATAGTTAACAATACTGTCAAAGTAAGTGTTTGGATGGCTACATATCTGCTTGAGGTTAACTTTTAGAGTAATTTGAGAACAAACAGCAATAAGGCAAAAATACAGATGAGCAACTCAAGTTTTAAATCGTGAATGCGACAGTTACATCCTACATATGTAAGAACAGGTTACCTAGCAGGTGGAGAAGGGAGTTTCCTGCCAGACAGCCCTGCATTCATGGATGCAGCAGATCTACTTTTTCACTTATAGTAGGGAAGGAATTACAGTGCCTTGGTCATAGTGACTCTCCACCTTGCAAAGCAAGAAGTCAGTACTTCTCATGAAAATCGTAGAATGGCTTGGGTTGGAAGGGACCTTAAAGCTCATCCATTTTCAGCCCGCTGGCCATGGGCAGGGACACCTCCCACCAGACCAGGTTGCTCAGAGCCCCATCCAGACTGGCCTTGAACACTGCCAGGGAGGGAGTGTCCACAGCCTCTCTGGGCAATGTGTTCCAGTGTCTCACTGCCCTCACAGGAAAGAATTTCTTCCTAATATCTAGCCTAAATCTCCCCTCTTCCAGTTTATAGCCATTACCCCTCATCCTGTCACTACATACCCTTCTAAAGAGTCCCTCCCCAATCCTTTTGTAGGCCCCTTTCAGGTACTGGATTTGGATGCAGGTTATGTCTGACACTACTCGGAAGTTCCTATTCCCATATGCCTACCAGGCTGTTGGTGTTTGCTTTCACTAAGTTCTGCACCCCTACAGACAAATACCAATGTTATGGAAGTATCTCTGAAATTAACTTAAGGGGTCAAAAAACTTCAAACACAAGCACATTATAGATAGGGATAAATAAAACTACTATTACCTTTAAAGTCAGAAAAGATTAAGAAATAAATAGAGTCAGGTAAATTTCTGAGGATCCCTTTGACCTTAATGTATCCTTTCAGTCAGCAAGTTTTTCCTCTTTGTAAGATAGTGGATATTCCTTCTTAATGATAAGGTGTTTTTGTAAGCGTGTAATGGTCTTGTAAATAGTGCTAATAACCATCAAGTGACTTTAGAATTTTCCTGTGTCATCATCATTCCCCTGTCAACTAGAACTGTGTTTTGAATAACCACTGATCAGGACGCTGAAGAGCCAGAAGAGCTTCAAGATTGGCCATTCCTTTGAAATCTTTCTTGTCCTCTCAACTTCCAGTGTCTTCAGAGAACTCATTTTTGCATGCTTTTCTGCTAGCCACCTAACGGAAGCTACTAAATTCCTTCCTTGCTCTCCTTAATGTTTGTGTGGAATTGTAAGTATCTCCCTTGATTCTATTGCAAACACTTTTGGTCCTCTATCTTCTCCTGAACCTGAACTACAACCACTATGAACAAGAAACATGCTGCAATATGACATGATAAGTGATCAGAGAAGGCTGTTTGCCAGCTGGCTGCTGTCCTGGAACCTGGGAGAATGACAGAAAGCAGCACGCTGAATTGCTAAAAAGACACATGACTGAAGACAGAAAATGCAGCTTAATAGAGATGCTGTAGAAATTAAACCAGGAAAAAGATTTAATTGGATAATAATTGAATTGAGTGCTGGGGAAATGGTCACCTAAAACTGTACTCAAACTCCAGACCATCAAACTCCTGAAATTGATTTTGAATCAGTAAAAGAACAACTGTCTGGTAAGGAAATTGGAAGATTGTTCACCACATCCAGTTCCATCTGTTTTCTGATGGAAAGCTGGAAGATACTCATCTAAACAAGGAGAAAGAAGAGTTAAAACGTAAAGCAGATTTTGCTGAAGAGGAGCACATTAATTATCTTCTAGAGAGAATTAAGTCCCTGCAGTCTTAAAACGCTTTGAACACAGTTTCACTGGGAGGAGGTCAGAGAAGCAACTGCTTTGTTCTCATTTAAGAAAAAAAAAAAAAAAAAAAAAAAAAAAAAAAAAAAAAAAAAAAAAAAAAAAAAAAGAAAGAAAAAAAAAGAAAGAAAAAAGAAAGAAAAGAAAACAATCCAAAACAGAACTGAAAAACCTCAGGGAACCAGGTATTTTCTAAATTGTCTGTTTTATTTTAGAAAAAGCAATTAGAAATAAAAATTAAAATGCAATTAAAATACAAATCCCAACCCTTCTTCACCTATCCAGGAAGTATTCATCAATTGAACAGCTATATTTGTCAAGTATTGATTGTTATTTACTAAATAAGTAGCAGACCATGAGCTAAATGTTCTTTCTGGGGAAGGGGACACATCTGCAGACAAAGATGTCTTTCAAAGAATTTGGCAGAGGAGTCCCAGAGAGTTAGAGCCTCCTAGTAAAAAGTCTTTCCTTTGATGATTTTAAGTAAAATATTGGTCTTAAAACTTACTCCTGCATCCTCTGCAGGTTTTACAGTGCCAGCTTTAAGACCATTAACTAAGAATGACTTCACTACATGTAAAAGCATTAAGGAATAGACTTAAATTTAATTAATCATGCTAATGTTTTCCAGTGTCATCTTTGCAGAGACAGCCTATATAGCTGTAGGGGAAAATATTTAAATAATTTTAAAATTAAATTTCAGATAGTGAAACAGGAGTATAACTGTCATTTTATTCTTAGTCCTACATTGACAACATTCAAGCCAATACAGCTGAGAAGCCTTGAAAGGTTTTGATTTGCTTAAGAGAGTCCAATATCTATGTTTGAACTAAAGTTAAATTTTGGGGGAAAAATTTAATTCTCTGGGTAAAGCCTTCACAACAGCTTTTCAACAATCTTCAACAACTTTAAGTGAAGTGTCTTTACTTGAAAATTCACGCTTGTTTTCTGAACTTATCTAAACTCAACTTCTGCCTAAGTGGACAGAAGTTATCCCAGAATCACAGGATGTTTGAGGTCCTCAGGGACTGCTGGAGTTCACCTAGTCCATCTAGTTGGCTACAGCAGGTCTCTCAGAACCATGTCCTATCAGATTTTCGATAACTCCAAAAGATGGTGACTTGATAACCTCTCTGAGTAACCTGTGCCAGTGTCTGACCACCCGCACAGTAAAAAAGGTTTCTTTTATTTAAATGGAATTTCCTGTATTTCTTTTTGTGCCTGCTGCCTCTTGTCCTGTCATGGAACACCACTGAGAAAGCCTGGCTCCACACTTTAATACCCTCCAACAGGTATTTAAGCAGATCGATAAGGCATGCCCTATGCCTCTCCTACTCCAGGCCGAGCAATCCTAGCTCTCAGCCTCCTGCTGTATGTCAGATGCTCTGCTCCCTCAGGCTGCTGGACCTGTCCAGTAAGCCCAAGTCATTCCTGAACTGGAGAGCACAGAACTAGACACCATGCTCCAGTTGTAGCCTCACCACTGTATTCACACAGTGCATATATATGTTTCTATATGCCAGAATGAGCTTAAGGATGATTTACTGAGTGATGTTCACAGTTTCAATTTAAGATTGTTTTCTCCTGCATTTATCTAATGCAGATAAAAAAGACCTTTTATCTCAACTACTTTTGGCTGCTCAGTTGAGCACAAATATCTTGTTTTCTTTTGCTTTTAGATGAAACAGTGAGATGTCCATTTCTTCTCTAAGACCCCTTTTTTATACCTTTGAGAGCTGAGTTTCTATTAGGCATGGATTCTGCTTTACTGACTGGCTCAAGGACCACATTCTTTGAAGTGAGATTTTCAGCCCTGGATAAGCACAGACATAATCTCTATTGTTTTTGGCAAAGAGCATGAGCACTAGCAGGTGCTCCATTTGTTTGGCTTCTGAAACAAAATCCAAGAGGGATCAGCAGTGGAATCTCTAGGAGTTCAAACCTTCCATCTCTACTAGTTCTTTAGTGATCCACCACTGTTCTGAAGAGGAAAAGAGACTGGAAAAGAATTCACATACTTCCATGACCATTCTCTGATTTGAAAACCCTTATCCACCAGCACATTTATAAAACAGACCGAGCATTCAGGAGCCATCTGTCCTCCAGACTGCTCCCTGCATTTTGGTACCACGGACCCAGCAGCAGTGCCAACACCAGCTCCTACCTGAACACGGGGGCTTGCATGGGCTGCCCAGAGCTCTGCAAGCAGCTGCTGCCTCACTGCTCTGGCACTCTGAAATGCAACTAGTTCATAGGAGTAGAAACTGATATAGTTTCAGAATTCCCTTCTCTAGGGAAGTGACAGAAAAAAAAGGCTGACATTAAATATGCACTGTAATTCAAGTTTTGATTCCATAAAATCATGCATCTGTGTCTGAGTGACCTGGATATCACTGTGAGCAAATTCTCAAGAGCAAGCTAAAACAAACTTTGGAAATTCCTTCCTTTTTATTTTCAAATTACTCAGAGTAAAACTAAAATTATGTCTATTTATTCACTGACAGTTTCCTATTTCTGTAAACCCACAGAAGGTTTTGTAGGTTACTGCTACTCTCACGAAAGTCCATTCCTCCTGTTTGTCTTTATTTCTCTCACAGAACATCTACTTACCAAATATAATATCAGATCAATCATTATATGATGTTTTGTAATCGTAAGGATAGCTTAGGCTATCACAGTCACAATTGTTCTTGGATATGGTCAGTTACAGAACAAACATAGACCACACTTAGAGCTTTTAGAAAGATTTTCTTCCCTGAACAAACCTCTGAAAGCACTTAGAAAACCTGTAGTTCTTTGGTTTTTGTTGTTTTTTTTTTTTTTTAATACCACTCACTAGCTCTTAAGACACTACAACTTATTAATCCAGTGTTTTTAAACATGGCATGGGTATTTTAGCAAAAATATTTTGTCTTCTTGCACATCTAGATCTAAAGAAACAGAGACGAAACAACTGCATCTCAGGAAGAGAGAGCAGTTTTTTGTCTATGCATCGTAATCCTTTTCTAATAGCTGTGGCAGCCACTGAACAGGAAAACCGAATCTCTCATGATAAATTATTATAAACACATTAACTCCTCTGATAAAACATTTCTTCTTCAATCTCAGCAGAACTTGGAATTTCTAGCATCCCTTGATTCATATGACAGTGTGGCTGGTTCACCTGCTGTAGGCTCTTTGGACACTTTGCATGCAAGCCACCAAAAAAAAGTATTTTGTCCACGTCAGATCTCATCACTTGAACAAAAACATCCTCTGGCATTAGAGGCCCAGAAACCATGTGACCTCTCCAGCTTTCAGTGCATCTTTGGACCCTGTGCTTCAGCATCACAGCTCTCAGTACCAACCTCACTTTCTACGAATAAGCTAGAGCACATCAAAGGGATCCTTCTATTCCATTCAAGTCACTAAATACTGCTGGCTTTCCAGGGACAGAAACTGTGAAATTCTTCACCAGGCTTTCCAGTTTGCAATGGAAAATTACAATACATGGATTTCAGCTGTCATCCCATGATGTTCTACCCATCACTCTCTGACCCTTTGTTTGGGAACTTCAATTTGCCTTGTCAGGAGAGGGAAAAAAAAAAAAAAAGGGATTGAAGAGAGAAAATGAAAATATTGTTATGCTATGATATGAATACATGATGAGCCTGCATCTGTTCCTCCCAGCTAGGCAAAATAATAATAGTAATATAAAATAACAAAGAAATCATCAAAAATGCTGATGAAGAATGTGGAAATGCTTCCAAACAAGGAGCAGTTAAACAGACTAGAATTCCTCAGTTCAGAAAACAGATGCCTGAGGTGTGTTATCTACATGTACATTCACTGTCCAGTTTTATTTCCAGGTCAAAGGAGTCCAACAAACAAGTGTCAAGAGTCCTAAAAACGAACAAAGCTAATCAACAATTCTAAAATCGCACCAGTAAGTCTATTTTTAAAAATATATCTTTTTACATATCATGCTAATTTCATGAAATTCTACTTCCTTAATCAAAATTACATGCAGTATCATCTGCTGCTTTACAGCCAAGTCCAACAACATTATTACATTTACTATTAAATACTTCCATCCAGAAACAAAAAGAAAATCAAGTTAGTTTTAGAAGAAATACTCTCAGCCAGGCAATGCTCAGTTTCAGCTCCTTGTTTCCTACTGTTCCACCCAAGTATCGATGCCCTGGCAGTATCAGTACTCCTACAAACACCTCAGGCAGCTCCTGCCCAACACATTCACTGTCGATCAGTGTCCAAAGGGTACTCTTCAGCCATGTGATAGATAATGCCGGACTTGATTATTTGAATGAAGATGAACTTATGTTACAGCTTCTTGACAAGCAATGAACAATATTTAATCAAATGTATTGAGCGCATATATGCTAATATAGAGCATATGTACTCTCTTCCAGTATAAAGTACACAAATTCTAGAATTTTCATAATGAACTAGTACCTTTATTAATATTCCTTTGTTCTGAGGATCTCTTACAATTGCCACTGCTTACCATCCTTAGACTTTTGTTTCCTTTTTTGTTATCAATTTCTCTGTTGTTTCTTGTATACAACATGCATTTACTGCTGTCAACTTCCCATTTCTTATAGTATTTTTGCTTTTCTTACAAATGTTGTCATTCCCTCTCTAAGCCAGTTTTTATAGTATAACATACTAAATCTTTTAAAAATTGCATCTAACATAATTCACAAGATATTTCTTTGAGGGACTTGAGTGTCACAAGAAGTTCTGAACACACTTTAATTAAAAGGAAAAACTTGGTGCTTTACATTTAAAAATCTCATAGCAATAAGAACTGAACATTTAATGAGCACTTATTTATGTAAATGACTATTTTGTCATATAAGCAACTCATTTAATTTAATAACAATTTAAGTTTATTTAAGTTTTATAACTTTCCTTTTTTTTCTTCTAGTTTGTCTATTATCAATGACTCATCCTTCTAATGATGGAGCTAAGTACTCACTGAATATTAATGAAATTTTTAATAATCTACTGTGTTGCCTTTTAACTAGAGTATGACTTTAAACGAATAAAATACTTCGATTATTTTATTTCACAAATCTGTGAATGTGCATTACTTTGCACACAAAGTAGTTCTGAAAAGAAAGTATCCACTGAAGAAAATAAGTAAACCCAAAAATAAAAACATGCAATGAATTCACGAGCACTATGAGGTCTAGCTTAATGGATTTATCATCTCACCTCATCATTTATCATCTTTTTCCAAGCTCATTTTCAAAGAGTCCAGCGAAATAATTTTATTGGGCATTGACTAAGCTTAATAGAGATTGTTTTAACTGCTTTGAGATAAAGCTAAGTTTTAGCCCTATAGATATAATTACACATACACTACTCCCTGCTTTGGAGGAATGGAGTTATGGTCTCACACTGTTGTAAAGGATTTTTTTTTTTACAGAGCAACAGACTTGTGAGCAACCCAGCTTGTGAACAGTTCTGCTGAAACTGATGGGAAGAGGAGCACTGTCAGCACAACTGTTCACAAGCTGGGTTGCTCACATGTCAGTTGCTCTGTAAAAAATCCTTTACAACATCATACAATAACTAAATAAAGCAATCAATATAAATAACCATTATTATTTTCTGAAGGAAAGATTTTCTATCCAAATACCTTGCAATCATTGTAGAAAGCTAATCGTTTACTAAATATTGTATTAGCAGTTTACTAATACAGCTGCTGACTCAGATAGAGCAGGTGGCAATAAACAAACCCATCTGCCATTGTATGTTTTATGACTGCAGGTAAAATTCACTTCTATTTGAGCCTGGGAATTATTACAATCATTAGAAATATCTTTAAAGATTTTTTTTCCCCTAAGAAAATATTTAATTAATAAAATGTAACCTTTCTTGAGACCAAGGGAAAGGTCAAGTGAACAAGAAAAAACTGTCTGATGGGGGCAGATCCTGGGTGGACTATGTCTAATCAGACAGTGTGCTCCACATAAATCATCTAAGCACAACCTTTCCCGGGGGCAAACTAAGCAAAGTCAAGGGCCTGCCAGGAGCAGCATGGTCATGGCTTCATTTCACTCCTGAAGATTTCATTCTTGTCAGAGACTCCTGAGGTAAGATGAATTCTTTTGGATTCAGAATCATCACAAATGGACAGGTAATTTTTCCTCCTCCTTTCACATCTACAAACTCATTCTATGATCTCAATTTTTTACTTTTTCTTCTTTTTTTTTTTTTTTTCCTTGAAATAGGTAGTAGTGTATAACACAGGACAATTGTAATACTCTTTTGTTGCTATTTGTTACCTGAACTATGCAGAGGCTTATGGATTTGCAAATGCAATAATGTATTTGCCATGTTATAAGCACAAAATATAGCAACTGTGAGGAACAGAGACCCTTCTTCACCTTGCAAGTGTTAGCCACAGACACTAATTATTTTGTCTATTTTTTCCAAAGAAAGGTATATATTCCTCTTCTCTGCTTCAGTACCTTTGAGTATGTAGTGACTGGAGGCTTACAACAGCAAGCTGCTAATGTTGTATGAAATTAAAAATTCCTATTCGATTCTTAGAGACATTATTTTGTGCATTCATTATGGCAACATTTGTTCCAAAACTCAAACAATGTACAAAAAAAAATATATGACTTTTCTCTATGCCACTGTTAAAGGAGTCACAAACACTGGGGTAAGTGTTCATAAAATCAAGGAAAGCATACTGAAAACTAGGCTACCACCCATTCCTGGTATTTCTTATTTTCAAGTGCAGCCACTGACTGGGCAACACAGGCATCACAACAACAATAACTGATAAGGAAATGTAATAATATTAAAAAAAAATTTTTGGAAAGCCATATTCTACTCTTGCCCAATTAACTGCTGCAGGCATCTATTAACAAAGGCTCTATAAAACTCAGGAAATAACTCGGTGACATGATCCACATAGGAGGACTCCTGCACCCACTCCAGCAGCTCTGTGTGGTTGGCTGTGTCAGTTGCAACACTGAGAAACAAAGGTTTTTTAAGACACCTTATGCCTTGGTTATGTGCTGATAAACATAGCAAAAAAAAAAAAAAAAATTAAAACAAAAAACCA
>VXAV01003964.1:177940-195320 GCA_013399715.1 Alectura lathami
TTTTTTCCCCATATGCATTAAAATACTGTGTTTTTCATGCTATGAATACAAATATAACCAGGACAGCTGCAAAACATCGCAAGGAATTATTGAGCTGGCACTGATTTCAAGCAGACAGAACGCTCATTATTTCATCGACCAACCAGCATAGCTAAGGATCAAGGAAAAATTGACCAGATAAACATTCCAAATGCGCTGCTTTATTTCAGCATTGCACTTCAGAGGAAAAATAACAATGGTTCATCTACATCAGAAATCATACGTAGGGACAATATAAGGGAAAATGAATTCAATAAACAATGTGAGAATTGTATTTTTTTCTTCATCTTTGCTTAGATGAGCTTATTTGCATGCAGAAAAATAATGCAGCTTTCACTGAGATGTCAATATGCAGCACATGCTTTGCTGGCAACCACTGGAATGTCCATACATCAGGTGCATGGACTGGCTTTTCTTCTCCTTAACTTCAGTCAGTCCCACAAAGACAAAAATATTGTCCATTTGCCCAAAGGATACTTGTTCTCTTGCAACTGAAAAATAATTAAATTTAACTCACAGAAAGAGCAGTTGGATGGCTGCCCAGTATAGATTGTCCCTTCCTGGATACACTTTCAAAAAACCATACAAAAAAAAGCTATGGGTCACATATCACGTTCCCTGCTGAGATGCTAAAAGAAAATGAGAGATGCTTGCACCACAATTGCTTTTAGCAGCCTTAACCTTACTCATGTTAGAGAAGGTCTTGTGGCCTTGTTTCCATTGCAGATGTTAACAGATCCAGAAAACACAGAATTAAAATTGCCTTTGTTCCAGCCAATAAAACCTGCTAATATTTTCTCAGAAAGAAAGCAATTTGATATTCTATAAATGAATGGTTCTCTTCAAAATGATCATAATATTTTGCTTAAACTATCTCCTAAAAAACATTATTGAATTTTAACTTGAAATACAATTTCACATAAAAAAATATTTGAAAAGGTCAAATAAAATTAAAAACATCTAAAACACATTTTTGCTTTCATTTTCATTTTAGGCCAAATTCCATAAAAATGAAGTAATACATGATAGATTATTTGTTAAAACTTTTCTGTTCCAAACCTCCAAACACTTCCATTTAACCTCCCATACCACCTGCTAATCAATTTTTCTACTCAGCTCTATTTCCAAAGCAATTTCCTAGAGGTCAGGTGAGACATGTATTGAATATATATCATTTTAATCTGAGCAACAAACTGTAAGACATGAAACAGCTAGTGGAGCTGGTAATTTCTCTCTACAATTGACCTTTCAGTCCTCCTTCTATTTCATATTTCTGTTTAATCATATTGGTAGGATTACCCTTACTCAGCTACTCTCTAGGTATTTTACAGGTTTTATCAGTTTTTTTTAACTTAGTTCTTTTCAAATCAAGCCAGACAAAGTTCAATTTCATAAAAAATTACCTTTAATTTTCTTAACATTTAGAAATAACAAGATCCACCATGTTTGGAGGTATTATATCGTTTGCTATTCTGTGATCATTTTTAAGATAATTGGACTAGTCATAATTTCAAAAACAACACAGAAAAGGAAGAAATTAAACTGATCACTGCTGAGTAGGTCATTATTTCTCCATAAACACAAAAAGGAAAGATAGCTGTTATATAAATGTTAAAAAATAAATAAATAAATAACGAAAAAGCTATTCAAAATAAATTTCAAGTATTTTTGCTCCTATTAAGAGAAATCTCTTTGCACCCATCATGAAGCATTTTCACAGTTCACACAGGAGGACACACAATCTAAAACCAGCTCATCTTTACTCCATCTCCCCCCCAATAAACTCCTTGACTAATACCCTCTTAATCCACCATCAGAAACAGTGCGTAAACAGCTGTGCTCATACAGAAGACCAAGACTTGGAGAACCCATAACAATAAATTTTGTAATTTTGACAAGCACAGATTAATGCTGATTAAAGTGGTACCTTACACTAAATGTGATATATAATCACAGGTGCAGTTGTACAATTTTTCTTATATGCAATTACACGACTTGATTTCATCACTATGCCCTCAGTCAGGAAGTAAAAATACCTTCTTGCGAAAGGAGAAGATCAAATTTAGGTCTTGCTGACTATGCAAAGATGAATGTAAATCTTAGAGAAGTAATCAAGAAACACGTCAGCTGATTTGCCTCCAGGTTTTCCCTACCCTTCCACCAGCACAGGTATTTCTCCTGCATAATTTATATCCTGGCATTTGTTCCCCTTCCTCTTCCAAAAATCTTTCCATTGTGTCAATATCCTCATTAAAAAATAGTAAGTTATCAATAGCTTCTTTTGTTATACTAAGTCTTTCCTATAGCCAGTAGACTCAAACATGATCAGGTATCACACAGCATACTGGGTGAACTGGCAGCAGTTCAGGGATCCACGGCAGAAAAGCAGTATTCAAATATACTGAACATTGCCTTCACAGCCCAGGGCAGGAGCTCTAGCAGATATTAAGAAACCCATTTCCTGGTTCTAATTCAAAACAATCGACATTTATACATAAAGAAATCCTCTCTGTGTATTAAAAGATCAGTCATAATATTTCATTGAAGCTTAATAATTTCTTATTAGAAAAAAATAATCTATAAGTGATCAGAAAACAGTTCTGTTTGGTACTGTTCTCTTTCCAGAAAGTCATGTTTGCATTGAAACCAACCAGCAAAGCTACCAACTTGAAGTCCCAATGGTTAAAACTTGCAAATGACGAAAAGCAGCTCTTTTCTATAGAAAACAAGTATTTTCACATTAAGTATTTATCACCCAGAGCTCAAGTGTCTTTCAAAACACTGCAGAAGGAGAATCTGGCCAACAATACTGTGAAAGTTTTTTGTAGATATAACTGTAGGTTTACATCAGTGAGAGAAGAAATGAGCTCTGTGTCCACAAGTGACCCAAAAGAGATTCAGGAAATGGGAAGTATATTCCCACATACATTGTCAGTCCACAGCATGGACAAGTATTTAAGCTGAAGTCCACAGTACAGATAGTTTCTCTTTCAGGTTTCTGGATTTAAACTAATAAGCCTTCATTTATAATCCTGTTGATTTTATATGTAAGGTGTTTTATTTTTAGATCAACTTTTATGTTTTTCCAATATATAAAGTTTGATTAATAATTTGATTAACATTTTTGAGAGGAAAATCTGAGTTTGAAGAGTTCTTGTTCTGAAAATCTCAAGGTTTCCTGGTGGAGCACAACCCTTACAGCACAGGCTCTGCTGGCCTTGAGGCGAGTGGGACCGGGTGGCTGCGGCAACGGTGTTAGGAGGCAACCGCAGAGCTGTGCAGAGGGATGCTATCCTCCAGGAGGGAACAGTGCCAGGTATTGCATCTCAGTTGCTTTAAAGTTGCTTAAGCTGTGGCACACAGGGCTCATGAAGAAATTTCAGCAGCCTTACAGCTGGCAGAGGACCTGATAAACCAAAGAATAACAGAGGTACACACACATAAGTCCCATTTAGCATTACCCAAGGATATTTCCATTTCATTCTTTAGGAAGGACTAGAAATAACAATAAACTAAAAAAAAAGAAAAAAATCTTGCAGGCAAAGCAGAGCAAGGAAGTCAAAATAATAAACAGATGAGTGTCTGCTCATCTGAAAATCTCCATTCATGGCCCATGGACGTGAAAACACGCATGAACTATCTGAGATGGGAGACCTGCTGGGCTGTGTCTAGCCATGACCCAGGCTGGCCCCTCCTCGCCTTCAGACACTGATCAGGGAGGTGTGGTAGATCTTCAGCTCCCTGTTACATTGGCAGCTTTTCACTTCGAGTGCAGAAGGAAGATAAATATGAAGAGAGTCATGTAAGTTTTTGAAGACATGGGTTTACACAGTTTTGATGACCTTCACCACCTTGTGAAGTAAACATTCAGCAGCGGCACGTTAGTCAGTTAGTTCCCATTTAGCCAGGTAATTGCTTTCCACCAGTGAATTCCTCAAACAGAGCAAGTTTCAGGCTAACCTGATGGTTCAAACACATAAGTGAACGATAAGGCACACAAAAACACAGAAACTGAGAATAAAGATGGAAAATACCCTCCAGCTTAGGGTGGTTGTTTAGCTTTCTTTTGCTGTGTCAGGAAAGGAAGTTCATGTTCCTTTCTGTTTCCGGATTTCTCTCCAACATCCCTCAAAGTCCTTCTTTCATTACATTACCTTCATTTTATATATACTGCCTGATAACATGTCACATATTAATATTAAGCTTCAGGGCAAAATCCTAACTTCTCTGAAGTTAATAAGTGCTCCATCACTCAGCTTCCTGGGGCCATAATTTAATTGCTGGAAGAGATATGACAAGTCTCAAGAATATGCAGGTGTCATCACTGTAACTAATACGCTCTCCAAGGTAAACAAAATCATGAAAATAATTTAATATTAACACTGTTAACCTAGCGTTCCTCTAGCTCCAAAAAAGGGCTTGTCTCCATTAAAATTACATCCAAATATCACTTATCAAATTGGCAGATCTCATTAGTTAGATTTTGCCTTTAAAATCTAATCAGTATCTTGGTCCCAAATCATTTTTATGCTCATCCCTCATTACAAAAACTGCTATTTTCATTTTAATCAGTTTTACTACTTAGTTATATTTCATTAGACTAAAACTAGCTGCAACAGTGGGGTACTCTAGGAAAGAAAACATTGAACTTAGAGCTTGGTTTTGGAGAAGCAAAGTATTCTGTGGTACACCTCAGAGAAGAGACTAGATGAAACATACTCCTAGGGCACTCAGGGCATGGTTTAGAGGGCATGGTGGTGGTGGGTTGACGGTTGGACTTGATGATCTTAGAGGTCTTTTCCAACCCTAGTCATTCCACAACTGTAACAAATTTAGGAACTATACCTTGCACTATATTGTTTGGCTTAAAATGAACTCTGTTTAAGAGAACTCTCAAATTCGTTTAAGTGGAATTATTGCCAGTGTTTAATTACAGTTGCATTTATTTTTCCTGCTTGTAAACCCACTAAATCAACAGCAGTCGCATTCAAATCTCAGGCATACATTCATACTGAAAAAAAATACCACCGCAAGCGAGCAAACAAAACAGACTTTTAAGATATTTTTGGAGGTGGCAGCCACAACAGACGGCAGGGAGCAAAATCCCATGGTTCTTATGTTTGCTTGAAGGCTATGATGTTGCAAAGCCAACCTGGAATTGCCTCCGAAACCCAAAGAAACAAAATTCATAATATCTTTTAGGACGCACATGCAACCGCATAACAAAGCAAATCTTTATTAGTATGCTTTGGTGTTCCTCTGATTGTACAACACGTACCAAAAACAAACCAAAATACTTTTGTTTCACAGTAAAAATCAATTATTTTGCTTTTGTTCAGATTTAGGTCATGGTTCTGTCCCATTCATCTTGTACAAGAAAAATGAAAGAAAACTATAGATGTGATCAATACAAAACCTAAAACCTCACAATGGTACAGTGGACATTATTCCAATTCAAATTGGTCTGAATGGAGAGTATTATGAGATCAGTAGCACGAGCTTCATCAAGCCTGAGGCCAAGATTGTTTATTATAATAATGAGAGCTGCCAGATGCTTAACCTGCTACTCCTTAAAAAGGCTGATTTTCCAAAAGCATCAAAGGTTAAATGAAAAATCAGGGTTTTATACATTGCTTTCAGTTTGTCACCCACAGATGGCAGCACTCTGTATCAGATTTTTTGTTTAAACCCTTGCTGAAGGGTCCAGCTGTCTGAGCTAGGCTATCAGTTGCAGTGCTGCAAACCCTGCATTTAAACAGCACATCAAAACTCAGTTCCTGACTTCCAACATGTTAAGGGGGAAGTCACACACAATTAAACCCAAACTATAACCAAGGCCAAGCCCTGAGGCACCATCCACCCGCACTGCAGTCCCCTGGATCCTGTCAGGTCTCTGAACATTTCCCAAAGCTCCTTCTCGGTGCTGGTGGCAGCAGAAGCTAGACTGTAATTCTCTGCTCAGAACTTGTCCTAAACAAATGTTAAAACAATGCGTGTCTTCAGTTGTTTCAGTGTGGAGTCCACCTGATACCTTAAAAGGTCACTGAGTACTAGTTTGGGTCAACATGCCTGATTTTCATCTGAAGGAGACTAAAAGCATCCAGAACAGTCCCGGTGTCACAGCTGAAGGTACTGACCAAAGGCCACCAGTACAGGAAACTGCCCCAAGCTACTCTCAGACAGCTACAGTCTCCAAAGCATAAATCAGAGAAAAGAAAATGAGGAACCATGAGTATGTCAGGATGCGTGGCTCCAAAATCCTCTCTCTGATTCTCCACCACAGCTACTTAAGCTCAGGCTCCACTTACTGCTCGTACTGTGTTGGTGTGTGTGGCTAATCTGGGCTCAATGACAGCAGCTCTGGACATTTGCCCAGCCCAAGCCCGATCTAAACTATTTAACAGGAATAAATTTGCAGGTTCACATCAATCAGACTGGTGAGGTCTCATCTTTGGCAAAAGTCTTCTCCAACCAAATCTTTTATTTTCTAAGAAGTCATACATTTTCCTCATCATAGCTCTACAAAATCTAGGAAAACTCTAGCATTAAAATGTCACTTCCAAAAGGCAAAGCAGAGTAAGCCATAGGACAGCTCAAATATAGGAAAGAATGCACACAATAGAAGCCTAGGACATTTAAGAGATACTGCTGATGTGTCTGCTGCCCAGAAAAATTTACAGCACAAATGCTGTATGAATCAGTGTGATAGCTGCTGTCAGCTACAAATATCATCTGCATATTACGCACCTACCACATGCAAAATACTCCCACAATGATCTTATTAAGGAGGCTGTGCCATACATCAAAATAATGTTATACCTACAGCAGCCTGTAGGTACTAAAATATGCCCTTCCTGCTTATTTTGTACACAGTGAAAAATGACACACTTGTGGGTAAACTTGCTCATTAATTCTGACAGATAATTCAGAATACATGGTTGATACCACAACTTAAGTATCTGAAAGCTGTAGAAATAGATGCGTTTTAAACGTTAGTGGAAAAGAAGGAGAAAGATGGAGAGGAACAGAGATGACAACATAATTATTTGAGCTACACAGAATTTTAGATGGGTAATAATTAACTGGGTGGTGAGCAGCTCAGATGGGAGGTAGAAAATCTCACAAGCTTTTTTGCATTGTGTCTAAAAATACCTGGGTCTGAAACAGAGTGTTTTGCAACAATCACTCCTGAATTTCCTTCTTCAACCCAGCTCCAGGTGAGATCCTATGGACAACAAACTCTGGACACAGACATGTAAGAACTGAGGACTAGCCTGTGCTTTTTCACAGCCTTGAGAAGATCAGTGCTCACTGAGGTGGGAGAAAACTGAAAAGCAGATCTCCAAAGAGTTTTGTCTCAAATAGGCCCAACAGACCACAGAGCTGCATGGCTGAGGCCAGATCAGGTCGGTGCCTCCATGCAGTACGGGTGGGTGCTCCTCCCCACCTCCCCACTTGCAGCTGCAATCCCCTGCATGGTACAGGGCATGGCTCAGCTTCCTGGCAGGGGGTGCTGCCCTTGGAACACCAACTAGCAGCAGCAGCAGCAACCTCGGCAGCACTGCCTCTCTGTTCCTTGCTCAGGGAGGAGGACATCCAAGTCAGAGGGTGAAAGGAGAAAACAGCAGACCCAGTCCTGCCAAGCAGGAGGATACAAGGCCCAGAAGAGATGACAGCAGCAACACAAAATCCGGGAGATTAGTTTTAACTTGCATGTCAGAAACCAGCTGTGATTACTGCAGGTGCTGTGATGTGACATAATCAAAGCATTTCCTAGAACAGCTTTGTGCCACAAACTGAATCTGCTCCTCAGGAATCAAGTGGATTGCCCTCCTCCACTTTCCTTTTGCTATATAAAAGCTATGCATAATCCACTATTTTCCATATCTTTCAAGCAGGACCGATGACATTGTTCATTGGGAGGTCAGGCCAACACTTAACGGCATGCGATTCAATTCAGTAGAATAAACATGAAAACATTTGTCATTAATTGTTGTAACCCCCAAGTAAAAAACAAAAACAAAACAAAACAAAAAAACAGTAAAGATAAATCATTACTTACAAAGAATATTTCATTTTCTATGTTAGGAGGTGGTAGTGGATGCTTGCTAGCAGTGAGTAGCCAGTACTGTAATCTGGAAGTTTATATAAGTGGCTGGTTCTCCAGCCAGAAAATGATGTAGGCAATTAGTGCTACTGTAAATGTGCCTGCATGCCTAATTTCTGGAGCTGCATACTGAGCACATTCCCCTGAAGGTGGCTTGAGCAACTGGCCTGTATTTCAACAGACAGAACCACACGCAATGAAAGCAGACCTTTCAGGAGACAAGCCATGGTTTTAACTCGTTCTTGCTGCCAGAGTAGCAATTGCTGTGAAATGGATAAAAACAAGTACACATCTACTATAGACAGATGGCTAATAAAAATTTGGGGAGCTCTTTCAATGCACAAATTGAGTACTCTAAAAAGACACCTACGTAACAAATGCTTGGCCATGTTGTCTCCTTTTATAGGATACCTAAAGACCTGCCCTTTAGCTCAGCAGCTCGGCTGTTTGTTCCTTTATTGCCTGTTCAAAAATAGGTGTACAGCCAGTATTTAACCTTTACGATACTACGTGACAAACTCACCCATGCAATACATGCAGTAGGTATTACTAAAGCGCCGTACTCAAGTACAGTAAAGAATATGTTAAAGATCATGGCTCCCTGACTGCTAGGTGTAGAGCAGTCCTGATGAAATTAGCAGGTTGCAATACCCAGTAAATTTGAGCCTTGGTCCACTGAGCTTTACTCATGCCTGCAAACATCTGCTTTTGTTTTGTACTTCCATCTGAAGACAAGAACAAATATTTCCATTTCCTCTCAAATGTTGACAGGTGAATCAGTGTTTCAGCATTAAAGTAGGTCAGCCCATGTTGCATTATTCAGTGTAGCAGCATGACACTTCTAAATGATAAAATATCGTCTAATACAAATTTGAAGTGATACAAGCATATATCTGCTTTCTGCAGAAGAAATCTGTTTTAATTTGAAATCTTCCCTCCTCCATCTGGAATGAAAATGTGAAGTATTACAAATCAATTCTTTTTGCCTGCCTATCCTCCTCATCCTAGTCAATAGGTGGACAAAAACACGATCTGAGGACAAGTATATGTCTGTTCTGAGGAAGCATAAGTGACAGCTGATTTTGATGCTGATCAGCAGCATCAAAAAAAAGAAGAATTAAAGCTACTTCAGATACAACAAACTTCCTGGAGTCTTCCCTAACAATTTAAGAAGGCATAATCAAGCCATTTTCTATTTCCTAAAATGATTTCTCTCCTCTCTCAAGTCCTCTTTTGAATAACGTAGGGAATTATTTATGAATAAGAAAGATCACTGCGTATTTGCACACAATCTCAAACTTTAAATTATGGAGTAGCCAGTCTGAAATGCCATTTTTTTTTGGCACTGTAGAAAATAGGCTCTGTGTGTTCATCTTTTCTTAAGTAAATGTACTACATATACCTGAAAATATCCTTGCAAATGGAACAGCCTATGATCATAACTGCAGCTGATAAGATGGAAGGAAAAGCTTAGAACCTCTTACAGTAATTTTAGCAGAGATAACATATGTGGATTTATCCAAGGATAGAGAAGGAAGAGTAAAGTCTGTTACAGTAACGCCATCTCCCTATTAGCAGCATGTCTCCCTGCAGTGGTTTTATTTGCTTATGACCCTTTACAGACACAACAACAGACACTTCAGCCATTCTCTGGTACTTCATAAAACCTCCAAAAAGATCAGAACTGGCTGAATAGAAGGGGCTTGGCTGCTAAACATTCATCACTGGTTAACTCGCCAGAGAAGCCCATGCCGATGTCAACTGACATTTCACTACTAACATAAAAATAACTGATTGCAGCAAGATTTGTTTTGCATGTTTAGAGCTTCTCAAATTAACAACAAAAAAATCAGAAACCCTTCAAAGATGTGGTTCAAGACAAAACTCCCCAACAGCTCTGATCTAGATATGTATACACAGGAGCACACTTTGACAATTTCTGTGGAAAAGAGAAGACTACTGGTTTAGGCAGCACTAAAAATTTGGCCAAATGAGTGGGTGGGAGGCTTGGTTCTGGCTACCAACATCTGTTTTCCAGTTCACAGAAATTGAGGGGAGGAAGGAATCTAGCTGAAGCTAATATTGATAAAATCACCGATATTCTTTCTCGCAGTCCTTCCGCACATCACAAATCCTCTCTCTTCCAAATGCTAATTTACAGCACATGTCAGATGACCCAAAGCACAGGATGACACCATGTGTGCTCCTACATGCTGTTGATACCACACTGGTAAAGACAGCCAACAGCCAACTATTTTCACAGCATGGATTTCTGCAGGTCTGCCTTCTGGAACATGAGCTCTCACACACATCTGATCAGCAATCTAGATGAGATCTAAAATTTCAGAACCACATCTCTGCATCCTGTCTTCAGATAAGTCTTCTTCCACCACTCCTATCAAATACTTACCTACATGAAACCGTAAAGACATTTCAACTCTGACCACACTTGTTAGTCACACGTGGATCATTCTCTTCTACTTCCTGATCAACCAGAACTGAATACATCTATCCTAGGAACAAGCTTCACTGCTCTGTTTCAGTCATTGTATTTATCACAGAATTGCTCTTATTACTTTTTTACAGCAGTTTCACTTTCCTCTAGGACACTTATCACAGTAATTTAGAGACTTAGAATATTGTATTTCACCAGCATATTGTCACACAGCACCAGAGTGTGAACATTTAAACTGCTTTTGACAGCTCTTGTTTCCATGCAGGTGATTCTAATTACGTTGCAGAGAGTTTTCTCAATATTTACAAATTGCTATAAACTATCATCAAAAAGCATGGATGAACAACTTCCAATGCTGGTTTTCCAAGCAGGAGTTGGCAGTGTCTACAACGGAAAATAATAACATTTGTTTGATTTTTATTTTCTTTGCTTAGATTTTGCAAGTCTTTTTCCTCATTTTCTGCCGCTAGTGGTAGGAGAACACAGCACAGAACAATCACCTCCTCGCTGAAAGAAAACTTGTGACAAGGTGACATATCAGTTACTAATTTTAATTCATTTGTTTTTATTGTGTCTTGAGAACACCAAAACAAGATTGTTTTTCCAATAAAAGTGTGAATCTCCACAGAAAACTGACTAAACAGTGACACCACAGGGTGCCTCGCCTGTTCATGTTAATTAATTTGCACCTAGAATGACGTAGCACACTAAAGCATGCCAGCTGCTGTCCCTGTGTAATTAACCAGGAAAACAAAGGGTGTTTTTCACCCACCACGTCACTGAACACTAAAGATTATTTCATAATTACAGTATGGTCTTGATGCCAGCCAAATACAACCTGCTAGCTCTCTCAAGGCTCAAGGACTGCCGTGGGTATGCCAGCGACCGGCAGCTGCAGCAGGTCTGGACAGCCCCCTCCAAAAGGATGAAATGGAAGCGCCTTTTGCGATATATTACATTCTTTGTAGGTCCCTTCCACCTGAACTATTCCAACCATATGCTAGGCAACGACATTGCCATAAAGACTCAATAATTTTGCTGAGGTATCAGTGGGTTCCCGTGCTGAACAACTCTGCAACCACGTTCCGACATTTAAACAGACATGGTATAAAAACTGCTTTCTAGAACAATTTTTCCCCAGATACCAAAATAATGCTGAATGCAAAGCAAGCTGAGGGTGCTGAAGCAGGTCTAACTTCAGAGACAGCAAAGTTGTGAAGTGATCATTAAAATGCTGGTGACAGGCATGCAAATAGAGATACATTTGTTTTCCCCTATTTTTTTAAGCACAAATTACTTGCATTTTCACTTCTAGTAAAAAAAAAAAAAAAAATCAAGTTCAAAATGCAGCTTTAAGAACATAAATGAAAAGATATTTCTGGAGACGAAGACCAGATGAAAAGCTACATTTTAAAAAACATTTTTGATAGTCACAGTTACGTACAACCCACTAATTTAGAGGCCTGTTATAATTACGACTCTGACTGTAAGCTTGATGATATCTCTGATAGAACTGATTTATGAATCCAGAACTAAATTAATACTCATTATTTTAATTTTAGTCATAAGAATGAATCCCAAATCAAGACTTAAGGCCTCACTGTGTTAGGCACTCTGCATACTGACGTGACCCCAAATCTCTAACACATATCTTAATATGCTTAAACAAGCCCGAAACAGTAAAACCTGTAAGAGATAAACTCGAATACAAAACAAAAGCAGATTACATGCTTTTTTTTTTTTTTTTCTAGGACACCCAGCTGTTTCTCTCATTGTTCTTGATCTTTTCTCCCCTCTTTCAATGGAATTTTCTGTTCTCACTTGTTTAGGTGACAAAAATGAGGCTGTTTTTCACATGCTTCAGAGGCATTTCACGTAGCGTGTGTAATTCAATCCTTTCTTTAACAAGCTGGATGATTTTCTTCAAAGAACTCCAACTTCAGTCAGTATCTAAAGTGTGCTGCCCGTACCTGACCTTGCCCTGCTAAAGTAACTGGGAAGCTTGGTACTGACCTCTGCTAACCTCCAATTTCATGTTCTGCTCTAGAGGTCAGGAAAGCTACAGCTAAACCTTGAATGTAGCGATCCAGATAAACTCAGAAAATGGTCAGATCCAGCTGAACACTTCAAATCTGGATTCTGCTTCTAATGATGGGAAGAAAATTACCCTGCTCTGACTACACACCAAGATGTATGAATCCAAGCTTTGTTTGCAACTGAGACATTTCAATTACAGCAGCTAATTTGTGAGAATAGGAAAAACACATTCAAAAATGCATCCAGCAACACATCCAAGGTGCATGGAAACCATGATGTTAATGCTACAAAGCGCTCTCCAGATTTCCATGCATTTAAAATACAGTCCATGTGGCAAGCTGCATATCTCAACTTGAGCACCAGACACGAGACATCTCACATCAGTGCCTTGAAACTAAACGCATTCAAGAGGTCAATAGCTGGATATCCCAAAAAGGGAGGCACATGAAATCACTTTTGGAAATGTAGGTCACTGTGATTTAGATGAGGAAGAAAAAAAGAAATTAATGTTGAAACTGGTATTTTAACTCTTTTATAAATGAGGTTCATTCAAGAAGGCTGTCTGCCCTAAGGAAATGAAGCCAGCATGCTGGTCTTATTCTGTCCAGAACCCACTTGTTTTGGGTGCACATCTCCAGACATGATGCCCTGGGTTATTATTTGTTTTCTAAAACAACACTTAACAGTGTTTTTCTGAAATTTGTGTCTCTCCAGGCTTTTCAGGGTGACATATTGCAGCGAGAGATATCATGTCTGATTTCATCAGTCAGACTGCATTAGGCTGTGTCAGCAACGACAGCCAATGTGACTGATGTGACTGGGTATGACACCATCACACTGGCTCCTCATCTGTGCAATATGAGATGGATTTTGGGGAAAGGAAAGCAGGAAAAAGAAAAAGCTCAAAAATCTCAGAGACAATGAATTTAAAAGAAATCTCTTCTTATACTCCCTTTCAAAACCAAAATTAATTGAAAAACTATTACATTAGTAATAAACAACAACAAAAAAATTACATTACTAAATAGCCAGGTATAAAATGTCCCTGCAGTCAGCTCTGCAGACATCTGTGCTGTACTGAGCATATCTTTTTGAAGAAAAGTATGAAAATGGCAGGACAGAGCTGTTTTGCATGTAAGGACATACTACATATTCCAAAACCTGCATGATCGCCCTTCTGACACTTCGACAAATGTCTGTGTGTGTGTAAGCACAGCAGGCAAAACAAACCATTCTAACACTTGGATGCAGGTGAAAAACCATAAAAATCAGGTGGACACAGAGGTTATTGCTGTACAATTAAGTATTTTAGTGTTATTAACATGCCAGTCACTAAGAAATTTCTAGTAACTCTTCTGGTGCCCATCTGATCCTTTTGGCACTGGTTCCAAACTAGCACAGGCATTGCTTCCCCTTGGTGACTGACGGGACTGTGGTCTGAGAGTGCCCAGGCTGCAGAGCGGGGGCCAGAAATGCTTGCAGTGAGACCTTTAAAAGCCTCAGTCTCACAGCACTAATGTAGGCTCACAGATGAGATTTAAGCTACCTTCAATGATGCCAGCATCACAGAAGCCAGCACATTACTTGCCATGGATACACCCTCCCTAACCCTCAAAAACACTAGGCAGTCATGAGAATTCAAAACAAATCAAAGCCCTGAAAGCAGCGAGAACACTAGGATTTTCATACAGTACTCCACAGGAACAAAACAAACAAACAAACAAATAAATAAATAAATAAATGACTTATTTCAAAGCAGATCCACTTCTAAAATCCTACCCAAAACTAAGGCACAAAAATTCTGACCAGTAACAAGCATGTAAGGGCCATATATCCTATTTATCCTTTTAACTTTCTACTATATCCTTTTTTTCATGGCCAGTTGGAGAATTCTCATGGCCAAATCCTCAGAAAAGCAAACAGCATGGGAGCTGTCATACAGCTATTTCCAATACAAAGCAGTTAATTCGGATTGGCAGAGCCACAACTTGAGCAGCTAGATGAATCAGTGGCTCTTCTAGCTTTGCCACTCTGTTGGAATTCTATGAGGCGTGTTAGCATCCTGTGTACCACCAACTCTACGAAACAGAGCTACCACACCATTTGTATGGGCTGACGCTCGCCTGAACAGTGGACTTAACCAGCATCATACTTCTGTAGAAAAGGAAATTGCACACAATCAAATCACACATCAAACTAAATGTGAGTTTACCCCAGTGAAGGTTCAGAGGAGGAGAGTAGACTTTATTTTTTCCCCTTTTAAAGTAATGAAGTCCCAGCAAAGGACCTCTGGGTTTGATATCATCCAGTGCATGGCAAAGAGTGCAGCACTACCAGAAAGAGCAGGAGTTATTTCCCATGTAATTCTGGAGAAAAAACATTTGTTTTGTTTTGCTTTTTTTTTGTAAACTCCCTCAGCAACTGAGAACATTGTGCTCTACGAAAGCAATCTCATGGCCACACAGGGTCTAGAAGAGCTATGGCTTGCAGTGGCCAGAGGAAAACAAAGTCATGCATGCAGAGAAATGCATGACATGCTCAAAGCCAACATATTGATCCTGGGTACCCACGTGCTCTCTGCCAAGTGCTCAAGCCTGTATTAGCTCTAGCTAAGGGCCCAGCTGCAGGGGTAGATGCACTTGCCAGCACAAGCATAAGTTGTGGTGGCAGTGCAATGTGCAGGGAGGGAGAGAGGACTGCTGGAGTTAAAGAGATCTTTGTTCCGAGTACAGAGCTGACAAGGCTTTTGCCTTGTCTATGAATGACAGCATGCAGGTCTTTAAGCCAGGCTTTTAGAGGTCAGTAGGAACCTCGACCATATATTAAGCAACAGATAAAAATTTTGAAGAGTGTTTACTATGGGAGAAAGGTAGACTGAACTATATTTGCATGTGTATGGACAAAAATTAATCCTTAAAAAAAAAAATCACTGATATTAAAAGCCTTCACTTAAAAAAAAATCACATTTACACACACAGAAACACCTTCTGCAGACTAATAAGACAAAGGTATAATAACAAAATAAACTAGACATGCTGAGCTTTCACCTCAAAAACTACTATACAACTAGCACAAGAAAAATAATTGGCCAATGTTGAGCCACACAGATACGTTTGAAGGTCCATCTCCACCCCTTACTCCATTTCCAAATGCATCTGAGGTTCCTTCAGCCATCTATGCAAAATAAGATGTGAATGTATTTTTGCTTCATTTCAGCCTTATCTCTGAAGGTCTTTTCTCCCCACAACGCACGTTGCTTACAACAGAAGAGAGACAATATTTTCCATAATGTTGCCTCGGTAAATTGCATGAGTCAAATTAATTTACGTGTCCATTTTCAACAAAAAGTTTTCTGAAGCCTACAGCTCTGTACAAGTGAGTATGTATAAATTAATTGTCTTCAGAAGGATATTATGTGAATAGTGAAACTGGGAACTCGTATGCAAACTTCAGCATTACAGAGCTGAGTAGAATGCAGATCATTTGCCTATAGGTAGAATTATAATGTACTGCAAATGGTTTTGTATCTCATGCAGAAAAGTTGTATTTGCCACTTCTCCAACTTACACTCTGCTGAATAGAAAGAGAATTACAAGATATTTCTTGCTAGACTTCCAGTAGTAAAGAAGTAGTGATATTTCTAACTTGAATTGACCAAACCTTAATTCTAATTTCTGATTCACATTCTGCTCTCCAATTTTACGATCAACTTCACAGATACAGAGTTTTCAACAAGTCTATTTGAATACCCAGTTCCAGCAGCCGTCATCAAGCACTTTTTCTGGGACACAACAATTCTTGCTGCTTTCAATAACTTTTTCCTGTCCAGAACAGTCACAAAGGCTATACAAAATAGTGCCATGTAACCACACAATAGACTGGTCATAAAGTCAGAAATACCTACTTTTACTAGCTACCTCTTATGCCGTTTCATTGAGAAATCTGCCTGTGATAGCTATGCTTTCAGAATACCTCTCTGTGAGCCCAGGTAAAGGGCTTTTAAACCAGGATACTAGTGCTTGATTTACTATGTTTTTTGAAAATGACTCTTCTGAAACACAGAGCATCAGCCTTGCAAGTGAGATCATCAGAATTCAGTAATTTCCAAACATCAGCATTTCACAATTTTTCATTCAACTCTTTCTGCAAAAACAGGCAGGAAATGTGCAGTAGGCGTCCACCTGCTATGGCTGCCTTTATCATTCGCAGCTTAAGAGCTGAGATTCATCAGGTGGTTTCCTAGTCCAGAATTCTAAAAAGACATCAACCCTGTCCAGACCACCTGATGATCAAAAGTCAGCTTTAAACATGTGAAAGAGTGGTGCAGAACTTACTACCTAAGAAAGGGTCATACTAGAAAGAAAAGCCCTTGCCACTTTGTATATGCCTTGTGTATATTATAAACAAAACTGTGAAAAGTTATAGCCAATGAGGCCTTGATCCTGGTCCTAACCAACAACGAGCAATGAACACAGACATGACTGAGATCTCTGCCTGGAAACTATCCTCTAACCCAGATGACAACAATAGAAAAAATACATTCAAGAACTTGGCATCTGAGTCTTGCAGCTGTCAGAGCAGAGTGGCCACAGGTGTTACTTCCAACCATGAAATCCACTTGGGAGGGAGAAGGCAAATTAGAGTACAAACGCTACCAGCAAAATAGGGAGAACAGGGCAGACATAAAAACCTTTCAAGTGCCACCATAGCAGCTTAGATATCTTTGGAAAATAGGTATATTG
>VXAV01003964.1:233265-253291 GCA_013399715.1 Alectura lathami
GTTACAAAAATTATGACTGTTAGTGTGTGGCACTATTCAATGTGTGGCAGTTCACACCTTCAAATACATTTATAAACACAAGTCCTGGCGTCTTTTCTGTCAGACAAGGCAATAGCCATTTTTATTTACACTGTCACACAATCTCTGCCTCTTAGCACTGGTCGTCACCCAAATCTGCGGAATCTTGCAGGCATATAATACTATACCTATGTGTTCTTCTCTGGAGTCCCATATTCTAATCCTAGAACAGGTTGCATCCTAAATGAAACCAGGAACTCCTAACAGATCTAAAAACAATCCAGTTACCCTTTTTCTCAACCTCATAAGACCTCTAAGACTCAGCATTAAGCTTTCAGCTTTGGCCCTAACAATATAAAATCCTTTACCCTCAGGCAAGACCAGAAAACCACGCTTACCCAGAATACACCATAACCCTTTACTCTTAACAATACTGTCCTGCACTGAAAACCAGTAAGACTTTCTGAGCCATGAAGTAAGCCTGAGATTTACCCTAACTCTAATATTAGCCTTCTCCGAAACTACTGATAAGATCTTCCTTCCTGCTGTCATTTCACCCCAGCTAGACTTCCAGAATCCCAGACAAAAACTTTGGATTTCTATAATAAAAACACATTCAGGATCTGCAATATCCTATGACTCTGACACTAGTTCAGTACCTAGATTAACTCAAGGCATCCTACATATCCAAGAAAATTATAATTCATAAACTAACAGCACCAGCTCCTCCCTCAGTCTGCAGAACTTTCTGGAGGGTCTCCACAATCCTTGACAAAAACATTAGATGCATAAATGAGGCTTACACAGGACTTCAACTAAGCCCCATGACATCTGGCTCTTTGGCCCAAATCCTAACCCCTAACTCCTAAATCCTGACTCTAGATTTGCAACAAGGCAATGGATTTTAGCCACAAAACATTATCCCAGGCACATGGACCTTGCAGGATGGAGTGAAATAACTTTTGCCCTGTAATTCAAAGCCCTAAGCCCAGAGACCCCTTCCTGGCCACCTGAACTAGTCAGGAACCACTAGTGACTTCTCACGGCACTTCTGATCTTAACCCCAAGGTCCTTCACCATCACCTTTTCCTCCTTTTCCAACACAAGTCCTGAGGTCACTGCCAATATAATATGAGCCTTCCGCTACAATACTAAGTGACAAGGGTCTACTCGTCTCTAATGTAAAGAGCTGTAAGACCACATTGCACACACTATGAACGCTAAATGCAAAAGTGAATCAGAACAAGAACCCTACGCTTTACTTAACCTTAGGAATACTTACATAGCCATGAACGTATGAAACTTATGAGTATTCCACCAGTATCCTCACTGGAGTTCATTTTATTTCTGTGCTAAGTTGTGGTCCAGAACAGTGATTGCCTGTTTATCCCATTCAAAGGATGTCAAAAGGTATTCTTAGGACTAGGCTAAGAGATGAAGCATTACAAGATGAAGCATTATAAATGATGCAGATGGCTTTGTGCTGCTATTAATATCCATGTAATGTGAATGCAGTGCTAGCTAACAGAATAAGGTTTCCTAAATATATTGTCAAATATGTGAGCATGTAATTGAAAGATATTAAGGAAAGAAAACATACATTTGAAAGAGCTGGTTTGAAAGGTCTTTTCTGAAAATGAAATCTCTTCTAAACTTATTTATCAAAAGCCAAATGAGTGGTGAGTATATGAAACTGCACTGTTTGAGTATTTGTTTGATTCAACCCAAAGAGCATAAAGTTACATCTCTTGTTGTTTTTACTGGGAAAACATTCAACATTATAATAACTAATGTTTTCCATGTGCCTCTTCTGGGTTTCAACCTGATCATGAACTATTTAACTGGCTGATATTGACTGCAGTCAATAGATAGCAGACATTTAGTCAATAGACACTTACGTTTTCCTTTATTTTTAAAACACTGATGCAAAACAATATTTCAAATATTGACATGCTTTCTGCACCTCAGTTCAAAGCTTAAAATCTTTAACCTCTTTAAATTCACTTTTCAGAACAAGGAGCCAGTAGCTGTTCTGTTCTGCAAAACAGCATACGCAAAACAACAGTTACCTGACTTACTGTTAGTATGTACCCATTTGGCTTGTCAAGAATACTGTTGCTACCTGGTCTTCAGACAGCTATTTCTATTTAGATATGAATGAGAATAATTCAGGAAAGAATAAGGATATTCATTAATATCCTTATTATATTTAGTTATCATTAATTATCTTTTACTGTCTTAAATTTCAGTTTTCTGAACAAGATATAAAAATGGACCACAAAAAAATGGCACACCAAATATAAACACACACTCTAGAAGCATGTGAATTGCATAAAAGAGCTGCTAACGTGGAGAGAAAACAGCAGTTTATAGGCTCAGGAGAATGAAGGAAAAGGAAAAAAGGGCTGCTGGATTTCAGGAAAGGAATTGAATTCTTCACAAGCAGCACACAGCATATAGCAAGGATTTCAGGTTAGAAGCAGCTTTATGCATTTGTTGTGTATGGATTCGTTTGCTTATCCCTATGTCTTTTTGTGCGGTGTATTTGTGGTGGAGTGCACAGGCGAAAGAAAGGGCATATAAATTCCTAATTTTCTGTTTTTCTTTCCAGGTTTCGACTTGATAAGCTAGAATACACCATAACAGTCTACCTCATCAAGACCACGCACTTCTTTGACATCTTTTGCTCATTCAAAGGTAATATATGTATATATAATTATTAACATTTCTTAGTCAATGCAAGATCATATAGTCTAGAATAGCACACAATGAAGAAATTGCAAGTTACTTAAACTTGCACATAGGCATATCTTCTTAAGAATATTTTGAGGCAGTTTAAGACATGAGTATTATCATTACTGTCAGTCTGTTGGAGAAGTAACGAATCCACACAATGGAATTAGCAGAACAAACCATGTACTGCAGGACACTGGACGAGTGCAGTAGTGTAAACCAGTCAGGAAGACTGTTTAAATTCAACTGCTAGCTTTCCTCTAAAGCAGATGAAGAGGATTTGTATAGCACTCCGAACTTAGTACTAATTAGGTGGGGAAAGTCTCAGGCTGTGCTATCCCATTTCTCAGTGACATTCTGACCACAAGCTCAGCACTCCTTGCCCTCAGCTCGCAGCAGTTGGCCGCTGTGCCCCCCTCACGTTCACACAGCTTTATCCCACTCCTTACTGCAGATGCTGCTCAGTGCACACAGTAACGGATTCCAGCACAACAGCACAAATATGCAATTAGTATTAACTGCTAGCCATAGACACAGTTATCACAAATTCACGCAACAGTATAGAACTTGCATTCAGATTCATAGAAGTACCTTCGCAGCTAGTAATTATACTGAATGTATTTCTGAAACCAATTAGATGAAAAATGAAATATGGAATTAAAATACTACAAAAATCACCAGCTGAAGATCTAGCGTATGCCACACTATGTTCACTGAACAGACATGTCAAAGGCTCTGGCCCAATTGTTTCTAAAAGCATCTGGACTTTTAAAAAAGATCTTTGCTGGTTTTTTGAAATGACACCAAAATAAAACCTTATTCCTTTAATCTGAAAGATCCCTTTACAAAGTTAAATCGAAAACATATCTAAAGTTTGAAGTCTAAACAAAACAAGAAAACTACTTTTGATTGATATCTATTGTTCCATGAATATAAAAAAGTATATCAGCACATCTATCACCATTCTTATTTATTCAGAAATAAAATAAACACAAACCAAAACACAACCAGACATTCTTGAAGATGAAAGCCAGATGCAACATTAAAAAAAATAATTTCTCTATATATCTTTGAGTCCTCATTCACTCCAACCTCCTTTGCTACCTGTCTGAACATATTAGCCCTTTGGCAAGGAAACATTCCTAGCTTAGACAGGCACCATCTGAACAGACACCACTGAAAAGAAAAAACACAGCATTCATGCTTTCTACAGGCTACATCCATCCAGCTGATGAGCGTGACTACAGTGGATAAGGACAGTCCTTTCTTCTTCTAAACAAGACATAAGGAAGTCATCTCTGCAACAGTATTTCCTTGCTGCTGGTCTGAGATACTGAAGGTAAAAAAGCAGGACGTATTTTATACTAAATGATGCAAATACTGTTCCCTACTCTTTTGTTTTGTATCACAAACAGGTTGTTCACATGCAACAAAATGCCAAAGTGTCACAGTCACCACTTTGCAGTTCATTATAATTATTTTTAGTCTTACTTGTGAATGAAAAAAGTGTTTTTTAAAATTTATGTATATGGATTTGGGGTCAAAAGAATCAACTTTTATCCACAATCAAAAAAGGCAAGATTTCTAAAATACATATTTTAAACCTTTACAACAGGCATCTCAAAATGAAAGCCAAGTGATTCCTTTAAAGTATTTAAGCTGACTACGTAAACTATTATTTTCTGTGTTTTTAAAACAACATCTGTCAAATCTTTACTCTTTGTCCACCTCTTTCAAAAGTGAGTGACTCAAAAATATCTTTGGAATTCAGATCAAATTCTACTTAGATACATTTTAAAATAGGTCTTAACAGCACTTGGCAGGTCTGGGTAGGTAGCCACACTAGCTCTAAATACAGGGCTACAGCAAATATAGAGCACAACTGTGGTAGCACGGCATTTTTAAGCAGAGTGAATTAGGTTGAGCCCTGCTCATGTCTGGGATATCTCTGTGCCACATTACACTGCGGTGTGCATGAAAACCTCCAGGTACATAACTAGGTTCCAGACAGATTTAGATACTGAAGATTAGAGGTCTAGATGACTTGAAAATGCAGCTCAAAATTTGATATGCTGAAATACATCTAATGCATTAAAAACTAGAACGGACTCCTTGCAAGTCATCAGATGTACATAACAAGGAAAAAGCTTTGCCCTGCCCTGCAAGCCCCTTTCAGATTTCTTGGGCCATTCTTGCAGTACCTGTTTATTATTTTTGCACAGTATATTACTTTTTACTAACTAACAGTACTATTTTGAAACCCCACAAGCCTGCCTAATTAAAAAGTAATTCATAGCTCTTTTGCATCTCACCTTTGGTAAACTTTGCATTCATTACTCCCTCAAACTTGGAATAATCAGCAGTTTGCTGGTTTGTGTTTGGATTACACTGCTTGGGCTATTCATATAGATTAGAAATAGGGCTAATGAGTAACTTCTGCACGGACACATTTAATTCTCTCTGTAGTTAAACATACCAAATTAGTCCAGTACTTGCTTCGTACTATTTTAAAATCTAATTCTTTATCTACCTTCATGCTCTGCACTCTGGCTTTAGAAATACATCTTGTGTGTGGATACCTGCCATGTGGAACACAGTTTTATGTAAATCCCAACGGTGCATATACATCACATTATTATAATCTCAGGACCAACTCTCCTTCCTTTACTTGCACATAGCTCCATAAAAAAGCCAGCTAGTATCATGAAGGAATTCAGTCTTCGCAGTCTTGAAAATCAACAAAACAGGTTCTGTCATACAATGAGCATTAAAAGAAAGCTGCAGTAAGTGCGTGCATAAGAGCAGACTTTGTGAAGAAACCCATCTACAAATGACACACATTACATAAAGCAACTCAGCAGCATATGGGAATTAAAAGGAACCCTCTAGGACAATATGATGAGCACAAAAAATGTCACTGTACCAGCAAGAAGAAAGTGCTGAGACTTTTCAATGAGCAACATGTTTGAGAATGAAGTACCAATACCTGTTCAAACAAGATTGTTATTGTATCATAAAATTTTCATGTTTTTGAAACAAAAGTCTATGACTTAAAGAGATATGTTAGAATGAACTGTAGGAAGGACAGTTTGTGATATCTGTGTAGATATGACATATGTTAGATATCTTAAGGGATAGATTGAATAATATAAAATAGCCACATAGGACAATAGCAGAGATTGAATAGACCACTTCTCCCCTGTATTAAATGCCCGTACGTACTCTGGCTGTTTCTCAACTTCACCTTTACTCAAGCTCTAGACTTGGTAATTTAAAAACTTGCCCCTCTGTTGCTTCTAAAGCAGGGCAAAGAGACATGAATTCAGACCTTAATGAAGTAGGCTTTGGAGATTATCCAGCTTGAAGTAGATCACTTATTGCCTGAACAAGATACTACAAGATAACAGCCCTGCAGTGACCACCAGAGCCCCCTCAAGAGCAGCATGTATATATGCAAGCATACATGTGCACAGCATTTTCCTTATATTGGAGAATTAACACAGATTGAATGCGTAGGAACGGGAAATAAGAAGAATCATAGAATGGTTTGGGTTGGAAGGGACCTTAAAGATCATCTAGTTCCAACCCCCCTGCCATGGGCAAGGACACCTCCTACCTCTGAGCAACTATGGGTTGCTCAGAGCCCCATCCAGCCTGGCCTTGAACACCGCCAGGGACGGGGCATCCACAGCCTCTCTGGGCAACCTGTTCCAGTGTCTCACCACCCTCACAGTAAAGAATTTCTTCCTAATATCTAGCCTAAATCTCCCCTCTTCCAGTTTATGGTCATTACCCTTGTCCTATCGTTCAATGCCCTTCTAAAGAGTCCCTCCCCAGCTCTCCTGTAGGCCCCCTTCAGGTACTGGAAGGCCGCTATCAGGTCCCCCCAGAGCCTTCTCTTCTCCAGGCTGGACAATCCCAACTCTCTAAGCCTGCATTCACGGGGGAGGTGTTCCAGCCCTCTGATCATCTTTGTGGCCCTCCTCTGGACCCCCTCCAGCAGCTTGATATCCTTATTGTGTTGGGGGGCCCAGAACTGGATGCAGTACTCCAGGTGGGGTCTCACAGGAGCAGAGTAGAGGGTCAGGATCACCTCCCTCGCCCTGCTGGCCTGGCTTCTAGGATACAGCTGGCCTTCTGGGCTGCAAGGGCACATCGTCGGCTCATGGTGAGTTTTTCATCAACCAACATCCCCAAATCCTTCTTCTCAGAGCTGCTCTCCAGCCATTCTCCGCCCAACCACAGAAAAAGTTTCTCCAGCAAGCACTATTTGCTCTTCTACCTACGAAACTCTATGAAAAACTGCACTGTTTTAATCCACCGCCACGTTCAAGGTAGCGAGGGTCAAACAGGCTTTGCTCAGTTGCTCCTCTCCAAGGGCTGGTGGCACAAGTAATAGTTCTTCCACAGAACTCAGATGTGATGACCCAGTAGTGCTTCTCCATTTTCAAAACAAGTACGCTTCTGATTACAGCCACTTACTTTGGTTGTCCTGCAAACTTGCCTTCAGACAAGTCCTGAGGAACACAGAACGGCATAATACAATCAGGTTTTTAAGCGATTTTGAAAGTTGATAATTAATAAAGGGTATAAACATGATGACTACAGAGCATATGATTTCAAATTCTGTTTTCAACGAATAGAGTTTCAATTGGAGCAAACACAGAACTACGATATTTGCAGGCACATTGGTAGACTGTGAAATTTAGCTAAAGGAACAGCTAGATGCCATATGATACTATTCAATGTCATGCATACTTTTCTCAGTCTGTGTAAATACGCTTTATTCCTTTTAATATTCTCATAACTCTTCAGCCAGCTGTACTGTTTCCCATTGGCTTTTCAAATCAGCAGTTTACAGAACAGCTGTATTTACCTTCTTCTGTCCTTTTTAATCTGTGCTGATTATAGAGTAAGTGGGTAACATTTCACTCCTGTTCTTTCTCCACAATTTCAACAATTTCCCAGTTTTAAAAACGCAACTGCATAATTGCTTAAATATCCTAATAATGTCAGAATATACCACTCTGTTCTCATACTTCCTTCTACCCTAAAAAAAAAAAAAAAAAAAAAAAAACAAACAAAAAAAAAAAAACTTCACATGGCACACTTATTCTTGCAACATAAAATTTGTTTTCTAGAGGAAGCTAACGTGAAGTCAGTTCCAACACTGCTCCATACAAAAACATCCTCGGGGCACACAAGTGACTGACAAACAGGATCAGGTGGCATGAAAGGACAACATGTCTTTTGTAGTGGCAACATATTCTGGGTGGGCACCGAGGCTTAGATCTCCTGAGGAACATGAGTGCTGTGCTGTAGTGATTCTCAGACACAGCAGATACATACACAATGTATGTCAAAGACAAACCATTCAACTAATAAGGCAGTTTCAGTCCACTGCAGATTTTACCAAGGAAAGGAACAAAATTCAGCTACATCGTCATCGCTACCAGTCCCTCTAGGATCTGCAGAGAAAAAGGGATGCCAAGATGTGAGCTGTACCATGGAGCAGCTGTGCTCTGTATGTCACAGTATGTCACGGACCTTCACCTTGCTGCACATGGGAAAAAAACTAGAAAGTGTAACTGAATCCGTCTACGAAATGTAGTCATATTCATAATTGACTATTTACATGGAAGTTATTGTCAGTGGCAATTGGGCTTGAGAAGAATAGAAATGGCTGATTTAGGTTCATATTTTATATACGGGAGATGTAAAACTGACTTAGCACCAGTGAAGAATTTGAGACAGGGAACACAAGAACTCAAAAGTACTTTTTTCTATTTAACAAAATAAATGAATGCTTTTGTTGTCACTGACAAGGCATAAGCACATCCATATTTCCAGACAGAGCTGGGGTGAGGATACTGATGAGTAAGAACCTAGGAACAGCCTTTGTTCTTCTCAGCCAATATGGCCAAACAATTGGTGATAGAACCCGCATTACATCCAAAGTGCAAAAACAAAAACTACCTTCTCTCTAAATACATGTTACATACGAGAAAACTGGAGTTCAATACTACTTCCAAAACTAAAACAGGCAAGCATATTCGTAAAAAGGCTTTTGGAGGTGTTGTGAAATAAACACATGTCCATGTAATCTCAGCTAATTTTGCTCGTGCAGAGCTCCTCAGCCCATTTATAATTGTAAGGAGTTCTGAAAGTTCAAGACAGCTCAGAAAATTCTCATTCCAAAAGCAAAATGTGTCCTAACAGCAAAAAGACCAGATGAAGCTATTACTTCTGTATGTGCTGACTGTAGCAGCACTGAACTCTGCATATTTATTGCTTTGACTCTGATCAAGTGCATGCAATCAATGCAAATTACTACAAAAGAGTTAGGAAATAATTTAGAAAATGTGTCAAAAATGCAAAAATTTGAACATTAGATGAAGTTGAGATGGCTCTATTGATTTTGAAAAGGTTTGTAAACTACACAGAAATATCGTCCTGTTTTAAAGTAGTTCTCAAATCTTTTAAGGAAGCTCTAAAATCATACACATTTCCCAGAGCAGCATTTCATTCTGTGGGCAGACTCATTCTTAACTCATTGCCGGCTGCATGAGTGCTTTTTTTAGAAAGCAGGAACAAGGTCCTGTGTAACTATTGCTAGCCAAATTGTTTTATGGTCATCCTCTTATGAAGCCTTCTAGATCAGGAATATAAGCACAGTCTCACTAGCTAATTATCACCCAATATTCTTATTTCCAATGCATTTTGAGGCTGGAAGAAAAGTACTCTCCTAAAGCTACATAATCACTACCACAGCAATAGCCCCAAAGTCTGTGACCTAACTAGTATGTTACTGTATTTTCTTTCTCAAATGTTTATGTCAACATTTTATTTTAGTTCCCAGCTACATGAACAAAATTCCCTATATCAGGCTCAAATATTTTCCAACCTAATACAAAATAAATAAATAAATAAATAATCACAGTTTCACCCAGGTCCATACACAACTCAGCTTTACAGAATCTTGCAACAAATCTAGTCTGCATTTTGAATATTCTCTGAGATCCAAAAATAATCAAATAACACGTCTAGCTTTCAAAGTAAGCATTTCACAAACTCTGTTCTAGTTCCTATGCTTGACTGAATATCATAGAATCTTAGAATACCCTGAGCTGAAAGGGACTCACGAGGATCATCAAGTCCAACTCCTGGCTCCACACAGAACCACTCAAAAATCAAAACTTAAGTCAAATTTTGAGTGATAGACACAAGAATAGAATAAATGGAGCATTTCTAAATGAAACTTAAGTATATGAATGACTAGGTATAACCTAACCAACATCCTTCTTTCTTTTGGGTATTATTGTAAAATACGCCACGGGTATTGACCTAGGCTGAAGATTGTAATCTTCTCTACTCCTATGTTCCCACCCTGAACCTTTCATGGGAATCAGGGAGACCCACTGCAAAGTGCTCTAAATCTTCTCAAGTTTATCAAAACAATGTACAGTTGAAGCAAGTTGAAACCCCTAGATATGTTAAATCCATAAGTATACAAAAATATAATCATCTTCACAATAACAATTTAGTCTTAATTGTAAGACAAAGTTTAGCTGATCCTGTTCCCAATCCCCCATGTTGGGTCATTCAGAAATCAGTCACACTCTGTTTTCAATTACACTGACAACAAACAGTTTTAAGACAATTCTATCTTATCTCAGATTGACCTCGTATAAGTAGCAATAATGTCAAAAAAAAACCACTGTGACTCTGGAATATTTCTGTAAAAATCTGCTCTTTTGCCTTGGGATTAGCTCCTACTGAAGTACATGGAAAACCACAAAAGACACAGAGTAGGGCCAGCAGCAGGTATTAACTGATCAAACTAGCAGACTACAAATTCGGACTTTTTTTTTTTTTTTTTTCATTTCACAATATATATTGACAGTGATCTAAACAAAATAACTCCTTATAATTAATAATAAAAGAGGGAAATAGGATGAAGGATATTAACACTGACTGGCATTTGTAAGGATTGAGATATTTTAGTAAAGATATGCCTATGTTGGGCAATTTGGATAGCACAAAGCCTCTTGGATTCTGCAAGCAGACTTTGTCAGAGCAAGAGAGTTCTAAAGCAGCCTCCCCACCCCTTAGGTTATACTGGAAGAAAAACAGAGAAACAGCATTGTAAGGAATAGTTGTCAATTTCCATTTCATCTTCAATCATTATCTGTCTTCCATTAAATTTCCTAACCTGTAGGAGTTAACGGATCATCAATTTCAGCCAAATTTGAGCGCCTTTAAATTTAAGAATTGAGAACGTTAAGATGAGGTCCAGAAGATCAGTAGCATAATGCTTACCTATTTGATGCTTATGTTCACTCAGAGAATAAATTTTATTTGCTTGAAGCATTTAAAATACATCAAAGCTGTATAGGTAGTCTGAACACAGTTTTTCAAAAAGGAAACCTATTGTTGACATATTTGAAATTTGAATGTCCTAATAAATAATTACTTTTTCAGTAAACAAGAGAAAAAAAAGAGCCATTATTATTAAATGGATTCAATCATGATTATGACAAACATTAAAGGCAATTGCAAAAGACCTTAGATGTAAAGATGAACTCATCTTCTCAAGAATAATATTTTTCCTATGCGTTTGTACCATGCCTTTATTTCTATAAATGAAGTGTATAATAATGACTCTGGCCATTTGAAAATTTAAAAGTCTGTAATTGAACAATTATTAGTGTCACACAGCCTAAGGGCACTATTTGTCAAGAGATTTACATGATGGGCAATTATATCCACTCAGCCTTGAAGGACAGATAACATTATCTTCTGATGGAAACAAATTACCCTTTATATTTCATTAAAAAAAAAAAAAAAAAGTAGAAGTTAAGCTTCTGTATTTTATTAGTTAGACCTTACATACTACAGTCTTTGAGAAGATCTGTAACTCTGCTATAAAGCATTATCGATTTCACCGGAGTACAGTACAAAAATATAGCAAGCTTCAATTCATTATGTCTATTACCCCACAAAACAGGGGAAAGAAAAAAAAAAAAGCACATTTCTGGTTTTGGCCTATTTTTTTTGTTATTTTTTCATAATGCATAGTTACATGTAACTGCTAATGAAAGACAGAAGAAGCTTAATGAACATACAAAATCTTCAAATCTTTTCACATATTTAATTAAAAACTTATTCTTTATCACTTAAATAATTACTTAAAACTGCTTTAACAGATTGTCATGTTGAAAAACACAGATATCCAAGTCTTTGGCCATTCTTTCTTAACAGCTTTTCAAGTCATGAGGAAGTATAAACATCACTTCCACCCTTTTTTTTTTTCCCATATGCATCTTTATCTCCCATAAATTCATAAGGAGGAAAATAAATAAATAAATAAATAAAACCACATCATCTTTGCAATCACCTCCAATAAGAAAGACTATGGGTGGACTCACACCGCCTCACACATTTTGTAATGTCCAAATCCTAAACCACAGTAAAAAGAGCTTTAAAGATTTAAATGCAATCATTTCAAAATGCAGAGGATTTTTATTTTTTTGTGTGTTGTTTTTCCAGCTGAGAGTGACTAAGCTCAGGGAACCTGATTACACTGAGTAGGTCATGATTTGAAGGAGAAACTCTTATGTGCAGTAGCTTCAGACCCTGGCAGGACACCAATCCAGAGCCTGAAGGATACCACAAAGTAACAAAGGTGTGTACCTGAAGTGAAGAGTGATTAGTTCTGGAACCACTCGTTAAGCCGTCACATTGTGTGCCTTTAACTACTGCCTGTCCCTGGGGAGATGAACTGCAAACTGGCAATCTTGCGATAGATTTTTAGATCAGAAAGGTCCATATGTCTCCTTAAAAGATTTCTAACACAGATAATCAACTTAGAACTGACTTGGAAGGCCAAAACCCAGAAATGCAGTCTGCCACAAAGACAGAAGCATTACAAACATTCTGTGCTTTACTCTGGAGAAAATAAAACCTCACTGCAGCCAGCAGAGACATACTTTTGTGGCAGATAGTGCTGCGTCTAGCTGGTACTAACATATAGCTTATTTACTACAAGTAATCACAAGCTGGATGTAATTAGGAATTGAAATTAATTATTTACTACATCAAGATTACTATGACTGCACAATGCTAAACAAGAAGATAGGACGGTCACTAGCCACATTTTAAGACGGAATGAAGAGCCACTTTAGACATAAAAAGAAATCCTTTCCTGGAAGGCTCCGAGACCTGTCACTCATTATCTTTGTCAGCCTAAAAGAATTGAGAACCAAGGCTGTACATCCTCTTTTTGGAAGACTTAATCCACATGCTGCACTGACACATTGCTATTATCGAAGCCTGAAATGCTCTTCATGTGTTATTATTTGCGTTAAATAAAGCACAGTGGTAAACACTCCATTCTTTTCACAAATTCTGTTTCTGTCAGCTCAGTATTATTGTTTTCTTCTTGTCAAGTTTCAGCAAATAGCCTGCTAAAAAGCTATCTGCAACTTAATTAAAATACACATTATTAATGTCATGTTTATATAGAAAGTCTTTGGCAAAATAAGTAGCCTCTAGCTTTTGAAGCAATTGCAATTAAGTCTGTCAATATGTACTAGTCACTGAAATACATGAAGAGAACGAGACTAAGTGAAGCAATTTGACCTGCTTCGACCAGCTCTGCATAAAATAGCATTTCACAGAATATTTGATCCAGAAAACTAACCAAGGATTAATTGCCAGCAACTGTCAGCAAAGTAAAACTAAAGGTGCTAGGTAATTTAAGCTAATTTTCATTAAACAAAATGGGTAAAATTCTGTCTTGATTTAGATACATGGGAACTTTACCACTAATTTTAATAAAACCATATTTTCTTTAGATTACAGAAGAAGCAATCCTAATTTAAATACAGCACAAGCCATGGCTGTTCCATACCCAGGTGAAAGCACCCCAGAACTCCAAAGGACATCCTTTGAAAGGTTTTTTGGGGTTACAAGTTCCCAACAGCACCCCTCAATTTCATGAATTCTCTCTATAGCTTGATCAGGAGAAAGGTCAGCTTTGTTCCCTGGATGCCAAACCATAGTTTTTATATGGCATTAACAGACTTCTTTTTAAGGTGCCTGTAGCACAGATGATGTGGACCAACCACACCTGAAGCAGAGGTGGCTGTGGAGGAGGGAAGGTGCAGAACTGCCCTGTAAGCTCACGGCAAGGGAACATGAGCACAATGGGATGCACAGCAGTCCTGCTGAATGCGTGCCTGACAAGTCTGTGGAAAAGATCTTCATCCTTTGTCTTCGTGAATACCAACACCAAGCTCTATGTTTTTAAACTACATAGAATAGTAAATGTTATTTAAAAATGCAATTATTATGCAATTTAGAGTTAATGAAACCTTAAGCCACTGGCAGAAAGGCATTTAAGTAGAACATTTTCTGTGCAGATTCAGTGTTTCATTTTTTATTTTTATTTTTTTTAAATAAAAGAGGCTGCACTAGTGAGCTTTTGTTATTTTGAATTCCCACAGCGATCTGAGAGAAAATAAACACAAAAGCACCCACTCTTCCCTGGGATGGAAATCCCAACAGTTAATCTGCTCCTTTGTTAATAAATACATATCGTAATAACAGGACTGACAAGACGCCTAGATTGCCTGTTAAATTGTAGGTGGTTGTTTGAGACTGGCAAGAAAGCACTGTCTCAAATCAACACGAGCAGATAAGGCTGAAGCCTTCTACAATCAACATTTTGTTGGCAGTTTTACATTTGAAAGTATTTCCTTTGGACAGAGCCAGAAGCTGTTTGTTTCTCTAATGTGAAAGCCCAACACAGGCAATGCTGGATGGCGCTTCCTGAAGATTCAAAATGGTAATGTGTTCTGTCTGAAGACTCCGACCTGGGAGCAAATGTTTTCAGCTTGTTAAAGGAAGCTAGGAGATGATTCCATTGCGTTCTGTGAAGGCAGGACACAGTCTGGCATCTACCTGCTTCCTCTTATCTCTGCTGATTTAAATTTGCAAGGCCTAGAAGACAGGAACAAAGGAGATTCCTGCTGAGAACCTGGATGCCAGAAACTGTCACTCCAAGAGCAGTCTGGGACCACTGGACTAGAAGTAAGTGAGCATGTATGTTCATTTTTGTTGTCTTCGAGTCGTCCTCCAGTCATTGTCAAGTCATCCTCAACTCAACATCACACCTTGGATGACCCACCACTATCAAAGACCAGCACCCCAACAGCAAGACATCGCGGGATCCGAGGAGTGGTGAAACCTCTTTGCTTTGCTGTCTATATATCTGTCTGTCTGTCTCTTTATCTCCTTTTACTCTTTTCGCTATTGTTAGTAGCCGTTGCCTAATATTGTCTTAGAACTTTTAACATAGAAGTAGACAAGCACCAAAATACTTTTACTGGTAATGCTTATTAATTGCTGTTAGTAAATTAGCCGATGTTGCCTCAAAGTAGCTTATTGTTAGAGAACTCTCAATAAATTGTTTTGCATTGATCCTTTCGAGTCTTGGATGACTGCTTCGTTAGTGCGACCCCTGCTGCAGGGGAGGCCCGACTCAGGAGACAGAAAAAGATTTACCTCCCTTGAAACCTACAGAGTGGGACGAGACACTGCTTTGATACTGTTTGTATCTCACTTTTACTCCACATATCTACCAAACAGAGAAGGGACCTCTCACTCATTGTGGCCAACTGCACCTTCATTTGCCACCATCTCCCTAGTGAGTCATTAGGAAATAGCATTTATATGTATGGTAATTCTGATTTCTTGAGCCAAATAATAATTGTACAAATTGTTTTTGTTTCCCCAAATCAAGAACTTCTTACTATGCAACACGTTTGGAGTTAATGTAAGATCAGATGCAGACAAATGCATCCAGTCTCACTAAATAGCCACCTAGCAGGATGTTTCCAGTAAAGATAATCAAAACTGTGCGCATTTAAACAGTGTTAAAAATAAACTGCAGGACTGTATACCCAGTGAAATGACTTGTGATTCCATTAGCACTCCTTTCAAATGTTTTCAGACTCAAGACCTGCATACACTGTAATTTCTATCAATGTTATCTCTGATGCACACCTGTGACAACTGCAGGCCCCAGTTCTGATATAGCCAGATGCAAAATGATAATGACACTCCAGGAGCCTGCTGTAACAAGAGACATGCAGAAGTTTTGAGAAACTGAGTACAGTGAAATGTGAGAAAACTTGGAAGAGGTCTAACATCTTAATAGTTTGGTGAGACAGTAGCAGACAAAATTATTTTAGATTTCTTGATATTTGAATGTTCAGGAATGAGGAAAATACCCACAAAATACTGCCTTATGAGACAAACTCACAGAGGCTCAAAGTACTTGTTTTGCCTTAATGTTTTCTTCAAAAACAAACTCTTCTAGCACATTATATGAAATTCTAGACCAGTGAATACAATGACATAACTCTTACTGATTTCGACACAGCCACTGTATTAAATATAATTTATTACATGTTCAAACACCATTTGATCATATGACACAAATGCCTGTATTTGCAAATATGGGGTAGGGTAATGGGATTAGAAACAAACTACTACCTCAGATAATACCTCTAAACAGATTAAATCAGTTTCATATTAATTCATAGTTGTAAAGAACTAGTTGTACCAACTTTTTTGGTAATATAAATAATTTTAGAATGAAAGGTGAGGTGATGTATGAGAAAGATGAGACCTAGTTTATGTCTTCTAATTATGCTTCATCTTTACACTCAGTCATAGCACAAGAATCACTTGGCAATGTGGAAATGTATTTCTAAGTTGTGGAAAAAACATAAACATGCACAATATAAAAGTAGACTAATGTAAATAAAGACAGAAGATTAATCCTATATCAGCTGTAGGTTATTAAGCTTACCAGTGTTAAGATATTACAAGATATTACCAGAGAACAATTTCAAGCAGGAATTAGACAAATAATAATTGATGATTTCCCTTTGCCAAGTTCAGGCCCATACTCTTAAAAACAGTAAATTAACAATGACAATTTCCATATATTTGAGAATTGTAAAATGTAAGAGTTTAATGCATAAAATGCATTTTCCTATATTGTATTTTTCACCAAAAAAAAATGTTGGAATGACATTTCATTGTGAGTAACTAATGTGTATCTATATAATGAAGTACAAACAAAGGCTTTCCTCTCTATCCTCTATTTAGAATTCCATTTAACTGTAAGAGTCATTAAAAATAACACCCAAATTATTGAAACTGCACAGGTAAATAAAGTCATCATAAATCAGAACAAAATGAAATATTCAAGCACACACTGAAATTATTATCCAAAACCAATTTCAACAAGCTGCCTCTGATTACTGTAGTACCCACTTAGGAACAATAAGGGGAAATCATAAGTGCTGAGAATGAAAAGCCCCTTCGCCTGCAAAAGATGGTGTTGAGGAAAATACTGCATATCCCAAACGCAAGTTCAGTAATAACTTAGACAGAATCCTTAAAAAGTGACTTAAGGTATCTTTTTTCCTCGAATTGCCTGGTTACAGATGTCCAATTGTAAAAGGTAAGTTACAACCTTAAAGTTTCATTTTCATTGGTAAGAAAACGTAGAAAGGCTTTCATGTTTTTCACATTTATTAAATGCATTCTTCAAACATATATTCACAGGAAGGTGAATTCCAAACTGTTCTCATGCCTTGAAAAACTTAAACATTCTTCACTCTGCCAGATGAGCATTGCAGATAATATATACCTTAAAGAATATCTGAATGGCCAGACATCCACCTTTGCTGAAGTATGTATTATTCTGTATGGGAGCAAAACATACTTTTTTCACATTCTAAAAATGTTTAGATCTCCTCCTGATAATGAATCAGTGCAACAGGCACTTCTTACAGAAGAAAATATAATCTTAATATTTCCAAAAAGGAAGACAGTAAAATTATAGGCATTAGGGTATTTCAGACTGAGCAATGACACGACTGAAGTGACATTTGCGATCAGACTTACTCATGTCTCTGAGCTACAAGTCTACTTTTGTGCTCATGTTCAAAGTTACTAAGTCATAAAGCCTGTTCTAACATAAACCTATGAAATTATACTAAGAAACTTCTCAGAAGTGCTGGTCTCCTAATCCAATGAAAAACACTAACTGGAAACATTTTATAACGCCAAGTACATATAGCCCAAATGTAGGCAGATAACTTACATCTGTTTACATGCACACATACGAAGTGTTAAAAAAATAAAAATCTCAATGTCACTGTAACCACAAACATAAGAAACATCAGGTAAAAAAAAAAAAAGACATTTGCAGTAATGAGCATGCTGAAAAGAAAGGAGAAGCAGGACTAAAACTGAAATATATATATATATATATATATATATATACACACATATATAACCAGAAACCTCCTCCTACACACGTAGAGAATGGTCAGGCTTATACGATTTCTTAGGGTAGCTCAGTGTGCCTATGATGTACAAAGCCTGGTGAGACAATACCCCTGTTCTCTGAATTATTCTCCTCATTCAGAAGGTGCAGGATATGTTTTATTTGGTATGACAATGTTTATGTGAGAAACCACTGAATGACTGGGTAAGTAACTTTATTGCAAGTACTTTAATATTTGTTTTATGCTTCAATCTAAATCCACCGTTAATTGTTTATACCTTAAGGTTTAAAACAAATTCAACAATAAGCTATCCTTGAGTAAACTCAATATCTTCTTCATCTCAAATGTATCAATCTGCTTTGGATACTTCACTACTTTATAGATTGTGTGATAATTGTATCTGGTCTGTGCAAATGTCATGCATTCTCATACTTCTGGAAGAATTGTACATCTCTTTCTTGCAGCATGCAACTCACCAGAACTAGGGCAGAATGGGATCGAACACTTTGTAGGTTGACAAGCATTTAATTGCAGTCTTTTGAAAAATTTGATACTTATTGAATTAAAGAAACTGAAATTTAATTCTTTCTTATGAGTGGCGGAATTCAGGCAATGTTTTTCTGCATTAGCTGAGATGCACTTATAAGCCTTCAAAAGCAACATTTTGAAAAACTTGAGGCTCCAAAAAGGATACTCACATTGTGATGACTGACAAGAGAAACTACAATCACTCCGCCAACGAAGAGAGGCTTTTGGCTAGAGGCAGTATGCTGCAAGAGAAGAAAACTCAGATTAAGTTGATACACTGGACATTGTTAACTACTGAGAAACTTCTTCGTAAAGAGGTGGTCATTCAAAAAAGGACAGAGTTGTTGGAATTGCAAACATTCTAGATCACGTACTATATAAATGACAATTTTCATAATTCAGGATAAGCAGGGCTAAATCTGGATTGTTTTCCTATTCAACTCTGCTGCAACTGACCTTTTGATTAAATTTGCTGTGGTAGATTTCCCATTAATATTAAATGATACCCAAAAATTTATCTCTGAACTCCAGAGTTAGATATCCTTGGGCTCTTGATGATTTCTGTGCTCCAGTTATTTACTTAGCCTACTAATACAAAGATACCCAAACCAATATCAGGACCAGCCTACCAATTTCAAAACTGGCTAAATTTTAATTATTTTAAGCCTAACAGCACTCAGACACAGAGACAAAAAAAAAAAATAAATAAAACCATTTGTTTCTCATAATGAGTTCAAATAATTTCCTGCCTATTTTATCTGCAGATTATTGACAGTGTTTTCCAATCACAAAAAAGGTTACCAGAGGTAAAAATGTAGATTTGTAAGAAGCAAAAGTTATGAAGCCCAGTTTCCAAACCTCTGTGTGAAGTTTCCAATGCTTAATAAGAAGAAAACTGACTAGCTTTGGGGATAATAAGTGAGGATATTAATAGGATCTTTCTCCTCCACGCAGAAACCTGTATTTGGACGTTACCACTGATAATTCTAAGCAAATGTTTAAAAATGGGCAACCTAAGAGATACAGGAATAGGTGTGACTGACAAGCTCAGTTTTTGGGGAAGCAATGATAAAGCCCCAAAATCTTATCTTTCTCTTATAGTAGGAATAAAATGTACCTCATTAACTACATCAACAATACTGAAAACATTTAATAAAATGTTCTCAAGCCTTTGCCACATATTTCCTCTTAACAAATAACCTCACATGTGATAGTGCGATGGGAGAGCATGATACTACTTCAGAAGGAAGTTGCAATGCTGCAGCCAGTATTCCCTCAGCCTTCTCACCCTGCAGAGTTCAGCAGGTACATGTGAATGTATGGAGAGAAAGGCTGCCAACAGAATGCTCATGCACTCATGTGCAGAAATAAGGACA
>VXAV01003964.1:289576-313408 GCA_013399715.1 Alectura lathami
GGATGTGGAGCTGTTGGAGCGGGTCCAGAGGAGGGCCCCCAAAATGATCAGAGGGCAGGAGCACCTCTCCTCTGAGGAAAGGTTGAGGGAGTTGGGACAGTTGGAAAAGCGAAGGTTCCGGGGAGACCTCATTGCGGCCTTCCAATACTTCAAAGGAGCTTACAGGCAGGAGGGGGACCAACTTTTAGCACGGGTGGATAATGGCAGGACAAGGGGGAATGGGCTAAAACTGAAAGAGGGGAGGTTTAGGTTGGACATCAGGAAGAAGTTCTTCCCTGAGAGAGTGGTGAGGCGCTGGCACAGGCTGCCCAGAGAAGCTGTGGATGCCCCATCCCTGGCTGTGTTCAAGGCCAGGCTGGATGGGTTCCTGGGCAGTTTGATGTAGTGAGCTAGTGGCTGGCAGCCCTGTCCACGGCAGGGGGGCTGGAACTAGATGATCTTTGAGGTCCCTTCCAACCCAAGCCATTCTGTGATTCTATGATTTCCTTCACTTTCCTTTGCCATACTTTGAAGACCATGTGCCTAGATGGTTGCACTACTTATCTACAGGTCTGCTTTTAGGTCCTCTGCGTAGACATCTGTCAAAAAACTGATAGCTACCCATTATATCCTTTTTCCATTCCTCCCTCACATTCTCAAACTCTTCACTAGTCTCTGTTTTGAACTGTGCCTCTAGTCCTTGAATCTTCTTCTCACAGATTCCACTATTTTTCAGGCAACACTTCATGTGCAAACACATATTGTCAAGCACCTACTTGAGGATAATATTAGATCTTCACCTTCTCCACACAGTTTTTTTTCATTAGCTACTCCACTTCAAACATCTCAAATCCTTTATCAATAGCCATCTTTTTAGAGAAAAAGAAGCTAGCTCGGGTTCCTTCGGCCCTCTCTCACCTCCTCACTGCAGCCAAAGAATGAAGTCACACAGCAATTTAACTCCAAGAGCAAGCTGACTGCCACTAAACAAGTTCAAAAAAGAATTTCTCTAGGATGCAGTTAGATTTCAATGGGTGAGCCTTAATAAAATACAAGTGGAAAAGTTCTGATGCCTGTTCCGTGACTTAGAGCTGAAACAGATTCTGCAATTCTTCATAATCTTGAAATGATGAGTGTTCTCTGTGTCTATCTGCCAGGCAGTACTTAAAGCCACGTGCAAAACAGAACAGCTTAATTTTACACAGCAGGACAAACAAAGCTAGATATTACCCCCTTCTTTTAGCTCCAACCTCAGACCAGTGGCAGTAAGAAATAGCTGTTTCTAAGCTGTCTTTCTCACTCTGACCCAAACACTTCCCACAAGTAGACTCTTCAAAAGCTTAAAGACAAGAACATGTTAATGCAGCATCACGTTTGTAAAATCCCTATTTGCCAGAGCCATTCCCTGTATGGTAGTTCTGCAGATAGGGAGGAGAGTAATTGCAGAGAATTCTAATAGAAGCTTATGAATCAAAAATTATTGTCGAAAGTTGTGATGTCATTTACAGTTTTATTTACTACAGAACCATCATAAGAGAACAGTTGTTTAAAAACAAACAAACAGAAAACCACTACGGCTGAAAAAAAAAAAAAAAAAAAAAAAAAAAAAAAAAGAATTGTCTCAGTACATTATTCCTTTTGTCCATGATCTGACCTTTACATCTCCCAACTTCCCCGCTCTCCCTTTCCCTCACCCCCAGCCTGCAGCACAGTCTCCCACTTTGTTGCTTAGCAGCCCATGCCATTGGCCTCTTGAATGCCAGCCAGGCACCATCTGTGTATTCAAATATTTGACAGATATTCTTTAAGTCGGAGTCTGTTTGCTTTAGTGACTTCTTGGGGGCAAGGAAATATGTAAAACTGCAGAGTAAAGCGTTAGGATTTTAGCAGAGTGACTTTTATTGTAATAAGTAAGTTTTATTTTCCCGTCTCTGTATCTTGCCTAAGGCAGTGCAATTTTAATCTACATGTGCATTAGTACCCTCAAATCATAAAGACACCTGGAAGTGTCAAGCATCAGGCTAAGAAAGTGAAACACTGGATGACTTGATAGGAGCAGCGAGCCATCTGGGGACAAGCCGTGGGTAGATGGACTGCTTTTTGCCATTACCCTTGAGTCCAGATGCTGAAGTTGTTTAGACTAATTCTACTTCAACATCAGCAGTTTCATTTCACACTGTGCTGCAGGCTATTAAAGCTTTGGAAGAACATATTGATACTGTGCACCTGGTACATCTAAATGGGAGTAGCAGGTTGTTTCTCTGGAATATGGGAACTGCATTGTTAATAAGGCAGTGCATTGCTCCTGGTGTGCTTCTGGGCAAGCACGTGACTGCTTCGCCTTTTGCGTGGCAGCAGAACCAAAACCCAGTTAAACCCTTCCAGACATGAAGAAACAAAGTTTCTGTGGAACTCATAACTAGGGACAGAGTTGCATTCTACCAGAAATCAGCATAGGTAGATACTGTGGAAAACTGTACGTTGTCTGGTTGGAAGAATGGTTTTGAAGGATTTACTGAAAACACACTGGCTATTTGGTAAAAATAAGCTAAGTTGTATATGTTTCTGCATAGCTGAACTCTTCTTTGGAAGATGCTCAGTTTTGAGTTTTGTTCTGGCTCCAGCTAAGAGCTTACAGCACCCCTGAGACAGGAGGAAAAAAAAAAAAAAAAAAAAAAAAAAAAAAAAAAAAAAAAAAAGTAAAAAAAGAATCTAAGTTAATATTTCTTGCCAAGGAGTCCTGAAATAGAACTAAGATGGAAGAATTATTAGTTCCCACCCTGCTCTACTTGCTGTTTATGTGGAATTGTTCCCTATGGCACATTATGCAGTGTATCATCCAGACTTATTTTAAGTGTTCAGCTCAATTTCAGCCATGAAACTGCAGCTAACGAATAATCTCCTTTGGTTTATTTTTATCACATTCTCAAGTATGCATTAAAATTAGCATAATTGATGGTGTAATTAAGGACGTCAGCACAGCTTTGAATATGGGGTTTGCTCGTTAATATATGTTCCATGCCGGTTGGGTGTTGGAATACGGTTTTCTCCTGAAAGCTTTCTGCCAACATGACATCGGATTACTTTAAAGACGCTTTTAATTCCTGAATTATTATCCAGCAGGCTACAAGATGTTGCGCTGGCTTTGAGAGTTGCATTCTTAGGCTCCTGTATGATACCTGTTTTTCTTTTTGAGTGGTAAGGACACAATTCAGCCTGCTCCAATTCCATGTATCCATTTGCGTATATAAAATTGATTCAAGACACGAAGGTGGACTCTCCCTATACTTCTTTTGTGAAAGTCCAACACTAGGAAAATAGCACAACCACCTCAACAAGTACAGCAGTGCCCTTGCCTAAGTTGTCCTCTGTCCTGAGTTTAACTAGAAAAGAGGCAGCAAAAATATCAGAATAAGTTATAAAAGTATTTCTCATTTCCCAATAGAAAAAGTGTAAGTAGAGTTGCAAATACCTAAGGGCAAAGTATATGTCGATCCCAGTTTGAAGTTCCTGTGAGATAAGTTCAGAATTATGCCTTGCTTGGTACAAAACAGGGTTGTAGGATCTCCATGTGCTTGAGGATAACTGCCCTAACGGAAGATCTTAAAGGATGACATACAAGAACCGTGAGTTCAGTTGCAGAGAATAGACCTCTTTCTGCACTTACATACAGAGTTTAATAGCTCTTAATAAGAATTAGGGTAAGACATCCATTTCTAAATTGTTTATTCAATTAAAGTTCCATAAGTCTACAACTCGACTTGCTCAAAGCAGGAAGGGAAGTTTTATGTCTCTACAGTTCTTCATTGTGCCAGAGTTTATGACTTTATGCTCAAAAGACTTGAAGGCATGACTTTGTATCAACACAGCTTGTACAACTGTTAGAAATACATTTTTTAATATAGCACCTGTGGTTGATTTCTGATATGTAAACTATGCAGAACAATTTGTTTGTGCCTGTGATTTGGCACAATTCCATTATGATTTTCCATTTCATTGTTTCAAATGTTCCTCTGCTGCATTTCATCTGCCTTATAGATCTTCTCGTTCAGCTTCTTTTTCATGAATCCATTACAAAAGATACCTTACCTGTTTTATACTTCAAAATATCTTTGAAACAAAGAGAGAAGAGGATAAAAGAGGATAAAAAACATCAGAAGCGGGCCTTGATAATGAGGCAGACTTTGAAGCTTGATATAAATACGGCACAATGCTTTTCTAACAGATTTTTAATTTAAAATCTCACATTAGAACAGAATAAGTACTAGACCCAGTGACAATGTAGGAAGACACACGGCTTAAGTGCATATCTACAGAATGCCTCTATGGTATTGCTTGCTTCCCTGCTTCTTTTGCCTTAATAACATTTGAGCTATATAATCATTCTGGCAACTGCTGCAACTGCTGCCTGTGAGAAGCTTTGTGAAAATGTAATCTGTCGCTAGAAAATTGAATTGGTCAAGCAGTACAAGTTATATCAGGAAGTACACTTTGGAAAATACATTGGAGCTGCATTTGAATGTAGTTTAAACAGGTATTTCTCAAATGTGTAAGTGACAGGTTTATCCTGAAGTTCTCACAGATCAGGGAATTTAGTACAAAAACATTCCCACAAGCCACCCTTTATGTCAGAGCAAAGCCCCTTTTAGCATTCATATCCTCACCTGACAGCTAATGACAGTCTAAATGTGATTTGCAGTTGGTAGCGATTAAGAAAACATCACTTCTCTCTTGGTAACAAGAATTAAGAGCATAGGTCATGGAGGTCATGAGTTTTTATATAACTCAAAGGCAATTATAAATTTACTTGAGTTACTTGGGATTACTTTAGAATTAAAGCATTAATGAATTCACATGTAAGGTAGTATTTTCAAATGAATCATGATCATTGGAATGATGAAGTCATTGGGCTAGCAAAAAGAAATGGAAAACATCACGTGAGAGGAACATGAATGTAGTCGACAAGGAGCTTATGACCTGCTGAATTGGGAGCTCCACCGTGGTCCATTAACCTCAGTGTGCCAAATGACTGCAGGTTTAAATTGACTCTGAATTAGGGAGACTTGAAATGCAGTCTAATTACATAGGAAATACAACATCTAGTTAACCTTAAGGAGGATCTTGTCTTCTCAGGAGACTGAGTGCTACGAAGCTAGATTCTAACAGACATGGGTGTATATTGGGGTAGCTCATCTTAGTTCACTATATTTGACTTAGGAAGATAACTAGGTAGAAGTTCTGTTCACTTTAAAATGTCACACCTACTCATTTCTTACTGCTTTTTGCAAACCATATTTTGAAATAGACATTCTCAGAAGTGTGTATCACTACCTAATGCAAGTCTAAATTCTCGTTTGCTTGTAAGTGTTGCAGTGCCAGTAAGTTTGAGAGAAGTGTGTAGGCAAATAAATTTAGCTTATTCTGTGTTAAATGAATATAGGAAGTGTGAAAAGAGTTGTAATAAGAGTCAAAGTAAAACCACTTCATCTACATTTTCTTTAGTTATGCATAGCCAAAACTCAGTTTGTGTATGCATTTATAGTCAGCAGATACCGGCACAATCCAATGTTATCCACAACTATCTTTCTATCTGCAGTTCTGGATGTAAACTAGGAAAGATGCCTGAGAATAACATGTACAAGTTGATGGTTACAGCATCGAATAACAAGAATGACAAAGTGATTACTGAAGATCTGATTGAGTGACAGCCACTGACAAAACTTTGGAAGAAGAAAGGGATGCGGAAGCAAGAAGACAAGAAAAAGCAAAAGTATTCCTAATCACTTCCAGTACGTATAACCAATATAATGCTTAAAAATAACCAACATGCTGTCACCTCACACTTCCAAAAGCAGTTTCCACTGTGCATTCTGACAACCATGAATCAAAGAGATCTGCTATTTGGCATTAAAAAATCTAGAAACCAAATTGTACACTGCCAGCATAAATGTACCAGAAGTAGTGAGAGCTTGAAAGCAATATGTCAACTTGTCCACACAGTACTCTAACCTGAATATTTTGTTAAGATGTGTGTCACACAGAGAACCAGGAAAGAGTTTAAAGGAATATAGCCCTTCCAGTGAAATACTTCAATGTAATTACAAATCTGTTATCCCTTGCTGTGGATTACCTTGTGGTCTAGTACACCTTCAATGGACAGATTTTTCAACTTTTTTTTTAACCTCCATAATAGGGCAGTGCCCTAACCGTCAATTTTATTCTTCCTTCCAGATAAATGAGGCAATGACCCTATTAACTATTTCTTGAGCAGCTATATGATCCCTTTGCAGAGCCGGTTACAAATACAGTAATGATACAGCCTGACAAGTCACTTGACTGCACGTTATTTAATGCTCAGAGGGCCACTAAGTGTGCAGTTAAATTTGTGGTCATAATATAAACTAGTCAGCACTGACAATTGTTTCATTCAGTGTGTAAAGGTAATTCTCAAAGGAGGTTGCCTAAATCATCTCTAAGGTAATTGCCCAACAGCACGGGCAAAGGAGAAAAGGACAGAAGCAGGGAGGGCGCAGGGGACAATGAAGGGACTTGGAACAGTCTTGATTCAGTCATGTTAGATAAGACCTGAACTCTAATGCATTTGAGGCAGGTATTCCAGAGTGCTTCTGAACATCTTGATTCAGTCAGAAAATTCTGAAAAACATTTTTCAACATGGCTCCAGCGAACTATTCTAAGCTTAGCTGGCTGAGGATCACAGGTGCAGGTTACCACAGATAACTGTGGGATTCACAGTTCACAGTATTTCGTATTCAAAATGCCATTACTACACTTCAGTCAGCTTTCAGGTCGACTCAGCAGAGCTGAAGCACCTTCAGCATCTCTCTTGCAAAAAAAAAATTTTACAATATTTTGAGATTATTGCTTTACAAGTCATTTTTCCACCACATCACTGCAGTCACAATTATATACCCCAGGCACATATCAGTTAAATAGTTTGAGGCTGCCAGTGCACGAGTCTGAAAGGAATGAGGCTGCCCTTTTCTAGCATCCATATGAACTTCACAGTTTTGTCAAGAATAAAAGACATTAAACACCTGTCTGAAATATATGGAGTCATTACTTGCATTATTTGTTTTACACTTGCTTTTGCTGTTGGTTTTTTTTTTTTTTTTTTTTTTTTTTAAAGTTAAAGAGCAGCTATGATGATCCTGAAACAACAAAACTAATATGGCTAGCATGTCTAGGATATCTCCCATAGAACAGCAGATGTAGAATACCACAGGACTGGTTCCACTTGGTCACTTCTAACTGCTATTTAGAGAAGTTGGAGGGAGTGGAAAACATGGATAACAAAAATGAAGAACTGTTTTTCTCCAGTGCCTGCAAAAGTGCCTCCCTTGACAAGGAGCAGAAAGATACTATAAAGGAAAAACAATTAAGTGATGCATGTATCTCTAGCATTTAGCTTTAAGCAACATGATGCATTTCATGGTGTTCTTAACATTCTGCTCCAAGATATAATATTTTCAAGAACATAGATCCATACAAAATAATATTAACTTCTTTCATTCGATCATGTTCCAGCCATCTTGCAAATAACTCAGAGATAATAAGAGTCAAAAAGGAGACTGTCAGAAACTAGGTTATAGTGTCTTTTATGTGTTTGCATTACAGTATTTACCAATGAGAATTAATTTTAGGTCATATTCCATTTGAATTTAGTATTTATGAATAAATTATCAGAGAATTTTAATGCTTTGAGAGTAGTTTTATTCATGTATCACGAGAGTACAAGTGCAGAGAACAGTACGTTTATCCTTTCTTACAGCGTTACAAATGTAGTCTCCTTGCGCTTGTAAGCTGTTTTCTTCTATTTATTATTTGGCACACTTTGGGTTTGTATATTGGGTTACATCATTTGCTGGCAGAAGTTGAACTTCACATAATTTTAATCTACTGTAAGCTTCTACTGTTATTGTAGGCAATGCTCTGTTTATTATCCAAATTATGAAAATTACAATGTATTTTAAATGAAATGATACTTTCTCAAATTTACTTAAGCATCACTCTAAAATTATTTTAAACGTAGAATCTCTTCAGTGTACTCCCAAAGTTCTTTTAAGACACTAACTAATAAATCATGTAACGTTTCATCAAGCTATGTCCCCCTTGTATTTATATGCACTTTGGCCCAGACCGCAGTAAGCAGTAGGTCCGATTGCTATGCAGAACCACGCACCAAGAGCACACTGAAACGAACTCCTGCATTCATTCAATACTCCAAGGGTTTCACACAGCCTTTCTCCCTCCCTAGCACCAAGTCCTCGCTCCTCAGCTGTTAGCCCTGGGCCGGGTTGCGGCCTGCCCGCAGACATCGGGTCACGTCTGACTGCTTTGGCCTTCTCCCAGGGAGGACCCTCATGTCACGCAAAACGTGAGATTTCCTGCTTAGAGGAGAGGCAAACCATGAAAAGGTCAACGTTCTCAGCCTCTGAAAGAGGGGGAAGCAGGGGAAGAGGCAGCCTTGCGGGCTGCCCCTCTCTAGGCATCGTGTGGGCTCCCAGGCATAGCTGCGCTGGGAACTCACTGGCTCTTCAAGTGCTCCTCCAGTAGCCTTAACGCCTGTAAGGCGATTGCTCGCGTGAGAATTTGAAATGAGCTGCCATCCTTTTGTGTGATTGCATTGCGTTTGGGTTTTCTCACCCATGCAAGGAAGCTAAAATACTAGGTAGTGTGTTGGCTTTGACCTTGGCAACATCTGAAATAGTCTCCCGATACTAACAGCGAGTTCTGGTCTGTTGTGTCCAGCAATAATGAGCACTACTTTAAAGGAGCACCTATTGATTTTGCTGCCAGTTGTCAGCCCTTATTCATTTCACAGCACTACTGTAGGATCAACAGTGCTACAGCCATACCAGCATGATCATTGTAATATGCACAACGATACAATACGGACAGTGACACATTTTGCATTTAAGCTATGGCTTATAAAAAGAAAAACAAAAAAAGGTTCTTGATAGTGCAGAAACAATTTTTTCACATGAGATTCCTGGTAATATCAAATAGGAAAAGAATATTTGGTTTTACTCTGGTTTTGTCTGAAAAGAATTGCAAGCTGAAAACACTGCCCATGCTGTTAATTCAAATGAATTCAGAAATTTAAATAGAAAGTCTAATAGTTATTAAAAATGAAAATATAAGCAAGATCATCAGAAACTACTTGTTACTTTATTATTTTCTCCATACTGCATGCATTGATCATATCTATGCACTGTGGGTGGTTTGAGCTCATTGAAGTGCTAGACCAGTTATTAGAAAATCAGAGTATAAAGAATCATAAACACCTTAAAAAGAAATACAAACCCAACCATGAAACTGTTTTCAAATTTTGGTACTTATACTCTCCCTAATGCCACTAGCTACTGTTCAATTTTTATATAAGAATGTCTAAAGCTAATGATTTTCATAAAGACAGAAAATCAAGACTATTTTCATGTATTTAAATTCAAGATAGTAAAAATGTCATTTTCAAGATGAAGCCACTAGCGTCATTTCCTACGCAATGCACTACCGCTGGAAAAACTTGCCAAAAAAACAAAGCATAAATGAACTGAAAATATTTGGTCATATCTCCCTTGAATCATTCTAGGTTTTAGTTTCATGATTATATTAGATCAGAGATTACACCTTTGAGTGTGAAAGTCTTCTGCAGCTTTAGGTTTTTATGAATTTACTTAATCAGCTTCTGAATCCATATAAACTTTTGCATCCCACAGATCAAACAGCACAGAGAGCCAAGGTTTTTACATGCCACCCCCCTGCAGGGAGTTCTTATAGCACGTGAAAGAGTGAAGTCATCCTCTATTCACTTGCTCCGTTATTTATCGTTTCCAAGACAAGTCCTACATATCCCATTAGTTGTCTCATTCCCAAGCTTCTCCATATCTTTGACCCATCCCCTTTTTACACCCATTGCTTTTAATGGTTTTGACGTACATGGGGATAAAATGATGAGGAAATGCACATAGAGGTGAGAGAACAGTTCACTACTGTCACCACCGTCCAGCCTCTCTCCCAGCCCCCAGCTATCACAACATCACCATTAATGACTTAGTAACTATCAGTACATTTTTCAGATGATAAAGATCTTACAGGGAATGTTCAGCCAGACCCCAAGTAAAGAATATTACCTAACATCTCAGAGACCGTGGTTTAAAAGAAAATCCTTTGACTGCATGATTATTTAAGTATGCAAATACAAGAAGTGAGTTTGTCAAATCCTGGGTAAGAGCATGCTAACAAAAAGACATTTCCATATGGACGTCGTGCCACAACCAGGCAAGATAGAAGCTCTTGCACCAAATTAGACTACTTTCTGAATCCTGAAGTACAGAGTTGAAGAGTTTCTTATCAAATTATTGCCATCTTAAAATTAACGCCTGAAACTGGAAACAAAAATCTAGAGATGAGAAACAAGGGTGTGCATGTTGCCTGAGCTCGGGTGATTAACGTGAACAACCCATCGTCCCCTGCCCCACGCAGAGAACTGTGAAAGCCTGCCCACCAGGAGAGTCAGGGAACCAGGCTCTGAGCTGCGACCAGCACAGCAGACACACAAAGAGCAGCTCGGCAGGGACAGGGAAGATGGAACCGCTATCGTACCCAAAGTGACATCTGAGCAGTAGATTCAGAAAGGCGAGGGTGACAGCTCACCAGGACGGGCAATGAACTCGCTGCAGTTAATCAGACACAGATCAGATCAGCAGTGGTGCCTTTTGACACCTTGATCCTTTGTAGGTAGAGCATGTAAAGACCTCTCTCAGATGCAGACCTCTCCTGTGCAAATGTTGAGAGATTAACATCTCTAGAGCTGCCAAAAGCACTGACGGAGCGGGGGAAAATGAAGAGTCATGAAGTTATCACACAGATTCATTAACCAACTGATTGTCGCTTTCCCATTGCTCCTGTCATGAAAAAGGACAGGAAGACAGATTCACATTTATCTTAAACACTTCATAGCAGCAGTTCTCAGGGAAAGTACATCTCATCTCTGAAAGGTGTCTAGCACCAGTGTATTTTGAAGATAGCAGGTGCTAACTATGGCATGAGAAACTTTTAAGTACAGAGTTGCTAAGGAAACTTGGCATTTGCCAAGTATTTTTGGTATTTCCATTCTTACTATAAGAGGTACAAATACTAAAAGTACAACTACTGAAGGTCTATCAAGAGAAGGCCTAAAAAACACAGAATTATTTTTCTTCCCCCAAAACACTTCTGTTTTGAAGTTCAAAAAGAAAAAATATCAAAATAATACTACTTTATTTCATCTGCTTGCTGAGAGTCATAATCATTAACAAAATCTAGTTGTAGCAGCATTTTGTATCAAAACTAAGATTACAAATCACTAAGATAAACGTCAGTGAATAATGAGCAGTTCCTGAGGCTAAACTTAGTATTCTGAAATATTTGAGTACTGCTACAGTAACACAGCTTTTACCAGTAAATAATTCATACTGTGTTCTGGACAACAGCTTTCAAATGCAACACACCTCCGCAGAGTATCCTTTAGGAAGGAAGTGTTTTTGCCTTTTTACCATCGTAGTCAGGCTTGTTCATACAGGATAGCCTAAAATCTTCCCAACAGCATGAACAATGAGATTTTACAACTAGCACAAAAATTGGGGCACTGTTAAAATGTCAGCTACAGAGATACCACAGTTACACCTCTTTCTACTGGTAAATTTCTTCTCTGTGGGTTGTAGGAATCCACACAAGCATGTTAAGAGAAGTGGTTATGGATAAGAACTAGGCTCCTTGCTGTAATTTTCCCTGAATAGAAGGTAACAAAAGAAAAAAAAAAAAAAAAAAAAAAAAAAACACACCACCACAAATACTACCAGTAATTATACATTTTATATGGCAAGATTACTCAGAGCCTCCAATTAACTGCAGGGTTGCACCTTACTGGATGCTGCATAGAAATGCACACAAAGAAATGGCTGTCTTTTAGAGTAACTTAAAATCCAGACAGTTGACAGGATGCAGGAAGATGGAAAGAGCCTACTGCAGATGACTAAGTACACAGATGTGGAAGTACTGAACGCATATGGAGGATGCTTACCAGCACTAACAGATAAAGAAGATGGCTCAAAGAGAAACAAAGAGAGCAGAGCAGCACTGCTCTCCTCCCTGCCACCACCAATGTACAATTCTTCATTTTATCTCGAAGGTAAATGAGTCAGTGCAACAGGAGCAGATGCCACAAATGCTAGCATAGCAGGAATGCTTGCTGTAGCAAAGGAAAGAAGTAAACAAGGGAATTCAGCAGGAACCTGTGCAATCACTGTTTTTCAGCAGGCATTACCCCTTTTGCTTGCCTGTGTTGGGGTACCACAGCCCTTGGGTTTGCTGCTCTCAGAGTATGAGAGAAACTGCCATAAGGAACTGCGAATGGTGGAGTCACAGCTTGCTCTTCTTGCAACCCTAAGAGCACCCAAGATCAGTACAGCGATAAGAGCAGCACTCCAAGCCACAAATAAGTAGCCTGGCATAGGCTATTGGGCAGAGTTGACTTTTCATCTGTTAGATACTTTCAATAATAAATGATGTGCTTCAAGAGGGTCAAGGAAAGTTCTCCTTGAAAAGCCCAAGAAGCACCTTGATTGTTGTCATGGCATTCATTTTCTATCTTTGTGCATTCATCTCCACTCTGCATTTCATCCCCATTAAGAAGTTAAAATACCTTAACAAAAGATGCGAAGAATTGGCTCCACTGACTGTATTTCTGAGGTCTCTAGAAGGATTTAAGGTATACTGGCATTTGGCTGCAATTCTATTAATACCTTGCTTTCTCTCTTCACCTGCAGTTCTGTAACATGACTGTTTGGCATTGGCAGCTGGAAGAGTCTTGTGTAAATCTGACAGGGATGTTTTCCAGCAGTTAATCTGTGACTGTAACCAATGTCTCCCAACAGGAGACACTGGCACCATTAAGACTATCAGTTAAACTAATATAAGGCCAGTCTGTCTTACACCTCAGGATGTCCTTCACAGTACTGCTTTACCTTCTTGTTGGGCTCAATTTTTTCCTTTGTTCACCATCGAGGTTTATAAAGCAGTCAAATTTTAACACAACCATGTACTCTTCACACCATGCCAAAAATAATTACTTCAAAAAGCCCGGTTTAAGACCTATGTCTCTCTGAAGGAGTACACTTTATCCTAAATCAATTCAAGCAATACTCTCTGAGATAAATTTATATGGAAGTTTGTCAGCTGTGTGATTCAAGCTATAGATCCTTAACAGAGAAGAACTGAAACCCTTTATGAGGCAACAGACAGATTTTGAAAGGTGTGAGAAAAGGTGGCAGACACGAAGGGTCATTTCTGTTCATTTGGTCTTCTGTAATCATGCGTTTTCCTGATAGTGAACATCCTGGAAGTATATATTTCCTAATCAATTCATTACAGTGCTTAGCTTGTCCTACATGGTGCAGTCATTCTTTACATAATGCTGTAAAAAAAAGAAGAACTTTCAGGCTTCAAGGAAGAATCCTGGAGTTTGGAGTTTTAAATCATTACCTTAGAATATTTCCTCCCAAATGACAAGGCTCCACTTACTTGCTACCTCTTCTCAAGTATTCAAGCTGCCAACAAAATCAAGTCTGTCTTTGCAACAAATATATTTTGAGGAGGCAGTTGGGGATTTGGGGGCTCTTTGTTTTTTGCAGCAGTCTTTTAGCCCGCTGAAGTGGCGCATTATATTTATTTTCTGAAGGCAATGGACAAGGTTATTTTGCACTAAAGGAAGAGTTGTCGACTTGTCATTGGAACTGACTGGTTTAGAAAGTATGCACTGAGAATTACTTCCTGCTATGACCTCCATCTTTAGAAGAACTTGTGCAGAGTCAACATAAAAACAACAAAGTAAGTAAAACATAATTCTTGAGGAGGACTATATCTTGTAAGAAATTCCTTCCTTACCCTCAGTCACACATTCTAAAAGAGAACATATTTGTGTCTCACTATTGCAGGCCTAAATGCTATCCGTTAACAAGGTACAACCAATAAATCAGCAGCAAAATCAAAGACAAGTCTTGATACCGATTGTGATGGAGAAATAATAATCCAATAAAGCTCAAGACAGAGGGAGGGGGAAAAAAGAACAAGAGAGAGAAAGAAAAGGATGTACGTGGGCACAGTGGTTCTAAGAAGTCCCTCTCGGCAATACTATGCTGTGATAATAAAACCACAGTTTAAGCCCACAATTACCATTTGACAGTATTTGAGGGACTTCAGTTATTATCTATTCTCAGAGCTACTCCAGTACCCTCAGGCATTGTGGAATAAAAGGATAAATTTTCATTGCTATCTCCTGGATGTATGCAGGCAGGGATCAGAGAGAGATGCTTTCTACCACAAGTATTCTAGAAGTGAAAGGATAAAAGATATTCTCCCAAGGTTACTGAGCTTAAATTGACATGGATCCCAAAGAGAAGCCTTGGGAAGGAATGAGATAATCTTGCAGCATTACAAAAAAGCTAAGTCAAGTCATAAGAGTGGGTTTTTGGGGATTCCCTATTTCCAATTCTTCTCAGTCCAAATGAACATTTCAAGGGGATTATTTGCCATGTTTGGTCTGTCTTTTCCTAATTTTTTTCCCTTCTTTCCCCATTTTTCCTTGTCAACAGTTTTGCCTTCCAGCTTTTTCTGCCTTCATTCTAGCCTCTGGTTTGTCTTGGTCACTTGAAGTTTTCACTTTTCTCCCTAGCCAGCTATCCCCTGCTGTACTGAATGGTGCAAAGCACCTCCTCCCATCCCATGCCCACTGATTTCACACACCAGAGACGAGATGCTATTTTCCAAAGGGACAATTCAGCCCAAGCATGGAAGAAGTTGCCAAGAGCAAGAGCAGCAAAAAATTAGTGTCAGGTCATTATGAGGTAAAAAAATCTAAAACCGTACAAAGCTAAACATTGAGATTAGCCGGTTGGGTGAGAGATAGCAGTTTATGGGAGTCTATTGATATATTAGGGCATATTCCCAAGTAAAGGATGGTTTATACAATAGGTGTTCAAACCTGTCTCTGTTCTATTTGCAAGCAGCATGTGGCCCACATGGACCTAAGCCATGGGATCTGGGAAAATCAGATTAAAAGTAGATTGACAGCAAATATTTTATCCAAAATAAAAATGCAGGAAGATGTTTGCAGAGTGTTTCTTTACAGAGAGAATGAAAAATATGTCAGTGAGCATAAGCTGCATTATCAATGCCATTGCAACACTGCAACTCTTCCCAGTCAGACAACACTGTTCTAGCAATTTATGATTTATGCTGATTTCTCCCATCCTCATTGCAATCCAAGTAAATTGAGATTGAACCATATATGAAACCTGCAATATCTGAATTACAGAACTGATTTTAATATTGACATCTCCTTTTAAATACTTGGAAGCAAGAGCTGGAAGTGATTGCTCTTGAGGCTAGTGCCCTTCAATCACAGGCAGGCAGGTTAGGTTTCCCCCTTAAGTAAAAGCTATTTCTCCAGCTGAAAAACTGGTTATGGTTTTTCTTTGTCTGTTTTTTGGTTCTTTGGTTTGTTTGTTTGACTGCCATTAAAATTATCTCCAGAATATCAAACCTCTGAGAGCTAGACACCTACTTACTTCCATCTTAAATGTATTTACATTCACCTTTAACTTATTCTCCACCTGGTGGTAGATTTATTTGGCTGGGCTACACAAGACAAAGTCTGTTAATCTCTCTTCTTATGAAAGGCTTCCCATTCTTCTACATGGTCTGCTTAATTTTCTTCCCACGTGTTCCAGTTTGAACTCACCTTACTGAAGAGTAGGCAAATAGAACTATTAAAAGTTCCCTAGATTACAGGTTCTGCAAGACCTCATGCAAAGGTATTTGCTATTTCCTTTTCTAATGCAAATATCTCACCCAGCACAACCTAAGACTTTATCTGCCCTTTTCTTTGATGTGCTGTATTGGTGGCTTGCAGCCATCCTGTGACTTTCTCCTCCTCTGTCATACCCAATTAATAAGCTCCTAGCTTATAACAGAAATATATTGTTTTTGTGCATGATCTTGCACTTTGTCCTATTGAATTTCATTCAGGTACTATTACTGTAGTCCTCAAGGTCATCTTATTCTTCTTGTATGGTATTCCAAATTCCCTGTGTGACAGTGCCCACAGAATTTTGTGGGAATCAGAATTGTTTTTGCTCATTTCTTTTGTCAAAGGAATTACAGATATTTTTTAAGCAAGATATACCAGAAGCAGTTCTTAAAGGACCTTCATGTAACCGCACGACAGTCCTCTTGGTGTAATCTCAGTTCATCTCCTGTAGATTAAAATAATGGATATCATTACTGTGATGACTTTGAAAGGAATTGAGGCAATATTCAAGAACACTTTGTTCTCTGAAGAACTACCACAGATTTCACAGACAGCTGGACATTTAACTTAAATTTTACAAGGCATCAGATGCTTTATATATCTTTCTCATTTTTGGTGTCATACACAGTGCTGCCTAAACCAAAGCTCTGAAGACCTCACAGCAGCAGAACTGTTAGCTGTATAGCGTACAGACAAATCTAACCATATTTCAGGGCACTTGAAACTAAGTTTAGAGAAAACTGCATGGTTATCCTATGGTCACTGAAAAACTGAAATAAAAAAAAAATATGAAAGTTTGAGTGATCAACAAAGCGATCCAAAGCCCATGGGAATAAAGTGGAATCTTGGTCCATCTCTGATGATAACTTCTGTTTTTTTTTGGCAATCCAAAGAAATGTAGTTAGTTTATTTCTTGTTTTTGAGCTTTCCAAAGGCTTGAATGATGACCTATCTTGAGAGTAACTGTTTTCATACTATTTTTTCAAAACAACTTGAAAATATTTAGAAAATGTGATTGGCACACATCAAGACTTCGGAAACATTAGCTACACAACCAGCTATAATGAAAGCACAACTGAAGAGTGGAGAACGGTCTTTTTTACTCCTTAACTAGGAGATCAAAAGCATTGAATCTACTTGTCACTTTTACCCTTGTTTTTTTTAAGCAACCATAAAACATCATTTTGAAATTCAAAAGTCTCGATCTACCCTGAAGAAATATGTAGGTAAAACAGTCATTCTCCTATTACACATTATGAAAATAATGAATTCTAGGAGCAGGGACTGCTATTGTGCTGCATAGCAAGAAATGATTCCCACAGGGTGCTGTTTTTTATCACCAAATCTCTTCACCATCTCAGCATCCTTTCTCCTTTAGAAAGGTGTGGAGGGCACACAACTTTTTGCCATGGCNAGCCTCCCAGAGGAATCACCTGAGTCTAATAGCAAAACTCTTCCGTTGTCAGAACAACCTGCAAACACACCAGTCCAAAGGATTGTAATATCAGAGATTCTGAAAATCTAAATAGACTTAAAGGCAAGTACAGGGCTCTCACTTTTTTTTTTTTTTTTTNATCTAAACTGATCGTCCACTGTAAACCCCAGCTGCCACACTTGTCAAGGTGCAGGGGATACATCGTGCAGATTTATACACCAGCTCTTCTCCTAAAGCATTACAGAACATGTAAGAAACACTGGACTCTATTCCCACACCCGGTGTTAGTCCTTAAAATGTAAACATTTTGGAAGGAAAGAACTGGAGCTCTTCCCAGAGCCTCCCAGAGGAATCACCTGAGTCTAATAGCAAAACTCTTCCGTTGTCAGAACAACCTGCAAACACACCAGTCCANACAGGGCTCTCACTTTTTTTTTTTTTTTTTTTTTTGGTGTAATTTTTCCTCTGGTTTTGTTACATTTTTCATAAGCAGGGTTGGAAGATTTGCCTTCAAACAATTTTAAGACCTAACCATCTACTTGTCATTTCTGTGCATAATACTATATATTTAGTTTTTGGATAAAGAAATATTGAAGTTCCCTGACAAATTGTCTGAAACAATTTCAGAGAGGAAAGACAAACATGAAGAAAGACTGTTCTGACTGCTGTGGCAGAAAGAGAAACAGACTCTTGGAGCACGTGTCCTACTGTAAATCTCTTACGAACTGCAAGTCAAGGCAGTAAAAATGTTTAATGTCTCAGGCTACTCCAGCTAGTTCCTGTTGGCTCATTATATAGCATAGTTGTTTTTTAAGCATATGTTCAAACGAAGAATCAAAAGCAAGCAGACATCAGTGACAGGAACTTGGCATTTTCTACTCAGTAACCAAAAAGAGTAGTTTGCAACCAACACATCTGTCATTGCCTATGCCCTAAACCATACTGATCTTTTTCTCCTGGGAGCATTCTGGCACCTAAGCATGCTTTTTTTCTTAATTTTTGTTTGTTTTGTTTAAGTGTACAATTCATCAAGTGTCAATATAAACTGATATATCTTGACAAAACCCACATACACAAGAAAAGGATTTATCAGTAGTCACTTGTGCTGTAGGGACAAAAGAAAACTGTGGGTTCCACCAGCATGCATTAAGACTAGAAGTACATAATCCATAGGAAAAAAAATAAAAAAAAAGAAAAAAGAAAATATTGTATGTTTGTTACTTGAAACATCTGTTGGCTTTGTTTTGACACTTTAAATGTTGATTTCAGTTGTGTTGGCTTAAATGCAGAATTCCATCTTTCCCATATTAACTGCATTCTTTTCATGAGGCAAAAAATTTCTGCCCAAGGTGCAGTACTGCAAACCCAGCTGAACTCTTCGGCCATCACACTTCCCCAGACTAGCAGTTCACCACCAAGAGCAGCTTCTGCGACTAAGCTGACAACAGCTACGTTTGGTCTGCATCACCCAGCATACCACAGAGATGCTATTCTGAGTGCCAGTGGTACTCAAGGACAATGCACACAAAGGAAATGTCATTCTCATTTTGCTACTGTTTATTGCTTACTTTCCACCAAGTGCTGGGTTCTGTACAGTGCCTGCACATAACAGCAGTCCCTTCTTTAAGTCTGTAAATTCTAATCACAAAGCGTATGTCAGGGGCCATTTTGGGTGGAATGAGTACTAAAACATTTTCTGAGCAACATCTTAAAAGCATCTAGAGAGTTCAGTGCCTTGTGAATCAAAATAAATAGAACAGCAGCACAGATGTCCCAGGAGACCAGCACTACACCCAGTACCAGGAGAGAAACAACTCTGGGATGGCATGCTATGGAAACAGACCAAGTTCAGAATCCCTCACTTTGGCACCAGCATACAAACATCTTTATAAGCAACCCTGACTAAATATTTGGGCAGTTTTCCTCTTTAATAGTGAGAAACATCCACATGCAGCTGCTTTTGTGTGTGGTTACAGAGGCACCCAAGGATGAATACTGGGTGAGAACTCCAACACAGCTGGTAATTCAGCTCCGAGCAGATAACCTTTTTTTCCTGATGCAATAAAATCACACTGAACTCCTTGGGTTTCATGTCAGTGCAATAGGTAATTCCTCTGCCGGAGTTATGCCCCCTTATGAAAAATGTTGATTCTAGATGATTACTTTGTATTAACATACCAAAGAACGATGAATTGCAAATACTTATGTATTTAGAGGCAACATTTGTAAGCCAGGTTCTGATAACTTTATCTACATATGCTGAGTAGTATATTCTTTTTAATTTTTAGATCTACAGAGAAAGTATTTAAGCTTTCTGCTTCAGCATCTTAAACTAGTTTTGTTTTTATGTTTGTTTTTGTTTTGTTTTTTCCTAACAAGGAAATACAGAAGCCTCATTTATTACAGCAAACCTACAGATCTCATTATATCACACACTGGATTGATGTTAAATCTGGCAACTCTTTTATAAGCAGATGTAAATAAAGGTACCAGCCTCTCCAGAACACTGGAGTTTGTCTCACATTCACTTATGTCAATAACTTGTTGGATATCTGTACTAGAAAAACTTGCTTCATTTAAATAGCTGTGATTTTAAATGATCACATCATAGGATAAAGTAGTTTACTTTTTAGTAGTTCCTTTTTAATGATCGTCTTCTCTCAGAGATCTGCACCCATCTGATTGATGCTCAGGTAAGGAACAAGCACAGAAGGAAAACACGTGCAGCAACATGGCTATTTCACAGAGATTATTTCTTTCTCAGAATTTCAGTTGTTTACATATTTCCTTTACTGATGACTCCCAATTGCTATACATCTTGCTAGGTAGGGCGCTGAACAGAAAAGTCCTCCTTGTCCCTACCCCTTGTACTTTTAGCAATAAACTGGTTTATCCAAAGAGGTACTTCAGAAAATTTACTGTACCAAACTAATGCACTATAATGTAATTAAAATAAATAAATAAATAAATCACTCTCCCATCTCTCCACCTCCCTTGCAGCTCTCTAATAGGGCAGCTCAATCCTGACAAATGTTACCAACTCTGGAAAAAACCATCACCCCTGGCACAGCCTAGTTGCTTAAATATTGAAATAAGATCTTGTGAACAGTACAAAGTGTGCTTAGTGTTTACATAAAACATATACTAAATGCTAACAAGATACCATGTTTTTAGTGTTTAAGCCCATTTTGGTACAAATATTCATTTTTCCTTTTGATTTGGAAAGATTTTTTTTTTTTTTTTTTTGTAGAAGATAAGATTCACAGTTAAGACTCCTATAAGCTAATGTGTTTTGTTTTTAATTATTATTTTTTCTAAGTTACTTAGGTTATACATTTAATTTGTGAGGCCCTTTTTTCCTTCTGCCAACATTGTATGTAGGACTCATTAGACACTGACCTAAATCCATCTCCCTTCATTTCATTGTAACATGGCAGATTTTGTGATGGGGCTAATCAGCCCAGTAGAGCTGCCCACCTCAATTCCATTAATGAAAAGTCAACACATGCACACTTACACTGTAAGCTATTGACTATTTCTGGATCAAGCTACTGAAGTCCACAGAGATGAGAGAGCTGTGGTACTTTAAAGGAAACAAAGATATTTAGCTTGTTTCATTCTCTTTTACTGGACATGGACAAATAAAACATTGAAATAGAAAATGCAACATTAAACAATCTTGGGACTTTAAATAAACCCATTAAAATAACAGCTGCTCAGCTGACAGTTTATTTTCTGGGTCTGTCACAATTCAGTTTTGCTTTCAGTGTTTCAGTGCAGTTTTGAACTCTGAACCAGGCTGAGCATAATGAGAAGACCAAAACATCCCCTGATAATTTTTTCTAATTCTGTCTGTCCTAAGAATGACCTATATCAGAAAAACATCCCTGTGCTAAGCACTGCTACCAGAACTGCTTGAATCTGGATGGGAATAAGTTTTTAATCAAACCACTTAATTTCAATTATACAGAAGAAAAAAATAGTCACACAAGCCTGTTTTTGAATAGAAGTATTTGTAAATTTTGCTAACAGAAATTGCAGTGAAGTTTCAGAAGAAAAATGAAACAAATCACATTTTGTCAAAATTACTGCCTTATTGATATTATAAACCCAACTTCAACATCACAGCTTTTCCATATAGCATTGAAAGACACAAAGAGGAATTTAGTAAGTCCCTAGCTGCTAGAAAGGTTACGGCAGATGAAGATATACCACACTGAACGTGCAGTTGGAGTAAATACCCACCTCAGAATTTGCTGTTGCTGTTACTTTAGTTAACAGCCAGTTTGTTAGAGCATTAATGGTCCAGCAACCAACAAACCAGCAGTTAATTGCTAGTAATGATTGGCTTCTTAGGGATTATTGCCTAAATAAATCTCAAAAGTTGTGTGTTCTTATGTAACTTACTGCTCTCTTAAGGCTGACGGTCGTTGGCAGCCATGTTAGCTAGCCTTAGCATTAATTCTGATTCCCTGAGTTCAGCCATTAACTCTGATCTCCTGCATACACAGCAAGCAAAATACGAAAGCCCCTTAACTTCAGGTGCTCATCTGGAAAAACGTTACCAAATATCCTGACAGGTAACAAAGGAAAGCTAGTCTCATGCTCTGCTCCATGCTCACAATGGGAAGAATACATGCCTGAGTGCAGACGCGTCTGTTCAGCCTACGTGCGCAGCCCTTGCCCCTCAGAAACATAGCGAGTTGTTTGTTGAGAATCCTCATGTATGTATCTGCAGAGTCATCATACATTACCGAGACTGAGTGTTTATTGTTTTGCTTCCAAAAACCAAAGAGCTTATTAAAATCAACTAAAGTTAGATCAAAAGATAATGGTCACTCAGGAGACCCATAATGATACAGAATTCTATCAACACCTAGAATTCCATACACTACAATACACTCTACAGGCAGGCTGATTTCTTGATGACAAAGAACAATGCTGCAGCTGAGTGTCAGAAAGCACCAACAAACATCAATTACTTTTGCTTTTAGCGAGGGTCCTTATGTTTCCTGTCGTCAGATGAGACCCTAGCAACAAATCCAAGGCTTCCTCATCTTATTTTCAATGGCAGTAGCTTACCCCCTTCTGTACCACATAGAAGCTGGTAGGGAGCTTTGGTCAATTGCTCAAAGGCACAGAAATAAGGGGGTACCCACATACTGTTATGTAACAACCAGGAATGCCAGCAAGTAATTCCTCTGGCAGCTAGATTAGTCTACTTTTCNATCTAATCTTTTAGATATTTAGACATCAGAGACTTGCTAGCAGTGGCTCTGGAGCTCCTGAGGAGTCTCATTTAAGGTAACAGGATTCCCCAGTGGGACAGGGCCATCCCACAAACCCCACTGAGCTGTCTGCAGTAAAGGTAACTTCTCATGTAGGTCTGAAGCACAAAAAGATTTCCACCATCTGTGTAACAAATGAAGCAGGAGCTGAAGGAACCACTGTCTGTTCAGCAGGGTTTTAGTAGAATGAGCTAGAGGTAATGTAAAAAGAAAGATTATTGAAGTCAAATTCATAAGCTACAGGGTGAACTAGATTTGTGAAAAAGCAATTCTACATAAAGCACCACTTCTGTGAATGAGGATAATCTGAGAACACAGATACACAGTATGTTTCAAAACAGGCAGCTAGCTGTCGGCGCACTCACGTAACCCATGAGTAAACTGAGTCACAGAAACAAAGACCTGCAGGCAATGCTGGGCTGAGAAGAAACCTATATAACCCAGTGCACAGTCCTCTGACAATTCCTCTCTCAGAGGTCTACAAAGTGTGACAGTGAATTAATACGTAATAAACCCTGAAATGAAAGTCAAAATTTAAGGTCTGAGTTCATTCACCAATTTTACTGAATGTAAACTGAATGTTTACCAAATGCATGAGGATTTAACATATCCCTTGGGATAGCATTCAGATGTTTTTTATTCTCTTTTATCTCCAAACATGGTTTTTTTTGTTTGTTTTTTTTTTTCCATAAAGCCACCAGCCAGTTATCCTTTGCCTTAACCTTCTCTGAAGCCTGCATTTTATAAGGGTTTCTGATGAAATGCATTAAGGTGTGTTCAACTTTCTATCCATTTTTCCTCTTTAAGGTAATAATTCACTTCAGTACTGCCTCAAATGCATGCTCATTAAAATAACAGAAGGGCATGGGTATAATTTTATCACACAGTTCATATATCAAGAAAAATAAAAGTCAAGGTGTCACTTTCCCATTACAGTTTTCTTCCTATTTTTGTTTCTGTATTGAATCAGTACTTTGTAAGTATGAATTCTCCCAAGCACTGAATTTTTCAAACAGATGAAACAGAGGGCAAAACTTTTCTCACCTGCTGTCAGGTCCTCTAACCAACCCTAGTCACCAACTAGACCTCACCTCTATTTCACAGCTATAATTTTGAAAGCAATTTTTTTTTTTTTAATCTCCTTAGGTTTTATTACTATCAGATACAATTCTCATTTTCCAAGAATTGTTTTTTCATTACACTCACTGGAAAGAAAACTATGGATTTACACTTCCTCAATAGTTTTGACGGATACGAGTCA
>VXAV01003964.1:315325-326446 GCA_013399715.1 Alectura lathami
ATCCATTTTTCCTCTTTAAGGTAATAATTCACTTCAGTACTGCCTCAAATGCATGCTCATTAAAATAACAGAAGGGCATGGGTATAATTTTATCACACAGTTCATATATCAAGAAAAATAAAAGTCAAGGTGTCACTTTCCCATTACAGTTTTCTTCCTATTTTTGTTTCTGTATTGAATCAGTACTTTGTAAGTATGAATTCTCCCAAGCACTGAATTTTTCAAACAGATGAAACAGAGGGCAAAACTTTTCTCACCTGCTGTCAGGTCCTCTAACCAACCCTAGTCACCAACTAGACCTCACCTCTATTTCACAGCTATAATTTTGAAAGCAATTTTTTTTTTTTTAATCTCCTTAGGTTTTATTACTATCAGATACAATTCTCATTTTCCAAGAATTGTTTTTTCATTACACTCACTGGAAAGAAAACTATGGATTTACACTTCCTCAATAGTTTTGACGGATACGAGTCACAGGATACCTTTAAACAATATACAGGGGGCTATTTCTGCCTACAGCAATTATGTACAGGAAGGGGTTGTGTTGGTACAATCATCAGAGAGAGCTCTACACTTATCGGTATTTATTTATTTTATTAGAGCAGTAGTAGCTAAGCTCTGTTTTGAGCACTGTTTCCAGGTTTTCCTGCAAGCAACTGAATCTTTAGACATGGCATCCTTGCTCACATGACTGCTTATACTTTAAAAATACACACACACACATACATCCCCTCAGTAATTCACTGCCACCGGTCTGAGTTACAGCAGAGAACGCTAAGCCTTGTGAAAGTTGGCTGTAGAGCCCCTTACTGCTCAAAACACTGAAACTTTCCAGGTCCCACAGACATCACGGTGCACCTTGCAGGATCAAATGCTGAGCTCTGAACTTGCTTCTTCATTGCACACCACCGCTGCTCTTGCTTTTTATGAGCTTATCAGGTCACATGACTGTCATGATACAAGAGGGTGAGCAGATGCCACCTACACGTTCATTCACGTGAATGAACACAAACAAATACTAGGAAGAAAACACTGCGCCAAAGGATCACAAACCCTGATTACAGGTTTCTCCTTGCTTTCCCTTTTGTCCTTGTGCAGTATTAAGGCAGATGAAATGACCGTACGTGACCTAGGATTTCATCCCACCCCAAACCTCAGCCATGGCAGGAGGTGCCTGCATTCCCGTACACTCTCAGTGGGCAGTACTGCAAGGCAAACATTGTAAGCAGCACACAATTATTACATCCATCCATTAGCAGAAATATTAATCTGTCGTGTAAGACATGGCTGCCTCAGGAAAGTTTAGAAAAGTCTTGATTAAATATACATAATTACTGTGAAAATATAGTAGACAACTGTCAAAATAACTTTGAATACACTACAGCTTATCTGCTTACTTTGCAGCACACAAAGAATTTATGGTAATAAGTTTTTGAAAGTAATACAGCAGTGTTGCTAAAAATGCAGAGCAGCTGCTTCAGTTATCATAAAATGGCTAATTTCTACTCATTTGTGACATGGTTTTGTAGACGGGTAACAGCTGCAGTTTCACCCAGCTGCATCCTGATGCTAAATGCACACCTCTAAGCAGTCAGAAGAAAGTATAGATTGTTTCACTTTACAACACTAAGTACCAGCGCCTCTCCAAGAAATACCCTGAAGGTCATTGGCAATTAAAGCTCCCCCCAAGGTCTCTTTCACTCGGGGAACGGTGGCTAACAGACACACGGTCTCCAGAAGTCAGCCACCATACAGTAACATAGCAAGTAGTAACTGAGCTGCATGAATTAAAGAGGATGTTGAAAGGGCTTCCTACCTGTACAAGTTGCTACTCCCCCTCAGCCTGGAACCCTAGACGCTGGCTCTTCTCCTTAATTGCTGAGATAACACGAATTTCTCAAGTAAGTAGGAAAAAAAGAGAAAAAAAAAAAAAGAAAAAAAGAAAGGTTCTATTGGTTGCTGCCTCCTCCTTAAAAAGGTTACTTCAAATGCCTCTCTCACTCCCTATTTATTTTCTGTCCCTCCCAGAAGAGCAGTTTAGAGGGAGAGTAACGGAGTGTTTATCCTGGCTCTGAGGATGCACGCTTGTGCGATAACTGCCTGCTCCCTGCAGTATAGCCGGCATGATGTGATGTGCATACTAAAGCAGTTTGCATTAGGCAAGGCTTAGCAGAGCCAGCTTCCCAGTCTCCACCTTCTGTATGGCAGAGCAAGCCTGCTTCTTCGAAAACACTGGGGCTGTAATGACAAGGCGACAGGGCTCTGCTTATAGCATAAATGCATTTTCTTTAAAGATAGTATTTAAGGACAAGGTTATATAAATATCACCTCACCTGTGACAAAAAAATAGGAGCTATAAGTGAAAACACAATACAGTCACTCAAACGTGTTAAAATTCCCTGTTATTTGCTGTCACATGACATACGATACTAAAAGCAAAAACTAATGAGACATCCCTGGTTAGGAAACATTTATCTGCTGCCATCTATCAAACAAGCAAAGGACTAAATAAAAAAAAATACAACCCTGAAGAACACAGAGGCTTAAATGTCTACAGGCTCAAAGATAAGCGCGTGATTTTTACACACTATAGTCACGACTGAACAAAGGCTACATTATGAACCAGAATTAGCTCTAAAGTACTACATTTATCATAAATCTGAATAAATATTGGAGAAGAGATCAAGCAGTAAAACCCTAATTTGGACTTTGAAAAGCCTACAGCCCAGAAGTACCTGAATCTGGGGATTTAGCTCTGGACTGTCTGCATTAACTGCTCACACACACACACTCACAGAAGTGTGCAAAAATACTGACATGATATGATCATGTAAAAATCCCATTGGCTGCACTGGAGGGAGAGCACAGCAGTGAGCTGCATATAGTTTTTTCTTTAAAATCTGCGATTCAGTTCTTGGTTATGAAGCATTTTTAAAAATTGCTCATTTCTTGACTGCAGGGGAGGAGTTGAAGATCAGAGCTTTTGGGCCCAATTTTTCCCTTATGAGAAGGTTAGTAGCTGAGTGCCTACATGGGTGTGCAGCGCTGATTATTTATGCCAACTGACATTATTATTGAGCATGTTCAGAACATGCTTCTTTCCCGCATTTTTGTTTTATTTTCTTGGGCTTGCTTCTCTCCCGCGGGTTGAAGGAAAGGTTCAGTCAATACCACTCCATTTCCATACGGGTAACGTTGCTGCCTGCTTCTCAGCAGCTTTCCAGTAATCATAAACCCACAGTTAACAATCAAAATAGATGTAAAAACATTGACCATCTTGGATGAATCGCTATCAGAAACACCACACAGAATGATGTCTCAAGTTCCTTAAAAGGATGTATGGATAGATTTATGTCTTACATATCTGAATGTTTGCTTTTTTTTTTTTTTTATAAACCTAAAATATGATTCCATGGCTTTTGGGTTTTTGAGGTCTTTGGCTGATATTTCCATTTTCTCAGTGGGGAAAGATCTTCAAAAATTTAACTCCTGCTCATAACACCTGTAATGGTCCTCAGTTGCTCATTTCCCCCTCCTAGAGTATAAGATCTCACCCACTGAAACAAGAAAGAAGACAGCCTACAGCGTGGGATACCAAGAAAGGGCTAAAATCCCACTTCTCGGGGGAAAACTGCAGGTGAACTATCAAATTTGTCCTCCAGTGCAGTCCCTTAATTGGGAAATACAGAGCATTTAGACAATGAGTCTTGTGAGAATAGGATAAGAATATTTTCATTCATGGTCCTGGGATGTTTTGGTCCAGCAACAGTGAAAAGCATATGGAAAAGCAGAGAGGGAGAAAGGATTTCTGTACATTCATAGGCTGCTAGGAAGAATAAAAAAGTTACATAAATGCTTCACAACAGGAAGATGTCTATACTATGGTAGGAAAAAAAAAAAAAAAAAGCATGCCAAATGGCTCAACACAAAGACAGAAACTTCTTCATGCTTTACAACAGTGCATACAATGATGTTTCAGAACACTAACTTGAAGCTTTGCAAGTACACACCAGAGCGCTTTACTACGTGCTACAATACAGGGGATACAAGTTGCCCTTTAGCCATACCCATCGGGCATAATTCCCAAAGTCAGCTGTACATAAGGGTGGATTACCCTGCATCTTGCTGAACTGCCTGGGCTTTGCCCACCTCGGATGCTGCTAGGGCTCTTGGGAGCAGCACGTGTCACCAGGGTCACCACGCTGCCTGCTGCTGCCCCAGGCCCAACTGTCCTAATGACTGCCCCAGCACGTTGACATTGATGGCAACACTATGGCTAGTGTTTAATTTCCCCTCCATGCTGGTATGTTTCTCTGCTTCTCCTTGGTGTGTTTAGAAGAAGACCTTAGCTTTAGATAACTGATCTAAGGGAGTTAACCTTAAGGTTTCCCAATACCCACACCCTGTCTTGCACACGAGTGACCAGGACTGTGCACGGTGTTCCAGCAGACAGCTGAGAATACACCATGAGTATACTTAGCTTTCTGCTGAAAATAATTTTAAGTGCTTCAGAAGATCACATTTGCTTTTTTATGGCTCAATCACTCTGGCAACCAGACATCCTGATATCAATTTGTATACCGAAAGCCTTCCCACTGGATGGCTTGTCACCTTACAGCAGAAAGTAGTGGTAGGATTTCTCATATGCACTGATATGCTTTCATTCGTAGTAAATTTTATTTACCTTTATTCCCACAGTTCTTATGGCTTCCCTCTATTTTGTGCATGATGTTCTAATACTCCTTCATACTGACAATGCCTCTGTACATGCAGCAGAATTTATCAGCACAACATCTATACAAGGATCATTCTTGAAAATATATTTTTAATTGGTCCCAGGGCTGATTCTTGATGAATTCCACTAGTATATTTCTTCCAGCCTATTTCTTCCAGCCTATTACTTCTGCATATTGTGCAAATGGTCTTCAAGCCAGGAAAAAGTGTTTGGATACAGCTTAAATTCAGAAAAGCCTATTGCAAAGTCTCTCTGCTCAATATTCTGCTCCACAATATCATACAGAATAATGACTAACTTTATACCTGTGCATGTACATAATGAACTCCCCGTTCATTTGAAAGTCTTGAGTGAAAATCCTCAAAAATTCTTGTAACTTTTTGTAGAAAGCGAAACAAAAAACCCCATACACATGAATTCTTGCTACTACTTGAAGAGAGGCTACAAGTCTTATTTACAATTCCGTAATTAAAATGAAGTATTTAAAGCATTCATGCTATCCATACGTTTGAAATTATGCCCAGATGTGTGCACACACAGGTCCACAATAATACGTGTCTGTTATTCACAATAGCAAGCACTGAAGCCTCACAACCTAACAAGGTAAAAGATGACAAAAGAAAAATGTATTGTTATATCGTTCTTCTCTTTCACTAGGTGTAGTATCGCATCCATTAAAAGATGGTTTTAGAGCTCTATCAGTTATCAAGTCTGAGATCTGTATCCCAAGTATAGCCCAAATTGATTCAAGTATTTTCACCTTTGATATTATTAATATGTCAGTGTGTTGAAATTTATTGCAGAACTTGGTCATTCCTTCATGAATTTTTGTTAAAGACCTAGCTTACCACTTTGAAGATATCTGTTAAGATGTGTGATATATATCTTGACAGACATCTGAGCATACATCTATACATATAGATACATACTCATTCATATTTACAATACTTTTACTGCTATAAGTTTTTCAGTAGAGCACTTCCCTATCCACAGCCATTTAAAGAAAGCTTGAAAATTATGGGTTTTATGTGTAATTGCTGCCAGGAGTTACTCAAAAGGCTAACAACAAGAAAAAAATGAGACTGCCTGTAGCCAATTTTAATACAACCTGTTATTCTTCCTATCCCATGACAGACATGAGTTCTGAGTGAAACAGAAGTAACATTTGGCTGGCTAAAAAATCTTTACAGACAACTCTGCCAACAGACATTACCCATTAACACAGAAAGTGTCTGATGCTCATCGTGCAAACATTCTCCTTGTTTCAAATCAGAGCCAAAAGATATTTTATGTCTTGCATAAAGTTTAGTGGCTACAGCAGAGGTATGTTTTTATGGACCAGTAGAGAAAGTCTTCCTGTTCCTGAAAAGGCGATTGGGAAACAGCTGGCAGTCACAACCTATTGAGAAATACAGATATTGGAGTATAAAACATGCCTGTCACCCTCATACTTTCCAGGATTTACACAAAACACTACACACTGTACAACTTTCTAAACATTGATTATGACTTCCCATGAAGCTTTAGTTTGCATTTTCAAAGTTGACCGGAAGATTTATGATACAATCCATTCCCACTGAAATCAAATTCAGATGGTTTTTGGAGAGGGGTGGGGAAAGCAGCCATTCAAAACCAAATGGGTTCCTTTGAAACAGAAAGGTCAAATGCTCACCCAGACCATCTGAAGCTAAGGCTGTGCAACTGGATAGATTAACAGAAGCAAAGACTTTTGAAGGGCATTTTCTGCCTTCCCAGAAAGAATGCGGAGAAAGCACATATTCAAAATGAAGCCATCCAAAAAGAAATTCATACAAATTTAAGTCAAAAGGCTAGTTCTGAAATAGGATATTATTCATAGCAATCTTAGTATTCCTGTCTTACATAGCTTAATATTACTGTCTCATATAGCTAGACTTTAATCATTACCTACCAAATTGTGAGATGCATGTTTCAAATATCTTTGTGCTTCCTTCCTTATTACTGTTGGCAGGTGTCACAGGAAAAAAGGCTCCGTGCCCTCAGCATATAGCTTTCCAAAGTCTTATTGTAGAATGGTAATATCACCATTCCACAGTGACAAACTTTGTTGATGATAATTTCAATGCACGATAACCAGACTAGCTTGACATGCCGATGTAAATGGAAGACTCAAAATGAGGCAATGCCACGAAGCTGGTCTCACTCCTCACCTGCTCAAAAGTATGAGATGTCTTGCACGGGGACACGGTGTGTTGGCCCACTGAGCCTGAGACTGTTTCGATTTCAAGCCAAGAACATTCCTTGACATCCAATTCTTTTCAAAAAAAAAAAAAAAAAGACTGCAAAGTTACACTAGAGAAGTCTGCTTAATAACTGGCACACAACCAGCATTGAAGTGCTTGCTATTCATTAATTGAAAAAAGATGGGAAAAAAATGCCCCTTTTTGTCTCTCATATTGAATTTGCTTTTGGAATAGGTAAATTTTTATGCTTCTTCATTAAGCATTGGCTATATTTGAAAAGAATGTTCCTGTTCATTACCTGACAGAGCTTAAGTGTAAAAAGGCTGAAGGCCAAGAAAAAGTGCTCCACGTGATTAGCTCTGGTCCTCTGTTCTGTGCAAAGAACATCATTAAAATGAAATCATCATTCACTGCATCCAGTATTATTCAGTCCAACTGTTTGAATTAGCATTTTCTCAAACTCTGCACTAAGAGAAAGATCTCATCTCCTCCAAAATGTATTTTACTAGAGACATAAAAGAGCAGAGTTCCTAACTCCCATTACTTTTGGATACAAGCCACTGGGAGATGGGTAGAAAACTGTGCAGAAAACTGTGCAGAGTACCAGCTTCTTTGATTAAAAAGTTATTTAAACAGTGTTATTTATTATTTAAATATTCAAAATAGAAACGATGATGCTGTGGCTTTGCAGGAATTCTTCTCTTTTTCTAACAATTTAGGAAAACAGTAGGAAAGATCTGAAACACCAGAACAAGACAGCACTTCTTTTTCTTCCCAGAAAAGCTAATCTATATTTAATAACAGAGCACCTAGAGAGGGACACTCATAACAGAATGAGAAATATTAAGGTGTTTCTCTTGTTAAGCAGTGAAATATAGCTATTAAATCGTTAAAACCACTGTAGTGCTTAAATATGACAGAAGAAAATTGGTCCCAATGAGATGATCTGATCTTATTTCAGTCTTTTAGAATGGTGAATGTGGACAGAAAGACTGGGAACTACAGCATTTTTCAATGAAATTTCAGAGCAGAACCACAATTGCAGTGAATCAATTTTGACTTCCCAGAGAGATTTATGCAGAGATGTATAATACAGCACATTAATCCCCTTGTGTCCCCAAAGGGAAAACACATTGCTTATTCAACAACATAAGAAAAAAAAAAAAAAAAGTCTTTTCAACAATGTATTTGTCCTCTAAAACCAAAATGAACAGTTGGATAACAGGAATATTTTTACTGAAATGAAAAATAACATTGCCATACATGTTCAGCTACATACATCAAAACATGAAGGGACCACAGTTGATCATTCTGCCTCCGTGGAACTCTGTGCCCGAAGGCACAGATGTGGCCAGGACACCAGAAATGTTGTGTTAGAGACTTGCTCTTGGAGTCTTGAACAGCTGACCAAAATCCAAAGGAAATCTAAAACTGTTTAATGCTGCCCTGGGAGCAGCGTGGAACAATCAGTCCCTTGAGTCCCAAAGCAAAAGGGGTGGAGAAAACTAATGTTTTTAAATAATACTAAAGCACAGAGATTTCTGGGTTGTTTTCTTTTCATATCAGTTTGCATCCTACAAGTTGAAGCAGCTTCTCAATACAGAAGGAAAAAGAAGTAAGAAGAAACCCTGTTTTTTATTGCCCTCCTTACAAACCAGCGCTGGATAGAGTAGCCTAGTAGTTGCAGTGTACCAATTTTCCTCATGTGCACCTGCTCAACCACAGTGCAGCCAAGAGCTACTAGCTGATGTTTCTGAGGGCAGTAGCAGCAGAAGGACCAGAACCACTGCAAAGTGGTCACAAGGCTAACGTTGGCCAAGTGATTAACAGGGAGCGTTTCTCAGATCTCAGTTCAGATCACCTGCACACTATTGTTTACACATATCAGAAACATTTTTCAGACAGCCTTACAACCATCATTTCTATAAATATATATATGTATTTTGACAGAAGTGCAGAAGCACTCACACTTCCTAATAAAGTAAGCAGAATCCTATCACTACACTCAGTTTAAATTTGCTGTCCTCAGTCACCAAAAGAAAAACACATGGAAACAAATACCATTTCCACTCCAACTTTATAGACCCCGGCAGCCCTCAGCAGCTTTACTGCCTGCTAATTCCTTTAATAACCTTATATCTCAGTATCATATGTTATAGTTTATGACTTCCTTTTTAAATCAGGTTGTATCACCCCAGAGAAAACAAAGCATCTACTCCTAGCAGTGCGGTGAAAACAGCACAGCTGGAGAAAACTAGTATGTAATCATGAGACATTATTACTTTTCCAGCAATCCCACCACCAGTGGCTCTATAGTGCTTTGCTAAAGCATCATGATTTTTTTTTTTTAATTAACTCGAAATTTTATTTCCTTCTTAATAAGTGCAACAGAAACAATATTTATGAAATTGATTATATTTTGGATCTAAGAGCCTAAGACAGTCCATGAAATCTTGATTTTATAACCATTTTCAGAAGGTGGAAGGCATGTTTCTGCATATTTAGCACCGTTTCCTCTGCGAGTATTTTGTGAAAAGATATTTGTTCTTGACAGAACAGAGGCTAATGACTGCAGGTTAGAAGACAGTGCCTTTGTCAGGAAAGCAAAGGTTCAGCTTGAAGGAAAGCTTTGGTGCACCATGCCAAAATTGCATCCTGAAAGCTCCTGCTGGAGCTTCAGGACGGAAGCACAGTGCGCCAGATGGCTTGCAGAGCAGACCCTGGCACCAGACGGTTCACTGGTGTTGTGGTAGTTAGAAGTCACGTGGAATTGTACTAAAAGGTATAGGCAAGGCCAGAGGTTGAAGGTGAGGATCTTTCTGGGCTGTATCACAAGTCTCAGCTGACAGAAATCGAACAAATGTTCCCAAAAAACTCCTCCAGTCTTGTCTCCCCTTTCAATGACTAAGTAAGGGAGGAAAAAAAACACGGAATTTGAGGCCTGTAAAAGAACAGAGAGCAAGACCAGCTGATATTCTATTGATTGACGTGGGCTTGTGCCACTTAGGTAACTGCAAACAGGTTTTGCCCAGTTCTCTGCATATTACACTACACATGGCGGTGGAAGGACCCATATTTTAAGTCAGTGTTTGAAACAACGTTACTTATTTTTATTCCCATTCCTTAGTTCAGATTTCTCCACAAGTAATATTAGGGTGCCCTTGTGAGAAAGTCCTGACTCAAAGACCTTTGCAAAGATAAGAATTTATAACTCATATTGTAGAACTCACTCAAAAATACTCATGCGCTGTTCTCTACATTCAGTAATGTCAAAGTAGGTCATAAAACATTAATGGAGGAAAGTGAAATTAAATTATACTTAAGACTTAATTCAATATCCCTGGTATCCCAAGTATTTTGTTCTTCTACTACTGGTCAATTTCACTTTTCCTTCTTCACCTCTTGTCTTTTCACCTTTGTTGCTAATTTGAACATCAAAATGTAGATACAAGATTCAAGTAATGTAAAACTTGACAGATAATTTTTTCAAATTTTATTTTGGATTTTTTTGTAGACTAAATATTTTCTCTTTCCTCCAAATGCATGAGGGGTTCTTGTAGCTTACCTACATGTAAAAAGTGGTAAAAAGCTATTTAGGAATTTAACCAGCTCTCTTTCCTGCAGAAATACAGGAATTTAGATAATACAGAGATATATTCACCTCCGTATATTTAGGAATTAGTGGAACAGAGAAGTTCTTTTAAGCATATTGGATTTAACGTTGTATATTTCATATTATGTTTTCTCTTGTGGTCCTCCTCCATCAATATCATCATCAATATCATCATAGAGTTTTCTCACAATATTAATTCTATTTGACTTTACTGAAGGAAAATAAATTTTAATCAATATAATCCAAATCAGTGCCTCTGATCCTTGTTTTCATTTCAAAATAAAATGAAACTGAGTTCTCATGGGCAAAGAATTATTATCTGAAGAGGAGAGTCATATGAGCTGTTTCAATAGAAGGGAGACTGACAGTAGCAGACACCTCAAGCACTCTTTCAGAAGCTTAGCAGAACTGAAGTACCCTTTTTTAAAGGAACAGAATTAAGATTTTACATGACCCAATAGAGGGAGAACGAGTCAATGAGGAGGACACAAGAGCTATTGAGGAACACTGGGGAAATAAAATGAAATAATGACCCAACCTTTTTTTTTTTT
>VXAV01003964.1:348756-362581 GCA_013399715.1 Alectura lathami
TGAGTACAAAAATAAATGATTCAGATTTTAGTAGTATAGATCTAAGTTTTATTTTGAAAGTTAGGATTGACTGGGTGATCAAAGTGGTGTAAGAGACTGGATATTTCCACTTAAATAACAGGTACAAGTGTGGAAGCATGGTGGATAGCTTCTAGGAATTCAGCTTTAGAGGGACTTGCCTTAAGATGATAGTCATGGCAGTCAAAAATANTTTGTTTTGAAAACCAAGATACTTAGAGTACTTAGGAATCCAAAATACTGATTCAGCCCTTTAATAACATCCCTTTTGAATGAAGTTGTTAAGCTGCAGATTTAAGAAGACATTTTGTGTGTTTAAAGGTTCTGTGAGTACAAAAATAAATGATTCGNTAAATAACAGGTACAAGTGTGGAAGCATGGTGGATAGCTTCTAGGAATTCAGCTTTAGAGGGACTTGCCTTAAGATGATAGTCATGGCAGTCAAAAATAAGTTTAAAGCAATGACTTCATACAAGGATGTCTTCCAGCTACGAAAATTTATCTGAGAAGAAATTAGGGTGAAAGGCTAAATGGATGAAGTTGCTGCAAGGATTATTAATTCCTTTCTGAGACCAAGAGATAAAGTCTAGAAAACACAGCGTGTAAGCAAGGGATTTGCAAATAGGGCGCATCAAACTAGTAGAAGGAAATGCAAGCTAGATGAAGAGAGAAATTTTGAGATTAGGCAACAGCTTGTCTCAGCAGAAATGAAATGTTGTACTGAAGATCTGGAAAAGGAGCATTAAAGGACAAGGGAACGCGAAGACCAGGAAATACCATGATTAAATGAATTAGAAGTATAGAGAAAACATTCCGTTATAAGAGGTTCTCAGTAATAGCTTCCCCCCATCTCAGCTTGTACATCAAAATAACAGGAAAAAACTTAAGGAATATGCAATCATACTCTTAACAGAAGGAAATTACCACTGCCCCATACCAGGAGGGCATTTCTAGTACCCAGTGCCAAACTCACAGTTTGGGCACAACCTTGGGCGCACGCTCACAGCTTCTGTACAGCACTGTCTCTTTGCCCTTTGACTCCAAAGGGGCTAAAAATGAAGAATTTCCTTCAGGTCTACCCCCAACAAATGCCTGCCTGCAGATTCTTAACAGAAAGTCTCAGTAGAGAACACCATTAGACCATTTGCAAAGTTGGCAGCTGTGGAAGTGGATTATTTCCAGCAAAGAATAGGTACCCAGAAAGATAACAAGACAAAAAGGTTCTCTTAACAGTAGTCTCAAGCCATAGAATACCCAGGCATAAACATGGGCCCCATGTACCCAAAGAAGGAGAAGAATACTGGACTTCTTAAGAAGATTTTAATTGGGAAGAAACTGTACTAAACCCTTCTCCAGAGACAGGTCCCTCTGAAGCTGAGCTTCCAGAAGCTATCCACTGTGTTTCCATACCAGTATCCATTCTTTAAGAGGAAATATACAGTCTGTAAGTTGAAAAAGAGAGAAATCATTCAGGCCATAGATCTTTAAGGGACAACAGCAGTTCCTTTGAACAAATAAACCAAAAGAAAATAGGGAAGCGCTTTGAGAATAACCAGAGGAAAGACCAATGAACACAGTGTAAGGTACCCTTCAGGAAGAACTGGACTGAGGCCAATATGATGGCTAATTGACATCTCTTTCATTCTTCAGGATAAAAAGAAAGCGTTTGTGTCACACTGACAATGCTTCTCGGTATCAACTAAGCCACTTACCAGCTAATTCAACATCTTCATAGAGATAAAAGTGTCAAGGATTCAACTAACAAAAGAAAAAAAATAATGAGTATTTTGTCCTGGTAGTGTCTTAAATTAAGATGTACAGAACTCTTTTTCCTATCCATACACCTGTAAATATTTGCATGAATGGAGATTTTTCTTCTGATAAATCATTCCGCAACCTGACTAACACATATTTACCCAATATCAAGTGGAGTGTCTCTGCTCCCTAGGAAATGTCACTATCAGCTAGCACATACTCAGTTAGAAAGCAGAAAAACCACCACACCAGGGAACATGGTCCCAGCCATACACAAACAAGGGAGATAGCACGTGGTAGAACAAGACTTCACAATTCACAGGTAACTGCAAATTCTCTCCAGTTAAAAAAATCTGCCTGTGGAGTATAGAAAAACAGGGAGAATAGAATATTTCTGTTGACTAAAGGAAAGAATATTTCACGACTTTCCTCTTACTTTCAGCATCAAGAAGCAGCATTATAGTGTCATAGTGCTTAGAAACCCCTCCAGCCCCGCAGACTGCAGCAGTTTGCACTTGTCTGTGGAAAGCAGTGGAGACCTTTGTTTTCCTCCATGTCCACCATTTCCTGCCACTTCTGACTCTCCAGTCCATAATGCTATCGGGAAACACTTAAGCTAAACAGTCACATCTTAGTATTTTTTCTGCTTTCTGTCATTTGCTGATCTTGATTCTAGGCCAGCATGGGTATCTGTAAGGGCAAACAATAACTGATATTTTTAAGGCATTGAGATGAACCTGAAGATGGAAAATTACTTGAGATTATTTTAAAGATAATCCCCCAAATCTTAAAACTTTATATTTAGGACAGATCATCTCTAATATTGAAGTGTAGGAAGTAGAAACTTCTATGTAGCAAAAAGAGGGAAAATAGAAAGACTGCTTACTGAGTCCTTCATGTAAAAATTAGGATTTTGATCCCGAAAGGATAAAATAAAATGTAATCTCTCTTCATGACATTTCAGTCATTTGTCCATGTTTTTCCTAATGTAAAAACTGTTAAGTTAGCAGTCACTGAATGAGATAAGAGCAAATATAACCAAAAAGGGAATAAGAGAGAGAAACTGACATTTACAAAGCAATCAGCTTGGGCAGAAGGGAAGTGAGGAAGGGATATAGACAGTGAGATCTATTTCACTTAAGCCTCACACAAAGGGCCCATAAAGGAAGGAAGGAATTACAAAGACATGGTTTATTGACCACTCACCACTGAAACAGAGTTTTCCTGTATAAATTCTTTCTTAGAAGGTTAATTAAAAAAGGGTTAGGGCCCTGATCTGAAAACCTTTTATTCACTGACATAATCCTTCTTCACACAAGTGATTCCATTGATTTCAGTGGACACAGGATTGTTCATGTGGCTTAAGGTTTGCAGAACTGGACCCTGTGGTTTTGAGGCACTGAAAAATGGGAATGCTTTCAGGTAACGACACGTGCAGCCCAAGCACAGCAGCACAGCTTAGCTTGAGTACAGGAGCAATACGGAGCTCCATGTGCTACTGGCTAACTTTAATTATACACAGACAGCAGCTACATGAAGAACCAGCATGCATAAATACAAGACACAGAAAGATCACTAGATAATTTGTATTTGAGTTTAGTACCAAATGTGTACATCACCATGCTGAAATAACATCCCATGTCAAGAACACCCCTTGTGTTTCTGTCAGCACTGGTTGCACCCCTGTCAAGCTCAGGACTGAAAGTAGGATCATAGGGCACCACAGCACATTCCACAGCTGCCAAGGATAGAGGCTAAAGGAATAAGCTCCCCATTAAACCCCCATAAAAACACCACAGTGCCAAGATCAGCAGCAAATTTACCCTCTGCACTATGGGCAAGTAAGCCTTGACTAATGTTCATATCACATACCCTATTCATAGCCCACTCTTTACCCCTCCCTACCCAAACCTGCTGCTTCTGCTTACCAGATGCTCTGCCTCCCCATCCCTTTCTATTACCAACTGCAAAATACACAGAAGTTTTATCACTTAGACAAATCTACCACGTGTGCAAAAACAACTTGCAAGGATGGAATTAGGTCTGTAGCATAGCATAGATATTCAAAAAACCTTGTAAGTCCCACATCTCCTAGTTTCTGTTTGTTTGAATTCACAGCCTCACTTCAAGAGTTTGCCATGTATTTCTAATTTCTAATGCATGTTTACTTCAAAATAGCTTGCTTTTAACTGTATAACAGGGTCCCTACTTCATCACTTATTATCCTGAAGAGGAACAGCAGTGGTGACAGTGAGACCACTGCTATCTGCTAGGCAGGAGCCACAAGAACTCAGTGCCTGTGTGACTCCTGAAGGGCAAACATAGAGGAAGTGGATGGAAAACAGAGCAAGGATGGATTAGATGACACCTTTGTTCTCACATATCTTACATAAAAGGTCTTTCAGAAGAAGATCTTGCATAGAAATATCAGCTTAACCTACATGACAACCAGAAAATGATATGATAGTTGTTTTTAGAAATCCCTTACTGTCACAGGGTCAGGAAATCACTTGTAGTATTAATGAAATATCATCATTCTGCAGACAACTACATAGAAAAAAAGCTGTAAAACACTCAGGTAAAAGTTACCCTTCAGACACATACAGGAAATAGAGATCCAGCTCCCTCCTAGGATAACACTGGGAAACCAAAGTCACAGGCTGCTTATACAGATACAGTAATCACTAAAAAAAAATATAGCATAGCTTCCTTCAGATCTCCTCACACTTAAGTATAACAACAATAAACAAGGAAGAAAAGAGTCACTCTGTAGTCCAGGAAAGGTGATGCAGGGCATGGCTTGGGGTAGGAAATATCATACCCTTAGCAGCCTGCTCCAAAGAACACTTCAAATGCAGAAAGGCCCCTGGGCAATCAATACATCTTCATGAAAGGAAAGCCAAAGTGCTCAAAGCTTTCATGTCCCTGGGGCTAGCATTACACCCATCCTTTGATAGCAGGGCACTCCATGAGAACAGCAGCCAGCCCCCTCACTGCTGTTACCACACAGGCTAAACACTACAAGCTGTTACCACCCAGCTCACTGCAACATCCCCTGAAAGCCCCCCACCCCCCACATAACCTCCAGCTCACCACCATTGCCACACCTGCGGGCCCTTTTAGCATGCATATAAGGAAGAGACACAGCAGTTACCCCTTTGCTAATTAATTAGCACAGCTTCAGGTAATCTCTGGGTGGGAAACATCCTGAATCAGAGGCTCATGGTGTTTAAGAGCTCTGGGTAGTCATGCACTCAATAGCATTGTCTGTTCATTTCTTGAACTTATCAAGCTTTCAGCATCCAGAATACCCATTAAAAATGAGTGCCACAGTTTAATTACACTTTCTGGGGAATGAAAAAAAGAATTACTTCATTCTAGGGCATGCAACTTTTTGAGCTGCATACCTGAGACATTTACAAGTTGCCCTGTGTGCAGAGCTAGATGGCCAGGCAAGCTGCTGTGCAGGGAGCCCCATGACACCTTGGGGGGTCAGGGAGACGTTTCCTCCTGGGAAAGAAGCTATGGAGCTATTGGCAGGCACAGAATAAAAGATTATAAAACTGTAGCACAGTGCAAAGAATATGAATAGTAACTTGTGTTACTCTTAAGGTCAGACTAGGGAGGCTCTGCCATTTTACATTCACAACTGTTGCACCCCATAGTTGGGGGCTGTCTTCTTTCTATAGCCACATTTTAGGGAAAAATGTACTTGGGATTTACAGTGCCAAGAATAATCAATGACTGGAAATATGCTTCATGATAAAAAACAGGGATGTAAATCTATTTATTTATTCAAAGAGAAGGTTAAGAAATGACAAGCCTTAAGAAATCACACCAAATCCCGCAAGTGGACAGGAAAGCATTCTGTTCTAAAGAAACTAAAAGCTTTGCAGTCAAAATTCAACATATTCAGACAGAAAAATAAGGTGAAAATTTCTGTCAGAAAGGGTAGATAATACCCAGGATAACTATGTGGATTTATTACCATTTAAATGTTAAGTAGAAACTTATTTTTTTAAGAAGATGTACTTTTCTTCAAGTCTTATTATTAAACCGGTATTGGGAACTAGAGCAGGGAAATTCTATGGTCTGTGTTACAGAAGAGGCTAGAGAAGATAATAATCCCTTCTGGCCTTAAAATATATCAGTTGTGAATCTATTAGCGTAACTTCAGTTCCCAACATGTACAATCACCAGTGACAAATCTCCAGTGGAAAAATGTTGATAGCTGCACAGGTGTTAGAATAAAAAATGGTGAAATCTGTTTTCTAGCTGGGAACAGAAGGTGGATTATGTTGGAGGTATGTTGAATAGTTATGAACACCAGATACAAGACAGTGTCATTTAAAGACAACTTGAGCAGATGGATGGCAGAGTGTGTGCGCTGTGAAGTGATGTTAATTGAATGGCCTGGGATTATGTTTAAAAATCTTAAAATGAATAATTGGAAAACAATTAAAGAAACAACTACAGTCTGCAAATTCCAGGGCTGCCAGCTGGCCCAGAAGGTGGGATTGAAGCTACATGAAACACAACTTTGTTCCATCCTGATTTTCACACAAGAAAGTTCAAGATACAATGTTTTGAGTATTTCTCCAGGACAATAAGCCACCAGTTCTAATGCAAAGCAGTTTTTTGTTTTATAATAGTTTTCACATGGGCAAGAACTCTAACTAATTTCATTTAGAACTGCATCATTTCTGTAAGCAAAACATCAGGCTGTCAGAGCGGAGTTTCCTTACAATTCATGGGTATAATTTGAATGATTGGGCTGCGGAGATGTGGGCTGCTGCCACCTCTTTGGAACGAGCTCTGACACGGTGATGCAGGTATGACAAACGCGGTACTGTGTCTGTTTTCACTGCTGCAGGTACCACAGATTTACAGCACATGTGCTGTAGAACAGGGTCTCACTGTGCAGGTGGCCAGAAGTGGCACACACATAGTAAAGCTGACTTCATGTTTTCAGCCAAAAGAGTGAATAATTTCCACCTCGGTGTTCCCTTTTTTTTTTTTTTTTTTTTAGCAAAACCAGTATAAATTCAAGCACTGTCCCTTTTACACATGCCCGTCTTCTTCCTCAGCCTCTCTTCTCCTACTTCCATCACTACTGGAAGACAAGTTCTCTTTTACTAATGAGACATGGAATTTAGAAGGACCAGATGTTCAGCATTCCCAGGATAGTAGGGTTCAGCTGTGAAAACTGCTCCCTCCATGGTGTTGTGGTCAGGACCTGCCCTCTGCAGTCATTGCTGCAGAGCTCTCATTCAATCTGTTTAGCACTAGAGTCCCAGAACGCCTTGAAATTATTGAAAAGCTCCATTGATTCTGCTGCATTTCTGGGGCTGGCATCAGGTCCGTGTTTGTAACAAGTGAAAATGTGAGAGAAACAGTTCTGTGTTGTAATTCTTTTGATCACTGAGCATCTTGCAGTTTGGAAAAAACCTTGGGGCAACCCAGGGCCACTTCAGAGGATGGAGATGCTCCATCCCAAAAGATTTACATGACAGCCTCTGCAGCCATAGAAACCTTCCTTCTGTGAACATTTACAGGCAGAAAATACTCCAGCTCTGACAATATGATTAATACATAACTCATATTGTGGTTATAGCATTATTTCTGCATTTACTGTGAGGGAGCAGCATCCAGAAACCACTGTATGGGCCATGGCTGCATTTTGAAAGTGAATTCTGAAGACTGCTTCTCTTGAAAAACAAATCAAGCTTATTAACCACCTTCTTTCCTTGAATTCTTTCCTTGTAATGTCAGTGAAATGCCATATGGACTAAGAGCATTTGGAATTCAGTGTGTTTGATTTCCAAGTTAGACCTTACCAAGAGTTATAATCTTGCTTTTACTTCCTGTTCTAACTCCAGATATAGGGTTAAGTGTGATATGTCCTGCCTGCACAGCAGAAAACACCTATGGTATCTCTGGTACCAGTATATGGTAGCTGGTGGGAAAACATTTTTCCAGTGGCCACAGCTGTAACATCTCTAACCACTATATACCTCTTCCAATCCATCACGTGCAAATTTCAGCACCAACTTACTTTAAAACAGCTCAGATTAACCACTTCCACCAGCTCCAGCCCTCAGTATATTCCCCAGGCAGCGATCAGCATGCACGTGCTGTCTGCACTGCTTCACAGCATTCCCATCCAGAGGGTCTCTGCTTTGGGAGGTGCACTCTGGGGACTGATGAGGCCCTGATGCCTCTAATAGCTCCAGTAAAGAATAGAAATAAGTATCAGGAATGGAGAGAGAAACATTCAGACAGACTGAGCATTCAGGCAGTTACCCAGCTGCCTGCATGGGAACAGTGTGGGGAGGGAAGCTCATCTCCTTGTCACAGCACACCTATTGCCCAGCAGATGGCACAAAAGCAGGTGCTCACCTTCTTCTGCCATGTCAGTGATGTGCCAGCATGCTGGTGGACACAGGAAGGGGGAGTGGGGATGTCCAGTGCAGGGCTGCTGCCTCCTCCAGCATCACTGGGCCTGCAGTCCCCAACACAAGCAGTGCCCTTTACTGGGCAATGCTTCATGCTATGGGAACAGGCAAATGAGGAAACTTTGCTCTTGGGTTGTCCCGAGACAATTTATCTTTGCTGTCACTGTTAGTAGGTCTGTTTTACAGGACATGGTTTTTAACCATCACCCTGGTTAGGCCATCAGGCAAGGCTGACAACAGACCATTGGGGAAGCTTATTTACAGGAGCATTTATTGGAGCAAAGGCCGTGTTAGTGCCTGGCTCTCACCCCTTGCCATTATCTCTTCACAGGATCACAATAAAGAGAACAGTGTGAAAGCAATGAAATAAAAAGATTATCCAAATGTTTTGAATCTCCACACTACTGAAGTGAATCACATTTTGGGTTAAGTTTCAGAAAATTTTCTATTTCTCATGTAGGCTTACAGTTGATTTACCTCAGCAACTGTCCTGCATATTTTTTACTGAGGTTTACTCAACAGCAGAAGTGGGATTGCTGCTCTGACACCTCCCTGTCTATTTTTGCTCCTCCTGGCCACTGCTAGGATGAATACTGTAGGAAGAATTTCTACACAGACTCACATCCTTATCTTGTTTTGTCTGTTTCACAAATATATCATTAAAAATACACTTACTGGAGGGAATGTTTAATGAGGAGATAATAAATATGCCTGCCATAAGAGAGATCAACTTTGTGGGCTTTCGAATGTGCCCCATGTCAGCAAAATGTAAGCATGTATTTACAGAACATTCAACAAAAAGATTATTGCAAACTTACAGCAGAAGCTGGGGTTAAAATCCTCCTCTATATCTCCAAAAGACCCACAAAATGGCCGCATTGAGAACGGAGGTGCTTTTATCATGCTTTTAAGCTTCTCGGATGCTTAAATGATATGAATTAGGAGTGTGCTGTATTTCCTGGAATATCTTGAAGGTTAGCCAGATTCATAGCTCTCCTTTCTTGTAACTCCAGTGAAAGAAAATCAAGTTAACACTTCTGAAAGCAGAGGCTTTTCCGGAAACCGAATGGCCTCCCAGCCAACGTGACCAGGGCTGCTGATCATACAGCTCTGCCCTATGGCTCTGGGAGCTTTCCCCACTCACAGGCAGATCTTTTCTTCCTCCAGCCCAACCTGTGACTTGCTTCTGATGTCCGTCTCTCCCCAGCAGAGACAGGAGAGAACTGCTGGTCCTTGGCACAACACCGGGTGATACACCCACTGTCCTGAGGGGCCTGGCTGCTCAGAGCTGGCTCTGGTCTGTGCTCCTGCTACAGGGAAGGACTACGAGAAGCCTGGGCTGCACCCTCTGCCCTGTGTTCAGGAGTTTGTAAGCACAAGCCCTCACCTGAGTCCCAGCAGGTGCCTCTGTGGTCCACACCCATCTTACAAAATGTTGGCTCCACCCGTGACCTCCATGACGCACTACCACAGGTGGCTGTTCCCAGAGCCGCAGCCCGGTTGGTTCCCATGGCTCCACCACAGGGCATAGCTGAGCCTGGCACAGCAGGGCCAGGCAGCAGTGCTGGGGGCACCTCAGGGCAGGCAGATTTGTAAAAAGGCAAAAAGCTGCCGACAGCAAGGTGAGAAGTGTGAGGAACAGTCCTGCAGAGCAGGGGTCAGGGCAGGAGGAGCTCCAGGCTCAGGGCAGGAGCTCACTGCGGCCTGTGGGAAGCCCGCACTGGCAGATTCTGCCGGCAGAACTGCGGCTGTGGAGGGCCCACGCAGGAGCAGAGGAGAAGCATGTGGAGGAAGGAGGGCAGAGAGGTGCTGCCATGGATTAATTATCACTTTTTCAAGTCTGTTTTGCCTGCAACAATAAACACCAAGCAGTCTTCCTGTCTTTATCTCAATCCATGGAGCTTTCACCTTGTTTTCTCCTGCTGAGGAGCATGAGTGAGCACACAGCACCTGGCCCCCCCACTGGGGAGTATCTACTCTGATGTCTCCCAGAACTGCAGTGCCTGGTAAGAGCAACTCCTGCTTAGATGAAGGAGGAGCTCTGTTAGCTGCAGAGCAGCTCTGAAACAGGAAAGCAATACCTTCCCATGGGAAATGGCAGTTGCCCAGCCACATGCAGGCCGCAGCTAATTCCCTGAGAGCTGAAGCAAGAGCCTGAGGTGAGGCGCAGCAGCTTCTCCAAACCTCAGCAGGGTCCTGCCTCGCTCCAGAGTGCAGACATCAGTGTTTGGCCCTGTATTTAGTCATGCTAGTGGTTAAACACTACCCACAGATCTGAAAGAAGTGATTTTAGTCAGCAGACTATGGTAAATCATGTCATGTGTTTTCACTGACAATTTAAAGCACTTACACTCTTCACTTCTTATCCAAACAGAAATGACATTTAGTCCTAACAGGAATCACATGCTGTTAAACCTCTAGCCTATGTCATTATAAGTTTTTAATCCCAAAAAGGCTCATATTTTTCTGATAACCATATTGTATCTTTGAGATGTTTTTCTTGTCATGTTGTGATGAATCACACAGTGCCATGCCCATTGCTTTATGGAAGCAGATAGATAACAAATGCTGCTCAAAAAAAAGAAATGAAACATTTCTAAAACTACATATTATATGTACTCTGTTTTGGCATTGTTAATGTGGAGGTGCCATTTTCTATCGAATACTGACAGTACAGGCTGCAGGCATCTGTCTCAGCTTACACACATCACCCCTGTAGAGTAACTCACAGGTTCCAGATGGTTTTTTTGTTTGTTTGTTTGTTTGTTTTGTTTTTTTAAGATCAGCTTTTGAGACCTGGGCTTTAAAACCATAAGGGAAAATATGTTCTATTATGTTATCAATATGTGAATCAGATTGGAAAAACTTCTCCTTAGGGATCTGAAAACCATTATACTAAATTTGCTCTTCACAATAAAAAATACATATTTCTATCAAAACCAGAAGCACTTTTCTCTTTAGTCCTGGTGAGATGAGTATGGGTTTTAGGTGACTGAATCCAGTGGTTTGAGAGTTCAACAATAAATCACAGAGATAAGAGAAAAAGCACCCTCCTATCCTCCCAATCCTAATATGTAATCAGCTGCTTGGAAAAGTTAAATGGCATCTTAAAAGACAAAAAGTAAAACACCACTTATCTTCTTACCCTTAAAGGTAATATAAAAAGACAAATACCCAATCTGCCTGTTGCTTTAAAGGAATATTTATCTTTTCTCGGGCAAATGTGAGCAGCAGGAACTGACTGCAGGTCATGTGTGACACAGCTTATACATCTGATTCTGTATTATTTCTGCAAGGCATAGGGGTGCTTCAGGATATAAGTGTAGCCCTGACAAAGGAAAGCGTAGTCTTTTTCACCCAAAAGAAACAAGACACCTGCGACTGTGCAGGGCAAAGTCTCACTGCCACTCTTGGCACTTTGCATTAAAATAGTGGCTAATATTGTTTCTTTCCCCCCATGTAGATTCAAAAGCAATGTTTGGACATACTGTTCCCCCATGTAGCTAAAGAAAAGTCAATTTCTGACCATATCAACACTCTTTTTTAGAAACTCTGAGCTCTTTGGTGCTTCTGCTGCAATGTTTCCCTTTTTCTCTCCCCTACAGTTTTGCTCTTGCTTTTCATCTCCCCTACTTTTTGATCTTCTCTCTTCTTCTGCCTTTATATTTTGTCTTCAAACTGCTCCTCCTCTTCCCACCACTACCTCAATTTATTTCTTCTGCTAGATCTTCTTTTTATTGTCAGGGGTTTTCTTACTTTTTCCAGAAATGCTTGATGCCTCTAGTGCTGACAGGGCTCCCCGTTGTCTCATGACAAGGGGAGCTCAAAGATGGTGTGTTAGATTGCGGAGAAAGTCTGCCAGGCGTGAAACTCACCTCCAGAAGAAACAGAAGGAGCAACAGAAAGTCTGAGGAGGGGATAACATATACACATGCTATGTGGGGTACTTGTCTACTCCTGGAGCATCCTTAATAGTGTTCTTGCTGTTAGCAATGCTTGGCCTGGGGCTTTCTGCAATCACAACTACAGTAACTGGAAAAAAGGAAGTCAGGCAAGTTACTGATGCTCAAACACCAAGAAATACAGAATACAAGAGGAAATATGAGAGTGTGATAACACTGCCAAGTTTTTCAAGCAATTCTTTTCTGCAGACAAATGGCATCATCAGTAAAGTAAATGGGAGGCAATAGCTACAAGTAATGAGCCCTCTTGCAGAGGGGTTTTGCAGTATGAATTCTATTCCTCTCCTTGAGAGCTAAGCAAAATCCCAACTTTTGTTCTGCAAGAATGCCAATATTTTGATATTTGTTTTCCTAGATTAGGAATAAAAACTGAAGCAATTCTAAAGATTTCTAGACAATTTTAAGTTTGAAAGCATGGAAATGGTTCATTTCCTTCCAAACCACCATTCAGCCACTGATGCTTCTGTGCTAGAAGGCAGTGGCTCTGGGGGACCTCTCACCAGCACTCTGCTGCTCCAAAGCACTGTGTGTAGTTCAGAAAAGTGCCCATCCTGCTGGAAGCCATTGGATGTCATTTTAACTGATTGTGTTAAAATTTTGACCTACCGGAGAAGAGAAAAAAAGAAGTATTGCTTTCAATTTTTGTTCCCGTGTTATATCCCCACCGGGTTAGGTGGATGCAAATAAATGCATAAGCAACAAAATCCAGAATTCGTTAGCTCTCTCTAGCAGGTGAAATATTACAATTCTAGTCAAATTTCATCACTGGAAATTCCTGGAAAAATGAGATGCTACTGGGACCAGGATTAGCAAACATGGTGGTAGTTGCAGGGGGTGGGGCAAAAGATTAAGGCAAAAGTATTTTTCCTCTACACAAACCCAGACTGGCTTTTCCTCTTGTTTTCATCATCACTTCCAAAAATCTTATGTCCATTCCCTATAGAACTGAAAAACATGCAACAGGTCAAAGAAGTGTCCTGATACACTGGGGCTGATTTTCAGGTAGACAAAAATCCCTTTACGCTGACTTTAAAGATATGCTTTCTGCACTGCAAAAACCTTTTAAAGTAACCTGTGCAAGAATCAGTGTCAGGCCTATAGTCTTTAATTGATTAAGATGCTGGAGAGTCTGAAAAGAAAATGCTTGAACTGTAGAAAGAACAGCTCCTTCAAGGTGTTAAAATCTAATGAGGTTTTCCATGTGATCATATGCAGTTGGCTCAGGGCATCTTTTGTAAAGCCCTCCTCTACCCTGCTGCAGAGCTAATTGGAGCTGGAGGAGAAAAACACCTATAGCTGCCTAGTTATCATGAATCCCTTTGAATGACAAGCCCAATTATTAGGTATTCGTCAAGAGCTAGGCAGCCATCTCTGTTTTTTTCTTAGATGTTCTGAATCAGCTGGTAGGATCTGACCGAATTTATTGTGAACTGATACATTTTTGGTGGTGATTCCATGCTCACTACATGAGTACATCGTGTCTAGCAGGCATACCGAGTTCCCCATTCCTCCAAATTTATGAAAGACCAAGTTAATCTTTTTGAAAATGAAAGTCTTTCAGTAAATCAACCATCTCATCCCTTCTTAAGCCAGGCCTGGTTTATTAAGTAAAACAGCACCCTCTTTCATGCCCCT
>VXAV01003964.1:362672-379126 GCA_013399715.1 Alectura lathami
ACTTAAAGGGGAGATAAAATATGTAAGAGAGAAAAAAATGAACTGGCAGACTACAGAAGAATAAATTGTGACAATAACAACCAGAAGGTAGAAGTCTGTTCCCTCCAGTGTTCTTCATTTAAAATTTCACTCTGCTGATTACAACTTTGTAAATAGTAATTATTATCACAAAGATATTCATAAACAGATGTTTTAAAAAATGCAAATGACTTCACAATTCAGAAAATATGCAGTTTATGTGCCACAGGGAATTTAATCTTGGGAAACAGGAAAATATATCCGACCCCATTTCCAACATAACACAGTAAATCAGTGCTGGAAGCAGTGCTTGCCCCGCCCCCAGCACTTGTTAAATATGGTAACAGAGGGAAAAACGTATTGTTTACTGAAAACTCTTGCTTTTGTATTGAATTTGTATTCATAAAAGCCTATAGAGTATGTCTAATTTGAAGTTATTTTATTAGCTTCACATTAAACTAATGCATACATATATGAACAAAAGTAAAAATAGAAATTTAGGGGATTTTTTTGCACCTCCTGGAAAGGGAACATTTGTTTAAATCACATGCACTTCCGGCAAGTAAGAGCTTTCATGGTTGTCATTTGTTTGTGAAATATAACATGAGCTATTGTTTCTGTGAGGGTAATTGGGTGTGGATTTTCTTCTATTTCGTATCATGAGATACTGGTAGAAATGATGAAATACTATAGATTCTAAAATGAGTATGGCCACTTAATTTTAAAGCTAAGCAATTACTGTTCTATTACCAGGTATTCTGAATCAATATCTTGTCTTGCAACTTGCACTCACAACCAGAATAAATCTATAATATTACAAGTAATCAGAGGCAAAGAGCAACAGAGCAGAACGGATATTCAACGGGAGTCCTTGGGTACAGTTAGTGTAGGTTATAGATTAAGATAGGCCAGCAGTGAAAATATAGGTTGCTTATTGGTCTTCCAAACACCTCAAAATATCCAGCTTGCCCAAGGACATGTGGAATTGATGGAGCTTCTGGAAACAATGTTATATTTCATCACACAAGAGGTAATTCCTACTTTATTTTCAACAGCTCAGGCTAGTTTCTTTGACATCAAAGGAACTAGTAACACACAAAGTTTGTCAGATTTGACCTGAGAGGCGCGCACATGCTTTTATATACAAGGCAAGATTTTATTGGTAATGGTAAGCCTCATAGCTGACTTTTTGACTGCATATTATGTTCTTGATTTTTCCTCCTTCCTCTATGCGTTGACTAAACACCATATCACTATTGTTGCTGACTAGAAAAAAATCTCTCCCTCCCACAAGGTAACAAGATCACAGTGTTTTAGCAAAAACTAAAATAATTAAGATGCATAATTAACAATTAGAAAAGATATCACTGCTACAAGAAATAAAAACAGAAAGGACTACTTTTTTCCCAGCTGAAGAAATGTTTAATGTTATACTTGCTTTTTTAATTGGTGCTTTATACTTTATCATTTATGATGTTCAAACATCTGAATAGTTAAGAATGTTTTAAATTAATATAGGAATACCTATCTCATCATAATCTCTACTAAATTAAAGCTCCTTGGGCTGTCTGAACACTCACAGCAGGTTAACGCCATCTCCTCCACAGAAGCTGAAGCAGGGGTTACCAAACATAGCGATTTTTTCCTGGGTGTTATTTGAAATTATATTTAATTATTAATGCAAGGCAGACATTGGGAAAAAACTAAATATACTGAACTGTGCCAAAGTGCTAGATATGTGATCATAAAACACAGTGCTCCATCTCTCAGCTTATACTGGAATTTCTTTCAGATTTCTGTAATAACATTGAGGATCAAGCAGGAGATACTGAGAATGAGTTTGTGACAGCTGAGGAGAGCAGTCCCGGTGAGCACACGTCTAAGTCACCCTGCCAAGGCAGAAAGGTATAACGTCTGAGATGGATTAGGTAGTACCACAGTAAACTGGATCTGAATTTGGGTCCCCCTGCTCCTCCTTCAATGGGGCAGCAAGCCCCAGCAAGGCTGGGCCCTGCAAGGAGCACCATTAAAGCCTGGTTGTACTGGGGGAAGTCTGTGCCGTGCACATTCAGAGCAACATCTACCAAGGAAGCATGTCCAATTCCTGATTTTATTTTTTTTTTCTTCTACATGACACAGCCAAGACTGCAGAAACAGAATGCTGTGAATTTCATTTATTCCTACACAGCACCTTTCCTATTCTGCTCAGTAATGCCTATGTAAGTACAGAGAAAACAAGAAGAAGGGCATATGTGTCACTTAGGATCCAGCCATGAGCTGACCCACACTTATATGGCATGTGCCTTCGACAATTCTGCAGAGCCCATCTTCCAGCTTATTCAAGTAAAAGAGAGGCCATGGCTGGATAGCCTGTGTCGAGGCACTCTAAACAGATGGTCAGCAGGTGGAAGGGAGAGAAGCATGCTAAGGCACTGTAAGACTTGTTCATATGTATGCACCCACCAAGTAAATATGCATTTGGGGGCTCGGTTTGCCACTGGACAGTTTGGACACTTTTTAAAATTCTGATCAGTCTTTGTTGGTTCAGGTGTTCAGGTGTTTGCTCATCTTCTCTGTCTCTAGTTTAGAAGAGGTGAAGATGAAGACAAATGGCCAGATGGCCAAAATGCAGGAAGTTCTACAACATATGAGGAGTTCATGGGAGGAATAGGGAAAAAAAAAAAAAAAAAAAAAGGAAGAAAAAAAATTGCCATTTCCTATGCCGCAACTTAAATTGAAAATTAAAGCTTTGCAAATAATACTTACACAGTGAAAGATAATACAGCTTAAAACCAAAGTGAACTGGTCTGTCGTACTTGAGACGTGAGATGACTCCAAAATTTTACCCTGATTGAAATATAATCAGGGTAGCAATAGAGAAAAACAATGGGGGAAATGTTCCTCATGTTTGTCAAAGAGAGGAACCATCTCACCAGACACAAGAGGTAGTATCTCTCAAGATATAAACAGGAATTAAGGGGGTATGAGATAAATGCTCTTTCCTCCTTCCGTCACTACCGAAATCCATTCCATGACTCTCATCGCAAGGCTACCTCCACAATTTCCCTTCCGTTGGAGAAAGATCCTTTCTAGCTTTGCAAAGCTAATTCATCTAGAAAGCAATGCATAATCTCTATTTATTAATAATTATCTTAAATGCAGTTGCACATATGAACAGGCGTAGTCCAAGAACATCTCCTTTAGCATCTCTCTCCAGCCCTGACCGTGATTCTCCCTTCTCCTAGGCTGGTTTTCTCTGTCCCCACACAACCGACTTCTGCATGTCTGCAGCACGTAGAGAGCATTCATCTCCAGCAGAAGGAAAGCTGGCTTTCTTCCTTTAAGCTTGGCCTCTGGGGACAGACAACAGCCGCCATTTTTACTTTTTTTTTTTTTTTTTATCATTTTTTGGGAATGTTCTTACTTCACATTCAACATTTAGCATTGCATACTGTATTGCACAAGTACCAATGCTATGTAACGCTACATGCCCATTTACCTCCAAAATCAACAAGGACACAGCTTGTGGTGATACATTCTGCATTCAGCTCTTTGGAAAGGAACTTATTATACCATGTGTGAGTTCTATCCTGAAGCTTGCCGCTGAGACTTGCTGGAAGAGCGACTTTCCGAGCACTATTTGACAGTACCATTCTAGACAATGTGTGAAGCAGGATTATAGTGTGCACCCAAGTTGTCAGCAGGTACTAAATCAGTCTGTCAGCATTTTAAATGTATGACATTGTGCTTGGGTCCATCTGTCTTTCTAGAATGCCTGATCAAGGGGAGCAAAGCAATTTCCCCTCATCTGAATTCTAGGAGAACACTGGAGGACTCTGGGGCCACTAAGAAGAAACGACATCCTCATAATGGTAGCCTCATGTTGATGCAGTCACAGATTAACTCACCTCTCAAATATTGTAGAAATCAAAAACTGGAGCTGAAACCTGCATTTCTAGGAAGATTCAAATGCTAGAACATGAATATTAGCAGTGCCCGTGTCCGTAGGGATTTTACAGAGTGGTTCTGAACCAATTTGTGCATCCGTAAATACCACATTTTTCAATGAGCACAGGAAGTCTGCAAAGCTTTCTGTGCAAAAAAGCAAGGTTAAAACTCATTAGGGCTCACATCAGGCATTTGATGGGCTTTACAAGCTGCCTTGCTGTCTTAAAGTGAAAAATAACCGGTAGAAATTGCTTTATATTTTTAAACGTCCTGGATTCTTCTTTTAGCCAGAAAGTAAAATTGCCCCACACCAGACATATATTCCCCTGATAATTCTGCTCTTATTGTTTTAAGAGTATGAGTTTTGACAAGGGTTATAAAGATTGCCATTAAACTCTGCTCTTGAGGGCTGCAGTGGAGCATGGGGGAGAAGGTAAAAATAGCAAGGATTTGGGCCACATTCACCTCCATTTTAGAGGGCAGAAGAAGGAATGACAGTAGCAGGAGTATTCAGGCCTTTTCCATCTCCAGATAAGGTTTCACGCTGGGATCACTTAGACTTGCTTTGTAACTGGTCCTGGTTACTGGGACCACATCTGGACAGTGCTTGCCTGCAATGGATAGTGGAGGGAGTTTTCCCCACCACAGTTCTCCCTGTTGAGCAGAACCCAGACTTGCTGGTGTTCAAGGGATTTGCATCTTCCAAAGTTTTTTGTAAGGGGGAAATTTTTTTTGTAATATGTTAAACTGCGGGTTGATAGGAGCTGATTTAGGGCTTTTTAGTGTTTGCTTTAAAAATAAAACAGGAGAAAGTGCATAATAAATAATAAGTAAACCTCAAGCTACAGTTTAGGAATACTGAACAAATCTAGTGCAAAAGCTTCTTTTTAAAATCCTAAAAAAGTGAAGTGTAATGTATATTTAAGGCTTTAGGTTACGGTTTCCTACTAAGTCAAATTTACCACTTGCTTTGCGGTCCGTATTGCAAAGCAGTGAGGCAGGGCTTGGGCTGGCTGTGGGGAGAGGTGCTGCAGAGTGCCACTGAGACGTCCCAGTGCCCAGAGCTGCTGGGAGACCGAAGAGGCTGACCAGGGATGTTTTGGACCTCCAAATAAAAGCACAGTGGAGGAAATGTTGCTTTCTGCAGGTACATCATTGTACCTGATTGATGTCCAAAATAAGGCAGAATGACTGGGATTATAAGAAAATAAGATCCAACCAAAAAGTAGAGAAGTGCAGACAGGATTTTGTTGCTTGCTATTTTAAAATCTGACTCACCACTCTCATGATCTCTTTGGCAAGAAGAGCTTTCTGAACTAGGACTCCAGGAAAAATTACAACTGCGAATTTAAAATAAATAGATACAAACCAAACTCAGTGTTCCTGCCGTGTTGAAAAAGGGGGAATATAAACATGGTTGTATATAGAATGTGCTATCTCTGTAGATGATATGCTGTAATGTGGGGGGAAAGACCCCAAGTCAAAGCCAGGCAAGGGACATTTTATTGCAGCAAAATCCCGAAGTGGAAGGGTTTGTAGCTAGTTTTATTCTGGAATTTGAGGAACTCATCTATATGATGAATCATATAACACCACAGAGTCTCATTACCACAGGATAACCTTATCCTTCATTGCTTATTATCGAATAAATAAGGGCAGTCAATCAATCCTGTGTTTATTTATGTAATTAATGCAAAACTCACAGGATTAGCACCACATTTTGGTAGATTTTATTACCTTGGGGAACAATAAACGTAACAGCCTCTGTGAACTGTCAGCGATTAGTGCAGTTTGGGGAGAAAGCTGAGGCTCGCAGAATCCTTTTGGCATTACAGCTGACTGGTTGGTTAACACACCACACACAGTCAGCAAAACAGCACAGCCCCAGCCAAACACGAGCACCAGCAGTTGCTGGTGAAAACGTTGGAAGTTGTGATGCAAAGAGTGTGCAAAGGCTGGAAGCAATGCCAGCGCTCCTACAGAGATGTTAGGAGGAGAAGCAGCTACGTTCTTCATACTCCTCATGCTACCTAGACTCTTCTTACCTGCATACAGAGATCTAACATCTACCTCCTCTCTCCTTCCTCCAATCTTTTATTTAACTGCTCTTTCCATTATAGAGAAGTCATAGGTTGGATCCCACATAAAGAAATGATTTGAAAGGGATGAAATATTTTGAGATTAAAGCCTGTGAACAAAAAATTCTCAGTATACAGAGGCCCAGATTAAATTTTCCTTTTTTTAATTTTAAAAGCTGTCAACAAAACTACAAAAGAAGAATAATGGATACAGAATAATGTTAGAAGTAAACAATAAAACAAGAAAAACATCATTGTTGAAGCAAAAACAAAACATTAATAAAACATTTCTAGTTCCACTCTAATTTCTAGTACTTTTATCTGATGTGGCATATGAAAAATTCCTTGAATTTTAATTTGGAATCTGACTATTTTTTTTTTCTATATTCAGTAGCGTCAGTACAAGTGGTGTTTGTACATTTGCTTAATATTGTACTTTGTAAAACTTTAAATTTATTTCAAGGGAACTCTGGATGTGATCTAAATAATTGAACATGTTAAGTGTTTAGAAAATATACGTTGACATTTTGATATTTTACAGTACCACCCTGTTAAAAATTATGGTGAGGAAGATTCTGTTAAGCTTCTGAGGAACTAAGCAATAAGCAATCCATGGGGGAGAAGAAGGGAGGGAATTTAAGCACCTCCTTGTAGCTGGGCAGCCTCCAGTTTTGAAGCAAGCAATGCTACATTCCAATATGCATTCAAAATTGTTGACAGTGGTTGGAAAGAATAAAAATCATTTTATCTAAAAACACTTAGCCATCTACCCAGACTTCATGGATCTGCAAATGCAAAGAATTCAGCATATATATACAGCAGCAACTGCTGTTCTGTCTTTACTTCTAGACTTGGGTGGAAATGAAGAGCTGTCAGACTTGGATTCATCTTGCACAACCTCAGACATTGTTTTCAATGGCTTTCAAATCACACCTCTAATACAATGAGAGTCAGAGTGGAAAAGCCATATCTTCAGTCTTCTGAGTCTGATTCCAAAACATGGGCAAACAATCAGCAAACTCTTCTTCTGATTCAGAATGATTTGTACCAAGGGATCTATCACTAATAACACTGCAAGACACTGCACAAATAGCATCACACAAACAGCACAGACATGTACATATATATAAACACACATACTAAGCACAATGCTGAGTTCTGCTACAGTGCTCAAGCCCTCAGTAAAGTTAACAGCTTAAAACAAATTTTGTAATAGAAAAATGAATTTGAATCCCTTCTACTGATTATTCATAATAAAATAACACAAGCTTAGGAAAAGAGTAGCATATTGTGCCGCATTCCAGGAAGGCAACATCCTGTTACATGAACCACGGTTACTATCACTGGTCAAATGCAGAGTAAAAAATAATTGAGGCACTTCCGAGCTCTGCATATTAACTGTTTAAGCACAACACGCACTTGTCCTGAACTTTGAGTTGATTTTAGGCTCAGAATCTGTCAGGTATCAAGTGCGAAGTGACCCGCTGGAAACAGGCAAACAATCACTACCAGTAGGACTCTACCATCAGGAAGTCAGATGGCCAGGGCTCTAATGACAGCATGGGAATTCTGAAACTACTTCTTAAAAGTTTGCATTCTGTTTCCTTGACAATTTTCTCTTTGGCTAGCAGTAGCACTGACTCATTTTCTTAATTACTTCTGTGACTCATTTGCCAGAAACTATTGCAAGAGATGCTGCTTCAAGATGACAAGCATCTCAAGATGCCTGAAAATGTGTTTTGCAACACTGACAAGTGAGATTAAACAATAGGTTGTGTCGAACTGCACCAAGCAGGTTTGGGAGGGTCACTCCACAACTTTCAGTTTCTGACATATTTTCTCAAATTGCCCATTTTTTCCTGTTTGTACTCTGCTGTCTTTAGAATACTAAGTGTGTCTTTTTTAATACAGCTATTTTATTTCATTATTTCTCATTCTGCAGCTATTCCAGGCAAGCTGCCTGTGCCATAGCTCCTATACAACATCCAACTACATTCCAGACATCACGGGGTTACTTATAATTTTATATAACAGCATCAATTCAATGACAGAGTGAGAAGGGAAAATTCACATTCTCCAAATCTGCAGAACAGAATGTCCATTGCATATCTCTGATGAGCCTTGACTTCTAGCTCACCCTCAAACCTGTCTGTACCATGCTATCAGAAAATAAATCAGTAAATAAAATCTAATGTTCAATTTTAAGAATTAAAAACACACTATCATTATCCATAAATCACGACAGCATTTGTGTTCCCAAATTAGTGACTGTGCAAACCCTTCCAGCAATACTCATGTCACAGGGACATCTCTGTGCCCCCCAGAAGCAGAGGTCTGTGACTTTGGGAAATGCATAGTCAGGGGAACTGACAGTTACGTTCATTAAGGGCTTAAAGTAGAGACAAAATTCAAATATGAAGAGCAGTGAATGAATGAGGGCCACTCGAATTGCTTTGTGTAAATGTGTTGGCTTATTGGGTTACTTAAGTACACACAGATAGACACTTCATCCAGTAGAATAATGCTCTTGCAGATGTTGGCACGAGAACGATGCTAATTCACATAACCTTGAAATTTATTTTCTGGAAGCATTAATCGTTTAAAACTCAGCCACAAGAGTACTAGAGGAATATAGAAGCAGAAATGACAGAAGAACAGTGGCATTTTTGTTTTACTTCAATTCATGTGCTAAAGGTTATTTTGCTATATTTTCTCATCTGTTAGAGCAAGTATCTTAAAAATTTGGGGATCTGTTTGGTTGCACAGGAGGGATACAGAATCCTTTTCAATAGTAAGTAATTTGGTAGGAGTCACTGAACTAAGTGATTTAGAAGCCACCATGAAGCAGGCAGCACAGCAGAGTTTATGGACTGAGACTTTCAGCCCTGGTCCTGCTGCCAGCAGGTCAGTGTGCTCCCTTCATATGCCACTAGGATGGAGAGAGAGAGAGAGAGAGAGAGAACAAGCAGCAACCTCACAAACAGGGCTTCTACATTTGTTCCGGTATCTTTATGAAATGGTCAAACAAAGTTTAATTCCTTCTGTTGATCACAGCATAAAAATACTGTAACTGTTCTCATACTATTTTTGCTGTTTTTTTCTTCTTTATTATTAGAAAATTATAAAAAGAAAAATTCTAGCAGAACTTCTTGGTTCTCATCAAGTTTAAATCTAATGCTCAGTTCCCTCAGTATTTTCTGAACTGCTCTGTTCCTTGTGAAGCAGCTTTACGATTTTTGAGGGAATATGTGCTTTAGAAGATGTAATTTTTTCTGACTCAAAACACAGAAGTGGAATGCAGCTGCATGTTAGGAAGCAATCATCATTTTCCCCTGAATGACCTTTTTCTTCAATTTTGTTCTTCCTGTTTTTCTTGAGAGCTTTTAATATTAAGATTTTTACAGCTGAAAACATCAATTGTGATAATATTTGCAGTTGGTCATCACTCCAGCTCAGACCTTGGTTGTTACATTCAAATGTTAGCAGAGAGCCACTTTAATTTAATTTTGGCAACCTCTAACTTCATATTGCCTAAAAAGTATTATAATTCTCTACGAGTGCCTTATGGGTGGCAGGGAATTTATGTTCATTAATGTTCATTAATGGTGTGTCTGATGCACTCACAATGGTGTTTTGAGAAACATGGAAGAGATGAAAATAACTAAATATCAAGTATAATACAAACAGCAAATTAGAGTAAAAGAAGTAACACTGTCTGACCAGAAAAAGAAATATACACATGTATCTATAAAATAAAATACACACAAATATATATATATACCTTCTGCCAGCTACTACAATGAAACCTGTTGCCTCTGAGTCCTGGTGCAGAGCCACCTCCCTGTGCCACCTCACGTAGCTGTGAAACCCACCTGAGGTCTAGGTCCATTACCTAAGCCAAGAAAATATGGCTGCTTCTCAGCACAGCCTCGCAGACCAAAAAAGGCAGATATCCTAAACACTGTGCTCATCTCTCCCCTTAGTTATACAGATTCTACAGAAAAATCATGTAACTTGGTATTTATTTCACAGAAGAAGAAAACTCAAAAAGCTATGCCAAAGATAGTAGCCCCAGGCATGTACTCTTATACACATAACTCTAGAACATGCTTCTGGATATATTGACATTCCTCTCAAAATGCAATTCACATCAAGTAAAAAAAGCCTCTGTGCAACCATGCATCCTTTGAATCCATCATCCCACTGCACAACGGCCCCCATTCCAGCTCCCATACAAGCATGGCACACCAAACTTCAATAGCCCAAATATCAAAGAGGACAACTGCAGGTGGGAGGAAGAAAAAGCATTGTGAGAAACCACAAAAGTGTATGACGCCAGCGTCTTTAATCATAACCAAGTGCCTGTGCATGCACTAGTGTGAGCAACACCCCCAAACTGCTGCTCCATTAAGTCATGCTATCACACCTACCGCTTTGCCGTTAAACACCACAGTACATAGTGCTAGGCTACCTGATCTCATTAAGAAAAATGGGTTTCTCTTACATTTATGACAATTCCTGTGATAACTGGGGAGCAGCTGAGTGCTGCTGCCTGGCTGAAGCACAGTGGCTGGGGCTATTCACACGGTTAATGAGACTGGGATCCTGCCTCGGCTTTGCCTCTGACAAAAGTTTCAAAAAGCAAGTCATTCTCACAGGTTTATTCAATGCCTGCTAATTAGCTAACCCACTGCAATTAATCTCAGAATTAGAAACCAGTTGAGTGTTCATTTCTGTTTAATCAGATTATTAATAATACAAGCAGACTTTTAATTATTCTTCCAGTGTACTCCTCCCTCTATACAAACACATTTTGACTTTCAAAATACACTTTTTATGTCAAAGTCATTTTTCCCAAAAATAAATTTTAAGTAATCCTGTCAATCACCTGCTCTGGCTACTATCATAAATCAGATTAGGCTCGACGTTTCTAAAAGGTTCTAGATCTCCTGCAGACCCTTTCAGATTCGCCGCAGATTCTCTTTTTGAAAGTTCTGGTGTGCAAGGCAATTGCTTAACAAAACCAGATCAAAAGTACTCAAATTAAAACGCTTCAGTGCCCTAGGGGAAAACACAGAACATAGCAAATACGTCCATCATCTGAATGAACTGCACCGAATTAAAACTGAAACAAAATTAGAATAAAATTTTGTCTTTCTCTGGAAATGATCCACCTCAAACATACACAGCAGTGGCAGCAGCATTGGCTTCGTCCTGAGGCCCTGACTCTGGCTAGATTAAACCTCCCTCACCTTCGCCCGTCAGAGGGAGGGCTTTGGGTCTGCAGGCTCTGCAGACCCCGGGGCCTTCCCACTGATGACAGAAAAATATTCATAAGAAAGATAATGTAAACCTGAATTAATGAATTCTACTTAAAGGAAAAAAAAAAAAAAAAAAAAAAAAAAAAANAAAAAAAAAAAAAAAGATTTTATTTACACCTTGCTGCCTCTTCAACCAGATACAGCAAGTTGTTATTAAGGTCTATAAGCAAAAGCATTTACTGTATGCAACTTGCCTCCAAAGCTCTCAGCCCAAAGACTTTCTCCTCCATACTGTTTAAATATAGATGAGTGGTTTTTCAAAAATGGTAGAATTATTCAATTCTTTGTTATTGATAAAATACTCACAAAGGTCGCAGATGCAGCACTTTATGGATAATAAATACTCCCAACAGGAAAATCCACGGACAAAAAACTACCATGACCTTTTATCCATTGCAAAGTGACTTCCCAGGCAGTAACAGCCTCATTTTGTTTCTTACTTTCCCCTTTTTTTTTTTTTTCTTCTCTCATGAACTTCAAGAATGTCTTTTATTAGTCACTGTAGAAAAAATAACCTCAGCAACATAGCTAAGGAAATTCAGCCAGAGACTTAAGGTAATTCTAATAGCAGAAAAGAAAGCAAAGAACTATTCCTGAAGAGAGTTAGTGAAATAATGATACCCTTCACAAGATTATTGCTTTATTAATTGTACCACTGGTGTTCTTTCTTTCTTTGATATGTAGCCAAGATGTGCACCTATTCCAACAATTTTTTTGTGTTTGAATTCATGCATTTAAATGAACACACTCATACATATGCACCTAAACAATACATACACAGCTACATAAAGGAAATAATATCACATTAAAAGAAAATATTATTTTTAAGCCAAACTCAGAGCTTTTAAGTCTCTGAAAGCAGATTTTCAACAGCTTGAATTTGGCAGTGGGTGAAGATACGGCAGATGAGTGCTGACAGTGCTGGTTTAATTACACCGTACAATGAGGTGTGCTGTATACACGCTATAATTTATAATAAAATCCTAGGCACGCTCAAGAGTGCTTTAAAATGTTAATGATACCATTTTTTGTATCAGACAAGTATCATTAATAGCCTTAAATCCAACCACAAATGCACAAATGAGAGGGCAAGGAAAATATTGTTTATGCTAGTCAAGAAACCAGTTACATTGCTTCAGTTAGTTTTGCTGTAGGTAAATAGAGTACAGTGTCATGGTCCAGCATTTCATGACACTGCTTGACAGTATGAAACACGGATGTGTCATTAATAAAGTTAGTGTAAACCCATGAAAGGTTTTGGGTGTAGAACAGCAGAAGCCAGATGACTCAGCTCCTTGACCTCGCCGTGTCCAAGGCTGGGACACTCAACTCACGCTGCACACATTGAGGGAAGGAGAGTTGTCTTGGAAGGAACAGCTCTCTACTAGCTTGCAACTTCATTGACGTTTTCCTGACAACATGACAATTAGCCATGAAGTGCTTGCTGACTAGTATCAATGGTCTTGCCTAGATTTTCCTGTGAAAGGTTAATCCTGATATTTTGCCGGAGCGTCAGGCAAAGCCCAAACCTTTTTTCCCCCAAGACAACATATGCATATAAAATATCATCCAGTTTTCAGCTATCTCTCTGGCAGTGAATGAGACTTCAGCTCTGCTTTTTCTCATTTCATCCTGCACAACACGTGGGGTAGCATCACAGGTTTCAGCCCTAAGAGGCTACAGCATCACAGCTTATAAACACTGAGGAGAAAAGGAGCCAGAAATTTGCCCAGAGACATTAGGTCCTGAGACAGGACTGCTTTGATAGCAGTGATTTTTGCTTACAGAATTAGAGTGGAAATATCTTTTAATATATATCATTTGGGTCCTATCCTGTAACAGCTTTATCTCTTTAAGAGAATTAAGTGCTCAGTCTTACTGAGCAATCACATACCAATTAGAAAGACCTAATAACAATTATTTTTGACTGACTGGCAAGGGTTACTTGGCTGATTTATTCATTATTAGTTACAGTTTACATAGGTCCTCAGTCTAAGTTCTGGTTCCACACAGCCGTTTGCGATATAAATAGGTTATGTAAATGGGCTCAGACTCTCAGACCAAGCCCTTTGCTCACAGCCGTCAGTCACTTGCGCTTCTTTGCTGGCTGTAACAGGCCAATGTGCTTAAGCTAAGGCTACGTACACAAATAAGAGGATACAGATCCAGAGTTTCTTTTTCATGTTTTAGTTGTGCAGACTTGTGGTTATTTGATATTTAAAGTATTGCTGGGACATTTCTTTATGGCTATTCTCTTTATAATCCATTTGTATAAAGGATGGTGCTACATCCTATTATTCTAGGAAGAGCTTCTGGACTGTTGGGATTGCTGTCACTGAAAGCAATGGGTTATTTGGGCTCTGCTTGTGGGAATTCTCTCCCTGTCAGTGCTCAGGTTCTCTTAGCAGACAATTGTGGATTCTTCAAGCTTCACTTTTAATTCTCCGCTTGAAGAAGAGCAATGCAGAGCATCCACAACAAAACTTGGCAAGCAACTTCTAAATTGAACCACATAGAGGTCTGGGCCTGCAGAGAGTACTCCAGACCCACTGGATTGAGGAACAGAAATAAACAGAGCAGCTGGTAGCAGCAGAAAAGTTCTTTAGTCCCTCACCTAAGTTCATTCCAGATGGCTGTCATGAGATTTTTCTAAAGAGACTGTGGAGTAATATATATTGGCATACAAATCAGACGTCCCTAAATATCAGGACATGGGTACAATACACCTGTCAAGGAGGAAAGCATTTGGACACAGCATGGGCAGGAGCTGCTGAAGCATCCCCCAATCCCCAGTCGCCTCCCCAGGGAGCAGGTCAGGGCTGCTCGGTGTGGGGCTTACACCACGAACAAAAGCTCATGGGGGAATCAATACAGCTTGATTCTGCCACCGGCCTGCCATGACCAGGTTAGAAATACAACAGCTCTGGGCACATTTCTGCCAGGCACTTGCATCCCACTGTAAACTTGACATGCTCTGGATGTCTTACTGCACTAAAATCTGGCCTGCTGAAATTATCGGAGGCTAGAAATCCTCTTTTCTTCTTTGCAAAACAATCTCAAGGTAAAACAACCAGACAGCAGCATGCACTATAAGATCCTAGAAATCCTATTGTGGAGCAGTTTATTTGATATACATGACAGCATCCTGCCATCCTCAGTGGTCACTAGGACTGATGGGGAAAGTACCGAGATAACACAGTGATGCCACTTACAGAGAAGAGTATTCTGCTTGATGGAGGAGAACACATTCCCACTGGAGTCTGACATCTTGGTGAGATTCAGCCCAGAGTCACAGCTCCAGTTTTGGTGATAACAACTGGGGCTGCCCTAGGGGGAACAGAGCCCTGGAGGCTGCTCCAGGGGGAGAAAAGGCAGCAAGAAGCGAGATGAGAACATTCCCAGGACAGCTGATAGCAGTGCTGATCATCTCCTTCTCAGGGAGGTTTTCTTGCCAGCTGAGCCACAGCTCAGTGTTTAACTGTGGAGTCCCTGCAGCAGGGTGTACCAACCAGCTCCCTGCAGGCACTGGGCAGAGGGGAGCAGGGCTGTGAGGAACAGCCAGGCCGAAGGTGCTCCAAGTTTGGTAACTGTTTCAATAATAGATCATAGCCACAAGTAAAGCATGGCAGAAACTCAATAAAACTGAAGAAGGTTTTGCACAGTTTGATCTAATTCTGTTTTCTGCATCACAAATTTCTGCTACCCCTGTACACCCATCTACACCCACTGCCGAAATAACAAGACATGAAGCTACCACCTTTTCCAGAATACCAAGATGTGGAAACTTGCAGACAGCCTTTTGCAAACTGGATGTGCTGGAGTTTAAAAGACGAAGAGGAAGGAGGGCGTGCTTATTCTGCTCTGCAAATTATTCAGAGTCTGGTCATTAGCACTGCCTGCGATAGACAATCCTACCGCCAACAGCAAGCGGTCTGTATGCAAATACTCTGTCCTCCCATCACAGCCAGCGAGCCAAACCTGTGGAGCTCTGCGCCAGGGAAGCAGTCATAATAGGCATGATCGTAACTAGTTGTGTTATAATTGGGAGCCACCGTACAATAGCCGTAGATGAGGGATCGGTGCTTTCAAAAATGGCCAAGGAAAGGAAATACATCCATCTCCATACACGTTATTGAAGTCTGATTCAAAGAGCAGTGTTAGTGATTTAAGATGAACGTAACGCGTTTTTATAATCCTTATCAAATGTTCAGTCACTAGATCAGCATAAAGCACAGCTTATTAAAATGGATAAGAGGGGGATTATGTGATTCGCATTGTGGAGAAAAGAAATGTATTTAAAATACAGGAATTCTTTAATCTGTTGCTCAGAAGGCACTGCACACATTGCCAGTGGAACAATGTGTGTGTATCCGACTTTTAATCACACAGGTCCTGACAAAGAGAATAGTAAAATGATTCCTCCTAGCGCAGGATAAGCTTTTAGCAATATAATCCTGATTGCATGTCAAACTTTGATGATTTTGGTTTGGTGACTGACATAAGTATTTAACTATACTTTGCAGTTCATAACAACGAGTCAGAGATTTCAAAGAGTTTAAACGCTCGGTTTGCATTTTGCCTATCTACTTGGTGCATGTCTAGTGTTTTCTAACAAAGAATTTTATGTGCTAATCTGCAATTTAGCATGCAAACTGAACATAAAGATTATATGAGCACTCAAAAGTAAAGGCTATTTTCAATTTTCAACTAAAACGTATCCCAAATAAAGACATCTCTGAAAAAAGAAGCAGGATATTATCTGAGACATTAACTGAGCTTTCAATGAAATATTTTCTGATCATTGTTTATAATATTGCCTAGATTTCATGAAAGACCGCATCACTGCCTCAAAAATACTAGTCAAAGGTTAGATTTCTTTAGATGTGATATTTGTAAGGACATGAGCCAAGTGAGATGCCTCATTACGGAGCATTCTTCTCATCAGCATGAAAATTAGTGTTGTATCGACAGACACATGCTTGAACGCCTAGCACCCACTGCCACGTGTTCAGTATGGAAGAGGAACCTGCTGTCATCATTATAATGATCTTAAGGGGAACTGTAAAATCTATTCTGAGAAAAAAAAAAA
>VXAV01003964.1:379136-411380 GCA_013399715.1 Alectura lathami
AAAAAGTGAAGGAGAGTCATTCTCATCCTGGAAGGAGTTGAAGAATCCATATTGCCAGACTTGTCACCTGAAGAGCCAGTGGTGAAGTCTCTGGACAGTCAGCTGTATGTACAGAATTTAAGCCTGCAATTCAAAGAAACTCACAGAAAGCTGTCCAGGTTCTCACATTAGATTTCCAAAGTCTTTGTTCAAAAAAAAACTCTTTTTAACACTCACAGATTGAGTCAGATTATGAATTGCCAATCTCTCTTTAAATGTCAGGAATGAGTAGGGTCAAAAATTTGTAAAGATTATTTCTTTCACAGAAGGAAAACACTGCTCATACAGAACTCCTTACTGTTTGTAACTTGTCTGCTTATTACATACTAATTGTTTCACGTTACATACAACATGTTTGACAAATCTCTTCTAATGAGTGAGGTAAAGTTGCTTCACAATTGTGGTGAGTTAGTAAAGTATGAACGCTGTAATCCACAGTTAAAATGCTTTGTAATGCAAGTGTGTAGAGGAAATAGCTTTACTGTACAACTACACACTGAAGTTCAGAGAAGACAGACCTGAAGAACATTGTGACTCAGTTTCTCCAAAAAAATTAAGACCTAAACTCCCAGGGGACAACAAACTTGCATGTACATAAGCCTGAGGAAGTCAACAAATAGGGATGCCTGGATGTCTCCAAAGGTAGGTGCCTACAACACACAAATGTTTCCACAAGGAACACGCCTAGATCCAGGGTAAGCTGATATCTGTTTTAAGACAAATGTTCTCCAAAATGTCTTTTGCTTCAGGGAACCTTCCTGGTGACTCACTGCAACCACCTATTATTCAATGGCACCACAGAAGTGCAGATCAGAACTGAAATCCAACCATTTGATACAATTACTGACATTACCAGAGAACCCCACAGAAAATTTCAGCAAGTAACAGAACCACATTTTGAGACCCAGGTAGGAGATGGGTTTGAGTACATAGGTGCCACACGTGGTGACAGTTTTGATGATGCACCCACCAGATATCGGGCAGCTTCCCTGGAACTTTTTCCTACTGGAAAAATATGGACTTAGTTTCTCATGCATCTCCATATACAGACTTATATTTGAATACGCAAAGCCACATGCATGTACACACCGAGTGGCATTAGGATAATCAGACTTGGGCAATATTTTGACAGCTAACAACTCTAGTTTCTACAGTCTAAAAATAATGAACTCTAGCTTATGTGGTACAAATCCTAAATGGGTAAGACAACCTACCAACAAAAACAGATTTAAGAGCCTGATCAGAGGAATGATTTTGGTTCTTTCTGTGTCCAGCATCGAATTATGTTTTGACTTTGAAACATGCTTGTAGAGAAGTTTGTATTTTCCATCTGGCATCAGGGGACAGCTTCACCAAAATTACAAGTGAGGATGGAAGGAAGCTGAGGATAGCCCTGCAAAAATATGAGTATATGAAGAGATTTCAGCATAGGCAGACAGACTCTTTAGCAGGGTCTGTTGTGATAGGACTAGGAGAAATGGTTTCAAATTGAGAGAGGGGATCTTTAGACTGGATGTAAGGAAAAAGATTTTTAAGAGAAGTGCAGTGAAGCACTGGCACAGATTGCCCAAAGAGGTGGTGGATGCCTCGTCCGTGGAGACCATCAAGGTCAGGCTGGACAGGGCTCTGGGCAACCTGACCCAGCTGTAGGTGTCCCTGTGCACTGCAGGACAGTTGGAATAGATGGCCTTTAAAGGTCCCTTCCAAATCGGATGATTCTATAGGCAGGGCATTGCTACTTGTATATGCCAATGCTTTCACACTGGGTCTGAAAATCATCTAGTGTCTTCAGCAGTTACATTTGCACTTAAATACTGTTTAATCACCCCAGATCTGTCTTATGACTGGGAGCAAATTAGAAGAGAGTGCTTTCTCTTTAGATCGTTCAGACAGAAATTAAAAAGTAAAGAGAGTAATAACGAGTCCTAACAAAATTATACCTTCCTTAAAGTGAGGTTATAGCAACATGTTATCATTAGATGGTTTCAATTTTTTATTACATCCAGAAAATCAGAAAAAACGCAGCACAAGTGCTGAACCTTTCTCAAGAAGAACCATTTCAGTCAATGGAAATACATAAACCTTTATCAGACACAGAAGCCTCACGGCAGTGCGCTTGCACAAGTCCAAGGGCAGAGCAAATACAAGCAAGACATTAGTGAAACCAGCTACTCCAACAGATCATCACCTGCCACTGTAAGTTCACATAAATATTTAAACACATATAAATGTAAATACATATCGGAAATCTATATTTTCAGATAGTAATGCCTACCATAAATACAAATACCTGGAATGAAGGTAACTGACTTGGCTGACTCTTTTGACCATACAAGAGATTTGTCCTGATGTACTTCGACCTTTCAGTATCTGAGGGCTGATGGAACATGGGTACAAAGAAACTCAAACCTTGCCCACAAGTCTTCTAAGTCACACTGCAATTTGAGCTTTAATAACCACCTCATCCTTTCACCCTAACATTAAAGCCAGTTTTTATCTCTACAGTAAAATCACCTCCCATATTTTTGGAACATATGACAGCTTTTTTCCTGTACACTGCTCACCTTTAGTTAACAGTTCCACTTTTGCCCCGTTTCTTGCATGAAGGCAGCCAATATAAGGAATGCTGAGATAGCCAAACCTGACATCAGTTACATCACTTTTGCCAATTATTTAATCTTGGAATGTTTGTTCTCCAAGTGAAACATTAGACAACATTTTTCTTACACTGATAAAATAAATTATTGGAGGGGTATTTTATTCTTAAGTATTGATTTTAATAAGGCAATGCATGAGTTCCTTGATAAACAGACTAGAACATCAATCATGCAATTTACACTGACATTGAGTGAGATACAAATATTTGAAGGATGAAAGAAGTGGGCACTTCTGAAGGTGGTAACTTGTTGATTGATGCCAATGATATCACACTATACATATGAAGCATTGGGCAACCTACTTCAAATCAGTGTTGCTTTCCTTACAAGTCAAAAGTGATGGTCACCCGTGACCAAAGAAGTACACGAGGTCCTAAACTGGATTACATTAGTGAATCACTTACTTAGTGTTAGAAAAATATAGTGGGAATTCTAAAAACTTGCTATTTTAAATTGAAAATAAATATGGTAAATCTGAAATATTTCAATATTTCAAGAGGCTTTACAAACAATACTGAGCAAAAATTGAAGATTGGAACTAGATGATCTTTAAGGCCTCTTCCAACCCAAACCATTCTGTGATTCTAAACATCTGAAATAGACAGCAACAAATCTAGGATTGCCAACAGTCAACATTCTTTTGAAGGAATAACACACAGCTGTTAGAGTAGGTCTCCTGTAACCTTGTTATAATATTCATTTTGTATGTTTTATTCATTTTAAGAGGCAGTATTAACTACATAATTATTGTTGTAATTCATTCTTTATGTTGCCATGGATTAAACAGTAACTTATCTGCAGTAATTATGCAATAGGCTGTAACTAACTGAAATATGAATACTGCCAGTTTGTCCCACTGTGTTTCAGTTCTGCTACATAATTGTTAATGTTCACAACAGTGCAGTAATTGAATTACAGAACATTAGGCACATGATTATTATAATCATAAACTGCTATCAAATGGAAGACTGAAAGAAGGCTCCAAATACCAAAGCTATGAAGATCATACTGAACAATATCTATCCAGCTCTCAAGACAGGCTTCTTTAATCCCTGCCACAGTCATAACTTCACCATTGGTTGCATGCCGGAGTTTTACAGGTGAATCTTCCACTGAAACAGTTCCATGTACCTGTGGTTTTTTTGATCTTATTGCACCCAAAATAGGTAGATAAAATGGCCAAGTTTCCAACTTTGCAAAACGTTAAAATAGTTCTTTGAGTTAGGCTACCTTCACATGAAAATGGGCAGATTCCAGCGTGGTTTTCAAACTGGAGACTTCCCCACGAATCTGTCGGGATTCATCTGATCCAACATCTGCTGTCAGTAGACAGCCCATCCTAGGCAGACATATAATTTTGATCATGAAGAGAAGGTGGCATTATCAGGGAAGAATTCATCACATTCTGAGGAATGTGTCTGAGATCCTGCAAGCAGATCCTCTTTGGAAGTGTTTCCAGGGAGCAGTTTTGATTAAAACCTTGACTTTATGACCACCGAACTGAGGTGGAGAGGAATCTTTCTCAAAGCGGGATAGTTATTTCTTCACAGGAGAACTGCAGTGAAGTTTTGGTTTGTGAAGTTAATGGTTAAATGCACATTGCCTTCACTAGGTCAGGCATTTGTTCTTAAATTTCCCTTCTGAGATACACAAAGAACTCAGAATTATTTTTGTCTCAGAGTATCAGTGTACAGAGATAATTATTTTCTACAGTTTCCTACATTTCCTGAAATTCAAACAAGGTCAGCAAGGCCAAAGAGACTGCTAGCCCTGCTTCCAAGGGCATCCTGATTTCATCCCAAATACTGATTTTGTATGTCACTATTTCCGGTCAGGAAGACTCTACCACTGAATCTTACATCTTAAATGTGAAATTATTCTCATTAGCCATTTGTTGCATGCTTTTTGGAAAGATGAATTAAATGTCATGTAGAAGATCATGACTGAGAACATAACTGAGATTGAGATAGTGCCTAAAAGAATTTTGCAGCAATTTTCCCAGAATATTTGCACTTCCAGCAAGATCTGAAGTCTTGACTTGCGCATGCGAAGTCCATGCTGTCTCAGCCTGGAAACAGACATGAGGCCCAATGGGGCTTTCTACACCTGGCACCTCCGAGTTTTCCTTCCACCTCTACACAGCTTTTGTGAGCCCTTTTAATGTGAGAAGCTGCAGATCATTTGTGGAGAATTAAAGCCCTAACAGATTACTCATTGTTAATTAAATAACCTGATTCTGTCCACTGAATCTAATGCATTAAAGTATTTAATGTTTGTTTGGTAAACTGCTTTGCTAAATGCTCCTTTGACTTTTATTGGTAATAAACATTAAGCATTTATGGCCTGTGAAAGCAGTTTCACATCTAGCTTATGCTGTTACTATTTACAGTTTGTTAATGAAACACTATTAACTTGCTCCAAACTGCAAGTTGTTTTTGTTCTACTCCTTAACTTTTATTATATAGTATGCAGAATCAGTCAATGAAAATTGCATCAGCTATGAGCAATAACAGTTCTCATTGCAAAAATCTTACACTGTCAAATCAAAATGTTTTCAACTATGTAATGTTCGAAATAGTATCTTCTACTTTTATTCCCGATTGTTACAAGCTCATGTTGCATTAATTTGCACTTGCCCACTCCCAGCCTGTGCTCCCCTTGAAGGGAGGACACCACTCTCACAAGTTCCTGTGAAAATGGCAGTTGAGATGTGAATATGGAAAGCCCTGGATCGGTCTGAATTAAAACTTTTTCTGTGTAAGATAATGGCTACAGCTATATAACATTAGTAGCAAAGACATGCATACTTAAAACAAACAAAAAAAAAATTACCATTTTCTCACCCAAAAATACGCAAGTACTCTTCTTTCTTTAAAATAACACAATAAAACTCTTGAAGTGCTTTTGAAATTTAAGAATTGCCGGTACATGCAACTGATCTGTGTTGCTACAGAAGAAGAGATGCATTTCCCCTGCCAGGCCTCTGCTGATATAGCAGTCTCTTGTCTGTCCCATGCAGCAAACCCCTGAGCCTGATCCCTTCCAGAAGGGAAGGCTGAGTTCTGTGTCTGGGGAAAGAGAAAAGACAGATGCTGTGCTTTGCAAGGTAGTTGCTCTGCTTTTGCAGTTGTTTGAAAGCAGCTTTCTTTGAGTGTTACCCATGCACTACAACCACAGTTACTGAACATAACGCGTAACCCTCCCGTTCGCCTGCCTAGAAGGTGTTTGTGGGGAGGAGCCCACTGCCCAGACATTTGAGTATTTAACACTCAATGTAGATTTTTGAAGTAAAGGATGGGCTGGCTTGGCTGTTCCAATACTTCACTTCTTGTAACAAAACCATTATTGTGACAGTGCCATTCTGTCTAATGTAAATCGTAATAGGGTGATTCATTATTCTCCTTAGGAGATACCTAAGGTGCGATAAAATTCATGAAGTAAATGGGATGGCAACTGTCCCAGCTGTTGTGTGCTTAGGAATGGCAGCACATTTATCAAGCAATGAATAATATGCATTTTCAGAATAGGTGGTATCTAAGAGGGGCCCCAGCCAGATGTAGCTGTGGATCAGAACACTGCCTAGCTATCAAGGGCTCCAGGCAGGGTCAAACTGGCACCACCACCAACGCCACCAGGCATAGGCATTTGGTCACCGTTTGGCAGGGTCCTCTGCATGTATCAGAGGTGGAAACCTGCAGTGTTTGTCCTGTCCCTGCTCAGGGGTTCCTCTCCCAGAGGGATAAATCCAGCCCCCTGCAGCAGAAGGAGCCAAGGAGCAGCTGAAAGAAGCAGGTGATCAGTAGAGTAGGTGAGGCAACAAGCAGCTCCAGGGCTACACCTGCATTCAGATTAATCCCTGCACTGAAGGGAAAACAGGACAGACCCACTTGGGAGGCATAGAGCTAAATTCATGGGGAACAGCATTCCTGGGGTGCATTTTCGGTAACTTCACTGTCATTTTAAAGCCTCCACATCCCTGTCACCACTGGGTGATGCTCAAGGCTGAGCTGCAGGATATTCCCTGTGGATGCTCAATTGCGTTGTGATTTGATTTCCTTATTTATTTGTAAGTTATTTTTGTTTAATATTGATTATGGTAGAATGTTCTAAGATGACAGCATGAAAGCGTGATTAACTTACTGGTAGGGTACAATTTGTCTTTGGAAAAAAAATGTTTTAATCATCAGCTATACCACTATGATGAATAAATGTTAAGTGCAACATGGAGAAATTTTGATTTTCAGACTCCAGGCACAGAGTCATGGGGGGTGGGGGGAACATGCACTCTTCTACCCTATTCCACCACCAAAACTCAGGCAGGAGTAAGTTAAGAGATGTCTAAAAGAAGCTAATCTATTCTTAACCTTTCTTCATAAGTGACAGTAAAATTAAATGGAAGCAATCATGAATCATAGGAGGATCAGATCTGGGTTACTAATTGGCCTATTTTCTGTACTGTCAGAATCCTCTCGAGCAATTTTCCTCAATTATGACAGCAAATCAGCATGTTATTTCCTCCTCACAAGCTACCCATTGCTTAAGGACTAACTAGGTGTCCCAGGATATTTCCTGATCTATTGCTGGAGACCAATTCCTACTGTTAAATAATTACAGGAAGCTCAGAGTCCCATGATGGAGGAAAAAATAATTCCATTTTAGCTTCCAAGACAAGGCAAATGAAAACCTTAATTATAAAGAATAAACCTTATTTTTACTAGTAGCCTTCCTAATACTTGGGGATCTTCTTAGATCAAAGCCTTAACAGAATATACTCAGCACTTCCTCTTCAGATATTGATTTCCTTTCAACGTGAAAGCTATAATACTAAAACTTTGTCAACTAGAGAGTCCACTTGAAAAAAGGACAACAGTTATTCACTGCTATTGTTCAGGGCATCAAAGATGTGATTAAGCTGGCATGCAATTAGAGTAATCAAAGTATAGCTGTTTACTTCTTTCCTGCATCTCTGGCTGCATACTAATCACTCAATTTTCATTTTACCTGTTACTTGTATTCTTCAAGATACTGTGATGTCTATTATTTACTTTACATCAAATTTCCCTTATAGTATGAAATATACACTGAAAAGACAGAACATCTTTTCTAAAGGACAAATAACAGCTCATAGAAACTCCTTTGGAAAAAACAAGACGACAGAACAATTGACACTTCCAAATGATATTATGTAGGTCTTATTTCTTACAGACAATAAAAATAAACAAAACTGATCTGGAATAAAATGGAGAAAAGAAAGCTAAGAAACCACTGTTCACTCATTTCAGAGCAGCAATACTATGTTGGATAACAAAGTGCCTAGGATTTTCAGTGACAGGATGGCAAAGTTGCCGTAACCCAGTGGAACTGTGAGGGACACCATCGCATACAGCCTTCAGTTTGTTGTTGGTTTTAAAAGCCTTTCCCAGCGCTAGCAGTTTGCCTGCCCAGGGGCTGAGCTGAGTTTGCTTTCCAGCTCGTTAGCAGCTACAGGCTCATTTTCCCTGGTGACACCTGTGAGAGGTCTTGGACCATCTTTCACAGATGCTTGACATTACACAATAATTATTTTCTTGTAGGTAGCACACAGACATCTTTCTTTGCTGCTTGAGCTGAGAAAAAGTTTGTGGACTCATCATCACAGGTATAGGTTCAAAACCTATCTTCTATCACAATAAAATAGTTTGATATTAGAAATACTTTCAGGTAGTCAAGAACTAAAAAAAAAATCCAGAAAATTTGTGAAACAGCTAACAGTCTTTTCTACTTCAGTCATTCAAACTTTTCCAGACATTGCTGTCAGCGTAGAGACTATTTTAAAGGTGGGCAGCTAGCTATAGACTGAAATGAAATACACTTATTGGAACATCATAAAGGGATGCTAGGGATTTTTAAGGCTTCTTAGTGTTACGTCCCAGCATTTGGTGCTGTCACACAGCAACTAGCACAGTCTGCACTACAGGCACTGTAATTGCTGCCTGGAAGTTGCTAATCAGCTAGCAGTGTCTCCTCCTGAAGAGCTTCGGAAGTTTTGCTGAAAATCATACATTAGTACTTGTAAAAGCTGGATAATTATCTGATATTCTGTTTTATATATAGAAACTTATATAGTGAGACTTAAGGAATTTTTAATATGTGGTATCAAGATTCTCCTCTGTAGAATATTTGAAGATGAGCTTCAAGAATTTCCGATAGTTTCTACAAGTCACAGAAATATTGACCATATTTCTCAGCACTGCATTGCTGTACCAGTAGGGGCTGAAGCAGGGTAGTTTCTTTGAAGGTGTTGAAACAGTCTGAACTGTGTGCACCACTCGTGTTTAAATAAGCTACATGAGGTGGCTTTGATTCAGTAATTTCCTCAGTAAAAATTGTGGTGTATTCATAAGCTATATTCAAGATGAGGGGGCAGGGTGAAAAGTGTTTTCACCCTTACCTCTTAAAAATGTTCATTTGAGGGCAAAAGGGAAAACAACACTTACAGGCATGTGAAATACACCTAAGTATGTGTATGTTCTACCTATTCTTTTCTGTCCTTCAGTTTGATTGTGCTTTAGAGATGAGCCATTGCAGCTCCAAAGCAGCAGCCCGTATTCAGCTGTGCACCACAGCACCTCTTCTTCTCCTCTTTTGCCTGCAGGGAATTTCAGATATGCATTAAAAAACAAGCATTACACTATTGACTTCAGCAATGTTTTGCTAGTAGAAGAGAACACCATTTGGCTTAAAGCGAGAAAACGAAAAGTATCAAGAGAACCCCAAGCAGAGCCTAGGATTTATGGCTCTCCAGCAAGGACAAGCTGACAGAAGGTTAAGTGATGGCATTTCTGAAGCATGACCTGGTCAGGGGGAGCAGCAGCACTGGAAAGGAGACGCCCTGAACCCAGGCGTGATATATGTACAGAATGGCTGTAGGTGTGCTGGAAATTTCAGATGCCTAATTGCTTAGAATTTGCCCCCAAGAAAAGGAAGACTATACAGGACATCAACATGCTCCCTGTTCCTCGCATCAGTACATACTGGTCTAGGTGATCTGTGCCTACTTTCACACCAGGTTATCGGGGACAGTTCAGGAAGCCCTACAAAAGGGACAATATTTAGGTAGGACATGACAGTGTCTCTAATTGGGGAAAAAAATACCACACAAAGCAACATTTACTGTAAGAGACAGATGCACTCTGAACTGATAATCCACAGCTTTGACATAAATCAGGACGTGCTACTGGGCTGTACTGATCTGTACTGCAGGAAGCAAAAAACAGCTTATTTTGAATGGTATTTAAGCTCCCTCATGTTGGGCTACTGCATTGTACGTTCATTTTAATTATCTATCCCTTCATTTATTCAATGTACTTACAAATCAATTGCCACAACTATTCCTTGTAAGCATTGATAGTTCAGTCTCACACATTAGCTGTTCAATGCAACCACAGTAAAACTGATCCCAGCTCACTCCCCCACAACTGGTCAGGAGGCCGTCCTCCCAGCCTGTTCCTGCCACACGTTCTCATGGCCCAAGTGTGCCAACAGCCCTAAGCCACTTTGGGCAGCCTTGTGGGGGTCTCTACACTGGTCCTCCCCCAGCCTTGAGCTTGGTGCTGAAGGTTGTGCCCTTGTTGTGGAGGTCACTGCCCCTACAAAACAATGGCCACCCTTGGCTTCTGGATGGCCTTCCTCCATGGAGCAGCCCCACTCTCACTGCTCCCTCTCCAAGTACCCCGCATATTCCTCCCTAAAAAGGCTTCTTCATATATGGTGTCAGCTCAGGGATATACTGCCCATGTGCATGACAACAGCTATATGCAGTAGTTATACAAATTAAAAAATAAAATCTATAAATGGCATCACCTTGCATTAAACTTTTGACTTGAGGTGAGTATGGAGTAGACATGACATTCACATCTATTCAGGTCAGGCAGTTAACACTACATGTTCCATGTCCATCACTCCCTGAGGAAAAGCTGTTCTTCCTTAATGAATGCGTACACTCGCTTTGCATTTTCCTGAAGCCCAAAGAGGTTCAGTTTGAGCTTGGCTGATATCCAGCTCAAGCTGCACAGAAACGCAAGATGACTGTGAATACACTAATCAAAAATGTAGAGTAAAGAAGGTACAGAGCATTATCCCTTAAAAGAAGAGCTTGATTCTGTTTCCCACCCTTCCCTAGTTTTATGCCTTTGTGCTGTCAGTGACATTACTTCTATTCACCTATGGGGAAAAAATAATTAGATTTTAAGTGCACTCAAATCATAACACCAAAATACAGTAAGCTTACATAGTAAGATTATGTACTTACACAGATAGACCCATTGAGTTCAAGAGTAAATACAGGTGAGTAAGCTCCAAAATTAAGAGCTGAATTTAGGAATCAGCATGTCAGATTAAAGAAAAATGGGACAAAAATACAACCACTCAAAGCAAGCCAAGAAACTGATTTTTTTTTCCCCTTTGAAATGCAGTGAGGAGATCCTTTTTGTCAGTGTTTGTGTGAGGGTTTAAGGATTATGTTCAGAGCTTTAAAGATGACTTCAGAAAAAAAGTAGATGCCTAAAAATGACTTGTAGCAGGTTTATAAAAATCAATATCACTCAGTTTTATGCAAGTACATAGACTATGTAAATCCAGTATGAGTATGCTTTGGATTGGATTAAATTTGCTTTTTTAGCCTGGCCAGTCTCACTTGATATATTTATTACCCACATGACTGTAAACCCCCCAAAATTAGAAATAGAAGCAGAACTTCAATGCTGTAAAAGACCTGGACAGCAGATGGGCTCATTAAGCTACTTTATAAGGTCAACTTCTGCATTTTTCTGTTCAAGAAACTGCTCGTTGCACATCTCCTGGAGCTTTCTGCTGGGCTGAAGCACTACCTAAATGAGTTATGACACAACATACTGAGCTGTGTTTAAAACAGAGGAAAAAAAAAATGACATTAGAGACTTCTCAGAAGCAAATCCCAGCTCTTCTAGTTGCTGCCTCTTCAAAGGATGGATACAGACTGTAAATTTTATGTTTGGAGCCCATCTTCTCCTAATCTTCTTGCAAGGCTGCATGGAGCCTCACTTCATCTTCAATACTCTAATGAGTTCTTTGATTTTATTAGATGTTCTCATTGATTTCATTTAATGATTTATATATTGGCTACACTCTTAGCGATTAGGTATTTTTTCTTCTGAAGGTAAAACAAATTACAAAGACAACCCACAATGGGTCACATAAAACAACCACAGCCATCTCCAAGGAGACCTTACATGCCCAGTTGTGGGAACAAAGTAACCAAAGAGAAATAACACAACTAATCTGAAACCAATTAGGGTGCTTCACATTACAGACTGAAATCCAAGGACCTAAGAGATTAAGAGTGAACTTCAAAAGCACCTCAACTGGTAAGCCATTTTAATAAGACTGGTAAGCTGTGTCCATGGGTTGCTGCAATGCTGAGTTCCAACAGTTCTCAGGCTGCACAATTCCAGCTGGGAGATGGGGACGAGTGCAACGGCACAGGAGCAAGGGGCTCAGTCTACAGCAGCCTCTGCCAACATGCTGCTTTGAAGACCTGAGCTGCCCTCTGAAGCAAGATGGAATCAGTAAAATCATTATTTCACCAGGAGAAGACCAAGTGCTCTAGGAGAAATGGTGAAATGATGTTTACCTTTCAGAATAGATGCTGTGCCTCAGTATACAAAAGAAGGGGAAAAAAAGATTTGTCTCTGATAATTGGTAGCTCAGCATGAGCAATCCAAAAGCGGAAAAAAAAAAAGATTTCTCTCAGATAATTTGTAGTTCAGCATGAGCTTTATTACACATGGCTTCATAGGAATTAGTATTCCACTAACAAGCGGAGACAATTCTTTGGGAATCTCCAACTGCTTCACTATTACTGGTTAACAGGCCTTCTTTAGCTCCATCTGGACAGTGTCCATACTCTATCTTGCTTCCAGAGAAGTCATCACTGTGTCTTTAGCAGCAGTTTTTGAGTACAATCATTACTACATCAAAAGGCAAAGTGTAAAAATAAGAAGTATCTTATGTGTTGTAGCAGGTAAGCTGGAGGATTCACTTAACAGTTATGCTGAAATGGAGCAAGGGTTATAAATGGGACAATAAAATCCAAGTGCAGAACCGGCTCAACATGCTGAGAATTAATGAGCTGGAGGCAATTTACCTGTTAGGCCCCAAGAGGAACAAGATATCAAGGTTTCCCCCAAAACACATCCAGCCTGCACGATGTGGTCTACCCTCTCCCAGCAGGAGAGCTGCATTATTCTCTTGGAATGGGCTTGAAGCTGCATCCCCTCCAAAACAGGGCTGGCGGGGTCCTGCTGCCCTCAGCCTTGTGCAGGCTCACCCACAGGTCCAGGAGCTGGTCCCAGCCCCAGAGAGGTCCCCACTGCAGGGATGCAATGGACTTTCATTACACCCTGATGTCCTCTGTATTTTTGCTGCATGAGAACGTGTTGAAAAGAATGCACCACCACGACAAAATTAGAAAAAAAAAAAAAAAAAAGGATGAGAGGGGAGCGAACAAACCCACAACAGTCCTCCCCCGTGCACTGCTGTTCCCATTAATATCAGTAGCTACTTGTCTAAGTTGTGGCTCGGGGGGATAATTAAACTATTGCTGCTCCCAGGCTCCCCACACCACCCGCTCCTCCCCGCCCACAGCCCTGCAGTGCTGCAGCCTGGCTGTGCAGGAGGCATCTCAAATATTTCCTGGAGTCAGCAGCGCTGCCCACCTTCTGTTAGTTTTCAAACATCAAAGCTGCCCTTATTTCAACATTTACTCAAGAACCTTTCAGGTTACGATGAAACTGGGACAGTCATAAGTAAGTTTGAATGTGAGAGATAAATGATTAAAACTTCTCAAGGTAAGAGCGGGTACCGTCTTTTCAGAAGGTGCTGCCTACTTATATTGATGAATTTCCTGCTCAGTGGTGTATAACATCACTTTAGCCTGCCAGGCTGCAGTGCAGCAAAGAGAAATTCTCTGAAAGCTGCTCAGTTGGCATTGCAACACGGCTTGGGTGGAAGTCAGTAAAAGCCACATCATTCAAAGTACTGCCACGCTGGTAGTGGTTTTAATTTATTGAAGTGAAAGAGACAAATGATTTAAGTCTTACTGTAAGAATTATCAGAGATGTTTAAAAGAAAATGCAAGCGTAGAGGGATAAACCTTTAAGTTCCACTCAAGTTTCTCCAGTTGTTTTTGTTCGTAAACAGATGTGCACTCCCAAAGTTACCTGAGTGTTGGAGATGTTTGGAGAGAGGCCCCATACAAATAACAGGAGCAGGGAACAGGCTTGCTGGGCTTCTCTGCACCAGGAGGCAGCGCTGAGCAGAAGCAATGTCCACATTCACTCTGAGCTGCAGGGGCTGAACCCACACACAGCAGGTAAATCAGTGAGTGATAACACCTGGTGTTGTGCTAGTAGCCAGGTGAGCTGGACTGAGAGACAACAGGCTCCGTACTCTGGCAGTAATGGTTCTGGTGCTATCTGCTCTCATCTGAATTTTTAGCTTGTTAGAAGTAATTAACTATTAAATCATTCCAAATCATCCAGTCCTTAATCCAATGCGGGTTAACAAGGCCATAGCAGAGCAGCATATACATATTAACTAGGCTTGAAAAGTAGCAACAGCAGAAGATAAAAATAATCTTTGAAATTCCTTTTTTAAAAAATAAATAAAAATTGCTTTCTCCACTACTTATACAGCAATCACAGGTCAAACATACCAAACAAAACACAAACCCTCCACTGCGCAGTATAATGAAACGCAGCTAGGAACCAGCCATCGATGAAGCAATCAATAACTCACACGTCTGAAGAAAGCAAGTAGGTTGTAGTATCGTCTTTACGTCTGACGTTTGCCAGCGATAACATTAATCCCTAGGTGAAGTCTGCTACACCTTCAGATATTTTTACCCCCCAAATAAGTATCCAAAGAAATAAAGCTGATTTTGAATAGTGCTTCAAATCAGAAATTAGTCTAGTGTTTAAATTAAATTGTAGATTGAAACAGCTAATTGTTATCAGCCTGTGACTAAACAAAAGAGCCACTGCTGCTGAGTAGAAAAAAGTTTGTTCTGCTTATCACTCCAAAGTGACTGTTTTTCAGAGCTGCTGGGTACATGCTAATTCCTGTAGCATCGTTGGCAGCTGGGGGCTTGGGGTTCAGAGTCTCAAACAAAACATCTCTCATTACCTAAATCAGTGACTTGGGGCCATCTGTAAGGACACAAGCACTCAGTCGCTCAGGCATCAGCCACGACCCTGCTCCCAGCCCAGCCCTGATGAGCAGTCCCTTCTTCATCCCCATCACACCGCACAGTACCAGCAAGGGGGGAGAAAGTGAGCAAAAAAAGGCTGGGAAGGTTTTAAAACCCTGCTGAACTCAGCCAGTGAGAACAAAGTTCTTCCAAGAGCTGTCTTTGATCAAACCCTTCATTTGTTTTTCATGTAAAAAAAATAATAATAATAATAATAATAATCCTGTTGATTTGGAGATGTCAGAGTAAAAGCCTGCCTAAACAAGGAAAGGACAACAAGAGCAGCATCTTTATGGCACATACTTTTCTCTCAGTACAGCCGCATGCACATAACTCAAGAAAAACTGCTCAAAATGCATGCCTCCCAGAGTACTATCCACCGAACGCCCCATGCCCTGCAGGAAGCTGGAACAATAGGTGAATCAAAGGCAACAAGAAAATCAGAGAAATCACCCTGTCAGAGGCAGAGAATGGGAGCTGAGAAGCAGCTACCAGAAATAGCCAGAAAATGGAGATTTCTGTAAGAGGACAAATTTGAAGTTTTTGCTGGGGCAGGTGGGAGGACGTGGAGAAAAATCCCAAAGAGCACCAGCTCCCTGCTCTCCTCCAGCTCTGCACGGATGCAACCCCTTTTAGCAGAGTGAGATTTCTGGTTACTTTTTCTTAGACATTCTACATAGAGCCCCATAAAGAAATGGGCTCTATCACTCTGATACAATCTGTAACAGTAATCTCAATTCTAATAGCAGAAAGGCTAATAGCATTAGAAGTGGTAAAGCAGAGACCTGAAGTTGAGGAGTGTCAGAAATCAGCTTTGTGACCTCAGCTCACCCCTCAAGGGACATTTAACAATACATTAGGTTTTAAGCATGCTTATGTTATCTCTCACTGTTCCAGAAAGGCTATTTCCCTGGTCAGACCATGAAATAACATGGGATCAGCAAAAGTAACCCACCAAACTAGCAAGTATTATGAGGACAGTTTCTGTGGCAATAAAATCCAGACAGATTCCTGAGAACACAAAAAGCACACTTGATAGAGGTGACATTTAGCCGCCAGACTGCAATCTCCCCTCCAAAGCAAGCAGGAAACTATCATTTCAAGGAGAAGTACTTACTTAACACAGACCAAGTTATAGTTTCTCCTGAATTCATTCCCAGTAATGGCTGAAATACATTCATTAGATACTTCTAAAAGGGGAATTTGCAAGTGCAGCAAACACACAGCCAAGAGACATAAAACAGAAAGGCCATCCTCAGAATTAGGGGAGGACACGGCTGCAGCACTGCAGTAGCTGCACTGCCCACAGAGCAGCCCCTCGCACGCCATTAGCCAGTCAGTCACACCGCTGCCCTCAGACCTCCACTCCCTGCCAGAGCAACCATGCACAGTGTGTCCATGCCCTCAGTGACCACAAAAAANAAAAAAAAAAAATATCCATGTGTACTTTGTTGTGACCGCAGCCCTTTCCTACTCGCTGAGCAGTAAACATTTGGAGAAACAATTACACAGAACTACAGGCCAAAATATTTTGTTACATTTGCTAATAGTAATATATTTGTGCAATGTGCATCTGCTCAGGGTAAACAAGGGCCTTCAAACCGTTTTCATATTTGGCTTAAGCATTATTCCACCAAGATCCTTGTAACAGACTCCTAAAGCGAAAGGCAGCGGCCAAGTTGAACAGGTGCTGTCTGCGGTTTATTACTTTCTCTGAGTTTCAGACAGCCTCACTTCCCTACTCAGTTTTGCCACGGTTTCCTGATAACTTGCCTTAGACTCTTAATACCGGTTCAGTTATCCAGTCCCCAGAGCACCTCACATCAATGATGGATCCCTTCCAAGGGCAGTGAGGCACCAGGGCCATCCCCTGGGCTGGAGATAACAAAGGATGCTGCCCACCCTGGGTGCTGTGTGGAACTACATTGCCTCTGATTTGTCCATGATGACAGCAAGAGTTCGTTAGGAGATCTCTGCTGACGGGGATATCCAAAAGGTGGCTGTCCCTGTTTTGGCCTGGCCCCACCCCACACACCGCAGCAGCTCAAATTAACACCCGGACCTGGTCACCGTTCACATCTGCCAAATCCCCAGGGCAGAACCTCCCCAGCCCAAGTAAAGCGAGGGACAGATTTTTATTCTATTTCATTTTTCTAAATGATAGCATAGTCTCTTTTTTATAATAATAATAGATAACTCAGAGTAGAATGGTTTCTATTATTCTAGCAAGCCATTTGATGCATTATTAATTATATGAGGAATCTAGGATACAATGCATAATGAAGTCAAAGCAATTAAGCACAAGCCTTTGCACACAGTTATATAGTCACTCTGCGTATTTTCAAGGTAGAAAAAAAGAGCAAAATGACAGGCTGCAGAGCTACAGGGATGCGGAGCTACTCAGGGTACATAAACGAGGACAAAAAAAAAAGTTCAACAGAAGTTTATTAATATGTAGCTGCAGTAAAACAAAACAGAAAATTCATAACACTCCCAGTATGTTTGGGTTCATTTAATCATAAAATAAGCAAGTGCAATATTAAACAGAGATAATTAGGAACCAAAGAGGAAAAGAAGAGGTCACTATGGGAACAAACCATCCTACCCAGAGTAAAACAGCATCTGCCCTTACCATAATCTCATTATCTCTGTTTGTCCTGATTTATAATTACAAAGATAACTTTAACCAATATCTGTATTATTTTTAAATCAAAGGGCTCTTTCCCATGCCAAGAATAAATACTTAAAAGAGAAATATATGTTAGAGACCTCCTGCAATGCATTACCCCATGTAGTTTGGGCAGCTTCTTGCATTGATGACTCAGGGACACAGCTGGCAGGACCTACCATCTCCCCTGCTGAGATTAGCCTATTTTAAAGCCCAGCAATGAGCTGCCCATTGCTTTGGACTCAGCCACACTGACTAGGATCTCCCCCAGTAGAGATGCTGGCAGGTGCTGATCTAAAGCATGGCAGGAAAAGGCAGACTAAAGCTTGTACATAAAATCAGCATCCTTTAGCTTTACTCCAGCATGTCCTCATTCAGTCGTCATGCCTGCAGTCAACACTCACCAAAGAAGCTACTCTTGAGAGACGCACCACATAGTCAACAAGGTGCCTTCACAAGCTCCCCCTGACCGAGGCCCAGGCTTTCAGCAGCACTCACCTCACTTAAACCAGCCCAGCTGTACTCCAGGGGCAGCTTTCTGAGCTACTCCCTCACTCCTCAGGCAAGTCGTTTGTGTTCATGCCATGCACATGGTCCTCATCCCATCTAAGCATACACCTGATCACAGGTACCCACCCTGCTTTGGGCTGGGCACCACCAGTCAAGTTCAATAAACTTGCACATACGGGGAAACGTGAGTCCAGGTCTTCATGTTTTCCTTATTGATGAAGTCTGAAATTGTGCCTTACACAACAAAACCTGTAATTTTTCTAGGGACAGAGTGAGGAAGAAAGGTTTTGAGTTAATGGCAGTTAAAGAATCACCAACAGAAAGTATTCCAACTTCAGGAATAAGTTGACATTAAAGGTACAAAAGGATGGAAAACTCAACAGACTTATTCACATATGAGGCCTTTGGAGACCAAGATCCCAAAACAACCAAACAGACCAGTATCTGCAGCCCTCTACCAAATGCTCTGGCTAATCTCTATTAATTCTGCATTAATAGCAGGCTGGCAGTAAAGGTGCTGATACTAATTGCTGAGCATTTCTTTGCTGAAATCAATCCTTAACACTGACCACAATAAATGAGTTAGGCTTTTATATAATATTCATACTTAAAATCGCTATGAATCTTCCTAATGTGTCATTTGACATTTGTTATTACTTGGCTGTGGACTGGCTTTGAATATTTTATGAAATATTTATGGCAGAAGGGGATATGGGATTCATAAGAGCAAGACACATACAATATGCTGAAGATTAGTGACAATTACCGCAAGGGTAAAATTAGTAAAATCAACCACCACTTTCTTGTGAAAAAAATAGACTTAATTGGTGGCAGGTGGATATTTCGTCCTTTTTCAAACTGCACTTTGTTGGGACTGATTTGCATATTTTTCTTCGCTTTTGCAGTATTAAATAAAATTCTGTTTAAAAATATGAACGTTGGCTAATTAACTCCTGGTAAACAGAGAAATATTGGGTTCTCTTTAAAGAAACATTTTTTTAAACTTCCTTTTCATCTCCGATAATTTCTCAAAATAAGAGAATAGTAATTACATGCATAGCACCCCACTAATGTGCAACAGACTTTGAGCAGGTACAAGTGGAATTCGTGAAAGAAATTCTGCTTGTTTTGCTGTCTTTGCTGGAATGGGGTTTGAATTCAAAATATTTAATTAAAAATTAGTGCAGAAGTCCACGATTAAAAAAGCTATGCTTCTGTCTTGGTCCCCTGTAATTCTATGCAGTGACAATGACAGATCCCACTTTAGAAACAGAAGCTGTGAACCAGAGGACATCAGCTCGTGCTGCAGTGCTTCCAAAGGGAGCTGAGCCAGGGCCCCCAGGTGTGTTCTGTAGTGGCTGCTGACATGTAAAACCCCATCCCTTTGCAGCCAGGTGCCATAAAGGAGACAAGAACAGGCTGAGTATTGCCTGGGTCCAGCAGCTTAGACACTGGGAGCAGAATGACTTTCACGTGGTGGGGAAGATATTGTGAAGCAGTGCTTTGCTGGAAAGGCTCTTCAGGCTGAGTGGAAATTTACCTGCTTTCATTCACGCAAGGCGTGAGACAACACACATACCTCGAAGAGATGCTGCTTCGAGATTTATGTGCACTGCTAGGGCAGAGGCAGTGAGAATAAGTCAAAGCCTGCTTTCGCACACATCTCCGCAGCAGCCGCTGAAGTCATATATTTACCTGGGAGATGGAGTTTGCCTTGCATAGCAAATCTGTAGTCAGAGCCATGCAACGAGGTGTTGCAAGGGATGGCGATGGCTGAAGGACCACACAACGCGTCTAGCAGACCCTGGTACCAGGGACCAAAGCCCTTTGCCTTCAGAGAAGGTTGGATGGGGCTCCCTGGAATGAGCTTCTGTTTTCAGCCCATGCCCTTGCTAACGGGACTAAAGAAAGCAACACAGTGATGTCAAGACTAGCATATAATTGCATTACTATAACGCATGTAGCATCTAATTGATAAATGAAAACCCACGGCATGCTACTGGTTTGATCTGACTCCCACAGAAGTTTATTCTGTTATTTTCCTTCCTATACCCCATTTCCCATGGGAAGGGTAGCATCTTTAAGATTCTCTATATTTATATATGCCCACTGTTTATTTACTTTTTTAACAATAAGATTCAAAACTATTTAATGCCAAGTGTCCCTTCCCCACCAAAACTGTGTTCCTCATGCAAATGCTTGAATGTCTGTGATTTCGTCCTCCAGGGGTCTGGGTGCTTCAAATCCTAATGGGATTATGATTTAAACACGGTAACATATTCTGAATTATAACACCTTACCTTAAGGCATTTTGTTGTTTTTATCTAGGAGCAGACCTAAACAGCTGTCTCTTGAGAAAAAAAAAAAAAAATCTATACACATTTAAGGAGATAATGTAATTCCTTTGGAGACTCCAAGTTCTTCTCCAAGTGCATGCATACAACTGCCATTAGCATTTAAAGGGACGTGAAGCAGGGAGCGATTTCTGAGCCCATTTCTTTGCTGCTGTGAATATCCCGGCTGCAGAAATGTTAATGTTTTTATGTATTACCTCCATCTGCTTCAATCCTGTTAAATTTAGGTGTGCTATTTATAAATAAGAATATATTTGAATTAGTATATGTTTTGCCTGTTGCTTAGGCACTATTCATTTTCTTCCAGCAGGCACAGCTGTCCTTGCTTTCATTAGCAAAGGGTACTTTTAACTTACTTTTTGAATTATAATATTGATTTTTTCCCCCAGCACTGCTGCCGGTATAGTATATTGCTAAAGGACTCCACAAGCTTAAACCCTTGAAAATGGGGTGTGTAATGGAAGTGCTGGCACATCCTTAACGACATCGTCACAAGCTATGGTGCTGCGCTAAGTGGATTGAGCCATACTGACCCTGCAGAATCAAGGCCCAAATGCCTTGAAATACAATTTCAGCAACACTGTTATGGGGTGATACACTGCTTGGATCAAAATAAATGCTATGAAATTCAAATGAGCCATCGGAAGGACTAAGTACAGCTGCGGTGCTGGGAACGGCTCACAAATCAATCATCGCAGGTGCGAACAGAATTTCCAGGTTGGTTTCCTACATATTTTATTTTTGTGGTTTTCTTTGAAATTGAAATCTCTTCATTTGTAACATCCTTGCCCTTGAGCCTTCCTTCTTCTCTAAAAACCCACTCATTCTCCACAATGCCTTTGTCCCGTTCTGTTCTCCATCCCTCCCTCCCCTCAGTGCTCTTTCCCAAGGCCCTAGGCACTAAGGCCCATTCCAATGCACCTCATTGCCACCAGTTCTGGGCCCAGCATGTCCTCCTTGGGCAGTGACCAGCCTCTGGGCCTCGCTCCACCAGTGCTGAGAACACAGTGACCTCGCTTCAACACCTCATACCACACAGGGACACAATAGCCTCGCTCTGACACCTCGCGAGAACACAACACCTTCACACCATGGTGCTATCCCAACACCTCACGCCACACAGTAGCTTTCACCCGAGCAGGGGCTGCAGATCCAGCTAGCACTGCCCCAAAACCCAATCTTTTTGATCCCAGACTTTCAGAGCCCCTTGGTAGTTTATGAAGACCCCACAGTCAGTGTAATATTTTAGCATTTCTGGTGTAATTATATTCCTTTCAATAAGCACTACACCAGAGTGCATTTCTGTGGAGGAGGATATATAGACAACATCACACACACTTACTGAGCCTCTGCTTATGTACAAAAAAAATGCAATCCAGGAAGTCTCAGAGGCATTCTGGCTTCACTAATACTCATAGAGTAGAACAAATAAATGTAGAGGTTTTTTTTATTATATCCACTTGAAATATCGCCTCAGTCAGTGGCTTTCTTTCAACAATTAAATATTGTACCAAAATAATTTTAGTGCTGCTATTTAGGGGGTAAATTCAATCAGAGAAGCAGAGCGAATACACGTACTCACAGGCTGTGCAGCAGATGGGAAGGAGCCACCTCTGCTCTTCTTGGTGCTCACTTCCCCACCACAGAGAACCCCAAAAATGTTGGTGGGGGACATGCCAAAGATCAGTGCCTGCCCTGTCCAATGTCACAATGAGTGCCCTGGTCTGCTGGATCGGACCAGCCCTCAGCCCCTCCTGCACCGGGTACATGGCCTGTCCTGCCCACCAGTGTCTCTGGTGGCTGCTCCAGTGCCCCATATCTCCATGGGTCTCAGGACAGGCTGTCACACCATACACCAAAACACCAGGTACAACAGGACCATGCCGCTTCACTTAAAGGCCAGGTGGAAAACCCCATTCCCCAGAGTGCTCCTGCCCAAGCCAACACATGAAGTGAGGGGGTTAATTGCACAGCTCTTTGCAGTTACATTTCCCTTTTGAAAAGCTAGATTTCTGAGATACTCATTAAAAGATGAATTCAGGCTGTGTCCTTGAGACAGTTAATGAGATATGCTAATTCAAAATAAATAGGTCTGATATGAATTCTTGATAAGAAAACATCTGCTTGGATCTGTTTCTCGCTTTCAGGGGAGGTGTAACTGGATCTGATGACAGTGAGCTGTGATAAGGAGTATGCAACCATCTTGAAGGCAACATTTTAAAAGAACTGATTGTTTTTCAAGTTAGCCCTGGAAGAAATTTCTTCCATCTAACTTCTTTCAGATGTAGAGAGTGAGAGGCCAGGAAGGACCAAGTGGAGTAAAAATGGGGCCTCGATGGCCGTGAAAGCTGTCAGGAAGGAAAGTTGCACTGAGGCACTCCATTTTTCCCAAACAGCTTTGGGCTATCTGGCAACAAGGATGGATTTTTATCTGGAAGTCACTACTAGAAGGAACTGAAAGTGAGCATCACCCATGTCAACCACAAAGAGTTCAATCCCGTTTTGCCCCAGCGCAGCACAGTGCAGGGGAAGACCATGTGCTCCTCACCTTGGCAGGGGAAACAAAATGGCTTTACAGTGCAGGTGGGCACATAGATTTGTGACCCAGAGCTGTGCAGATTATATTCTGGTTGTTAGTTGATTTTTTTTTGCCCTCAGTCACAACAATGTGCTGTTTCTCTTTCATACAGATGTTCTTGCACTGTTCTTACAAGCAGCGGTTTGGATAAGTCCTCATAGAAGTCACAAAGCAGCAGAGGGTGGTAGAAATATCACTGCTCCTCTGCAGCTAGCTCTCTTCTGAAAGATGGGGATGGCCATCGCCTGGATGGTCGCATTTTGTCCAACACCACAGAAACAAAGCACCTTAGTACTAGCAGGTCCCCTCTCCAGCTACCAGTTACAGCAATGCTTATGTACTTCTACTGCCTAGATTTCTGAGCTTCACAGTCACATCGTGATGTAGTGTATGCACTGTACAACTTTCTAGAAGTTTGGAGATGTTACATATTCAAAGGTTACGGTTAATAACCTTTCAAAATTTTCAGATCCAGCAATCTGAATTTTTTGTTTAAGTCTACGCACCATATGCTGTTACAGGTTTTAATTGTACAGAACATTCCCGGCAGTGCCAGAACCAGTGGACGTTTAATTCCCTGCACTTAATAATACAAAACGAGGACTTTCATTCCCCTCCAGTGGCACCGTTACAGCCAGCCCAACACAGGTGTCTCTAAAACACCTTGTTAAGGTGCAGCCATCTTTTGCAAAAAGATTTTTATTTTATAATAATAATACAACAACTCGCTGCCATTCTTACCAGCCACACCACCTTCCCCTTGCTGTCTGTCCAGCTCTGTGTGTGCAGCCACCGCCGTTCTCAGGCACCCAGCACAGCCAGGGACGTGTGGGCCAGGGCACTGTGTGTGTATGCGCTGAGAGCCCGCAGCATCTGGAGCTGCAAATCCACTTTGCTCCTGTTTTTAAGGCAGAGTTTGGTCCGAGATTATTTGTGACAATAAACCAAGAGTTTTATAACAAACAGTATGCACAGATGTACACTTGGTGAGTTGTAATTATGAAAGATGATTGCCTCCTTCTCAGTTATTGCTCACTGCTGCAGATGGCTACTGGACTTCATGAATAAATCACACAAGTGCTGTTACCCTGAATATTTTGTTCAAACGATGAAAGTACCAATACATGATACATGGAATTTAAGTAGAAATGGCCTAAAATATTCTATACATTAATGAGTCCCAAAACATTAATGTTGGTTCCAAACTCAACTCTAAGCATCATATAAAATGGGAACAGCAAGATACTGTACTTGCATACATCTAGAAGATTTGTAATCAGGGAACAATTTTAGTTTATTATTAACAGGTAGTAGCAAAGCTATCATTAAGCCACTTGCCTTTTATTCAAAAAATCAGTCATATCTCTAGCTGGTATAAATCAATAAATCTTCAAAAGCTTCATCATATATACCATTTATAGATGTACAGAGACTCCATTCCTGCAAATAAATCTCACTCATTAAAAGTACATGTTCAAAAGAAAAAAACAAAACTTTACACTATTTTTTTAAAGTCATCTAAGGATGCACTTTACTGCATAAGGTACAACAAAAGTGAACTTACTTAATGATTGCTGACTAACCCAGCAGAGAAGGAATATCAAGACTGCATTACTCTTCCTTACATTGCATAAACTGTGTGTTTGGTAGGTGGGCTAATGGTCAGTCATCGATACATTTACACACCTGGCAATTAGTCTGTTCTATGATAGACTAGGAACACCTGTGGGAGACGCGTGAGGGGCCAGAGCACCGCAGGCAGGCTGAGGCTGGACAAAGAGCTGAAGCTGAGCACCTGGAATGGCAAGCAGGACTTGCTCATCTCCCTTCGGATCCGTTCTGAATAACCTGGGATTTACAAAGCACTCTGGGTTGCTCTGCACAGGAAATGTGCTGAATGCAGAAGCTGAGTCAGGTCTTTCCGCATTATTTCTAGGTGACTGATCCAGAACCACTAATCCTTGCAGATACCTGTGACACACGAACATTTGGCAAATCCTGTTACTGTCTGTGATGACATAATAAACTGACAATTTTATGTATGTCTTATGTCTTTTTCTGATGTATCTGGGCGATAGGATTTTTCCCTTTTGCCATAATCAGTCAATCAGAGAACCAGTACCTTTCTACAGACAGAAATAATGCGTTGACACTGCTTGAGTGCAATATATTAAAATTTATATTACTCTCTAGTCTGCTGTACAAATCATATTAACTGGTCCTAAATATACAAAAAGGCACTACAATAGAACTCAGAGTGATAAATACTGAGGCTCATCCATACATCATAAAGAAAAGATTGGGCAAAGGGTTGAAGTTTTCTTTCCAAATGTTTATAAATGCTAGGGCTTTTTTAGAAAATCTGTATAATATTCTAAATTAAGAACACACTACTCTCTGACATTTCATTTGGCAACTCTAACCACAGCCTGGGTGGAAATCAATTTGCAGCAGCTATGAATTGCTATTTAATTTAGGGGCATGCACAGCTTAATTGAGAAAGCATGTTAGAAGTCGACAAGCCGGAGTCACATCTAGTGACTTAAGTTTCCCATGGCAAGCTCATGATAATCCCGGGATCAAACTGTAGCATCAAACTGTTTCAGTAATTATGTGCACGGTGCCAGCAGAGACTAATTGTGCTCACGGGGTCCTCCCAGAACAGAAAGCTGCACAGAGCTACATGCGTGAGTTCAGCTCCAGGAGAGATTCTGCAGATTTCTGCTGCTTTCATAGATATCATCATGTCTGAAAGCTGAAAGAAGGTACATGTTTCAGTACATAAATATTATTCTTGCTCAATTGCCTGGATCCTTTTTATTCTGATAATTTCTGTAACTGTGTATGGAAGTTGAAATCATTCTCCAAATTTTCCTAAATGTATCTGTTTAAGTAGAGAAAATGGTAAACCGTGTATTTGTGGAAGGTTTTCTACCGTTTATCTGCATGTAACTACATGTAGAGCATCATTCTGTTTGGCTTTTTTNTTTTTTGTCTCACCTACAGAGAATCATATTAAAATGCATTTTATGACTCACACAAGAGTGCAGCCATTCCTTCACTGCAGAGCCTCTCAGCTATGGTTTTTGGCACAAATGCCTCTGCCTTTTGCTCTCCCTGCTATGTTCAGACACTCACATGGCAGAATCCTGTGCTCTTCAAACAGCCCACTTTATGGAAGGGTTAAGAGCCCACCACTGTGACTGTTTTTACATTTTTTTTTTTTTTACCTGCTACCAAGATGCAATACACAAGCCAGGCTTACCTGAAAATACACTTTTGAACATCCATAACCTTGAAGAATATCAAATTTTAATTCCATTGAGGTTTTTGAAAAGTGTTTAAACATCACTAGCTCTGCGTTTAGTTTTGGGCAGCCAAACCAGGAGCTCTCTGGAGACGTCTGTGGGATGACCCATAGTAAATGAGTGGCTTCTGATTACATACAAGTATTTCCACTGGCTTCTCTGGATCCTATCAAACTGTTTGTGTCAAAAGACAAGGCTGATGGACACCAGTCCAAAGACAAACTCTTTGCTTTTGGGAGGTGAAGGACAGTACGACACATCAGGTATATTCCTGAAGGCTTTCCAGTTCAACCAACTTCTCTCCTCAGTCACATTCCTGCTCTTTCACATACTCAGCATTACTGCAAATGCATCTTACACTCAGCTTGGGCTGCTTTCCTGTAACCACACTCAGCTCTAGCACATCCCTTTACTAAGGAGCAAAGTAATTAACAGATTTCCCAGTGTTTCACAGGGGAGCCTCAATGCGTAGCCACCTCTCACACACCTTGGGGTTAAAGCAAAATTGCAAAAAGATGGCAGGATATTGGCTGTATTGGCATCATTAATAGAGCTGGTGGTGTTTTTCCCAAAGTTTGAATTAACACACCACAGTACGGCAAGACACACACAAAAAAAAAAAGGATCATGGCTTGAACTCTGCCAGATGGAATATGGAGACAGCACAGGCGAACTTGCCAAAAAAAAAATGTGTGCACACATGCATGTGCAGAAACTCTTTAGAAAATTAACCAATCTCTTGAAATTCCTCCACTTTGAGAAGCTTCCAAGCAAATGGGCTTTCATTTGGCAGCAACAAGAAAAAGCTATCACCAAATATATTGATATATGCATTTGTTTCATGCTGCTTACTTTTACAGACCATTTCCTGTAAATGTAATGCATTTTTCTGCATCTGAATTGCAGAGAACTGATCCCAGTTTTGACATATGCATTCATATTTGTAACTGCCTGACAATTAGGGGGGAGACAGGTAAATGCTTATATGCCAATGTGTTAGCCTCATGCCTTCCTCTTTGACTAATTACCAGTTTTCTGTAGTTGGTCAGCTAGCCACAGGACATTCTTTCCATTTTAATTGTGTGAATAAAAATTTTTAGAATAATGAGTATGGAAAAATGTACCTCATTTCCATACAAAGAAATTTTAATTTATGAAAGACCAGTAAACTCACCCCACAAACATTAATGAATAGGGAACTGAGCGCCCCCTTGACCCAAAGCCAAGCCTCCATGGGCAGCAGACTGCAGAACCCCAGTACCTTGTGGGCAGCTGCAGCACTTTACACAGAACTGGAGGGCCTGAACTTCTGCTTCTTGTGCCTCCATTGTTCTCTCCCATTGTCACAGCCTTTTTATCTTGCATAAATATGTGTTAATTTACTTTAATTAAGATAATTGTATCATTGCTATTCTACTCACATTTACCATGCTGTTAAAGAGGTTCAACTTCTTCAGATTTTTACTAATGAAGCTAGTTCATGCGATAAGAAAAGTAATATTGCCAAGTCTGATATCAAAATCTTTTTTTTTTTTGTGCAGGTTTAGAGATTTGTTCGTGTCCTGAAAGTGAACTGGATTATATATATTATATAAATAAAATAGGTATATCTAATACAATGCTGAAACAGAATATATGGAAAATGTACATCAGAGAAGGTAACAACAGAAACAAATGATAAAAAATAAATAATGATGAAGGGCTTGTTCCAAGGGATTATATTTTGACCAGCACCACTAATAACCTTTTCTCATTTTATTTGGCCACTCATGTGTAAACAGACTACTTTTACCAGGTATGAACACTGTACAGGCTGTGAGATAAACTCTTACCTGTGAAAATATTCACTTTAAAGGGACTGGGTGGGCAGGAGGCAGTGCTCAACTCTCTTTGGGCTCTGGTCTCAGTGCCTTTTGAAAATCAGTTTGGGATCCATTGCTGGGAGCAGCCAATGGTCTGTTCTGATGCTCTTTTGCCGCAGAAAATCATTTTGTAGTTGCGTGCTGTTGCTGTAATTTGTACCCCAACAACTCAAGTACTTAAAGGAGTGTTTAGAGCTGGCTCTGCTGGCTCAGGGTTACCTGGCTGTTGGGCTACAGCAGTCTGGGAGCTCCAGAAATGAGCCTTAGCAAGACCCATTCACCTTTAGTCCATAAATAATTAGATACAAACTCCTAATGACTTCCATCCCTGTTTATGTTATTAAGTGCTGCAGTGATCCCCTGTTACAAAGGGGTCCTGCACTGTGCTGCAGTTCTGCTAGATGCTTACTCAGACATATCCCGTCTCTCGCTCTCCGATATGGATTAAGCAGACCTACGGATGTTTCTGCAGAGCACAACTTCAGCAAAACCAGCAGTGAATTAATCACTGCAGCAACATAATGTGGCTTGGCACAACAGTGTTATAGCATTGCATTCTTGTGCTATAGTTAACGCCCGTCAGCAATTTCACTATCAAGTCATATTTCCAGCTGTTTGTAACTTTACAAGAATAAGAAAGTATTTACAGTGCAGGCTTAATCTGTACAGTATCTTTTTTCCTGCTCAGAAGTGCAGTAATACATATTCTAAGTGTGTATGATAGTACAAATAGTTTCTTCATCTGTATCAAAATCTGCTCCCTTTCCTTATGTATTTCTGCTATTTGCTGCTGTTCTTAAATGCATACTAACAAACTTGCCATTTATTGCCAAACTTTCATGGTGACCCAGCAGTATTAACATAGAATAATATTATACATGGGCTCTGTAAAGCTGAACACTTGCAGAGTGTATTATTGTCTGTGACACAGGTGATATTCAGCTGATGGTTATTGATGAAGATTTTCCCCTTGAGCTCACGGGTGAGGGATGTACCGTGGCAACCTTAAGCATCATTAAGGAAAGTTTTGTTGTGTCAATAAATAAGAAGGATCTGATACCTCCAGAGTAATCACTGGGAGAGCTTTGAGGCTTTTAGCATCTAAATTGATTAAGAGCCCCACTTTACATTTGCCTTCCACACAAAATAATTGTTATTATCTATTCTGTGTTATAGGACAAATTCTGTCAAATTCTATGATTAATTGTAACTTTAGACATCCAAAATCAACATAACGGTTCCTGGCGGACTGCTTTGGACTCACCCTGGTGTAACTGAGCAGTTTAGCCTCTCCGCCTCGAAGATTTAAAAGTGCAAGATATTTTTCATGTGCCAGTTAAGATTACAGAACCAAAGCCAACTCACCATTTGTGCACCAAGACAAAATTCATCTATATATTGTTTTCTAAACAAAAGCTGGCTTTTAAAGGTGGCAATTGTGGCAATTACAGGTAATTGAAACTCTAATAGCGATATGTAGCTCAATTATAAAGTCCTTCCCTAAGAACTGAGAACAGAAACAGATGGAATTTCTTACTTTTTATTTTTTTTCTAAATTATTTGTTTTTTTTTTATTTTAAGATTTCTGCACCTGCTGAAACTGACTCCATAGTGGCCTGTTCTAATGCAACACGGCTGGGAAAGTTTATTAATGGTTTCTTAATTACAGTTTCCCAAAGATCATTATTAATGTAAGAAACTAAGATAACTAGATTAAATGTTAAACACTGAATTTATGCTTGATAATGTCTAAATATGCAAAATCTGCTCAAAACCAGAAGCTCTTCATACCACAAGTTCAGCACATTTCCAAGCGAATATTTGTTACTGAAGCAACTTCCAGGCCTGGGCCACCTCCTTAAATGAGTTTCATCAGCGAGCACAGCTCTAGCTGCAATCTCCTCTTGGATCTCTCTGAAAAGACCCCTCCAAAGAGGAGGGTTTTCAATAGCTATAAAGACAGCAGCAGGTTAGCATGGGGAAACCTGCAGCAGCACCACTTTGTGCTAAAGCATCTCTCCTGATAGCTGCTGGCCAGGAGCTCTAACTATTTTCTCATTTTAGGAAGGTTTTTTCGGCTAATATTCTTGCTGTCATTACTGTATTAATAAGGGTAAGTATCTCACCAGTTTATTCCTCAAATTTCTGTCACTATGCTTATCACAGAAAGTTCACCACACCCTCGGTGTCAGGCTTTTTTGAAGCTGCCAGAGGGTCGGCAGCCTCAGCGGGTTTCAGCGGGGATCAGCCCCCCTGGCACCCATGGTCTGTTTTCATCTGCGGCAAAGAAAAAAAAATACACTAAAAAAAAGACCACTAAAAACAATTACATCGTTCTGAAAGCATGTTTAAGGAAAGTGCTAAATCTGTTTGCCTAGATAGGAGAAGTGTCACTTTGACGACTGTTACATGTAGAGACAACTTCCATATTACCGTCACGGAAGAAGCCCATGTGAGCAGCGTGGTACAGTTGCAGGAAGCGATTACAGCTTGATGCTGGCAAGCAAGGCTCTGCTGTCATTCTGTGGAGGATGAAGATCTATGTGAGTATATCTTATCTAGGGAAAGGACGAACAGGCACCCACAGAGCTGGCAGCCCTGTACGTTTTCAGGACTATTTTTTACCCATGTGACTAACGCAGCCTAGTTCACAGTGCTCTCAGATCTTCAAAGTAGCAAATGCCTTATGCTGCCGAGCTGCATGGAGCAGTCAGACAAATATCCTAATAAGAAGAGGAAAACCTTGTCATCTATGCTGGAGGAACTTCATTTCCTATACCTTATAAATGGTTCTCTTACTTTATTCATGCCCAGAGGTGGAAACATTTTTAATATACCATAACTAAAAATCTCTCCCCACTCTGAAAACGTTCATATATATATTAAACACTATACTACATGGCTTCCATCTAAATAACACTGTGTACTGGCACTAATGAATTCTTTTTTGAACCCGTTTATTATTTTTGTCAGCACAGTAACACCCTGTGGTGATCAGATCTGTAATTTCATTACCTATTGGGGAGAACAGCCCTTCCTTGTAAAAACTGTTGCCTAATGTTTTCGTTGGGAAATATATTTCTCCAAATAGAGCTCTCCTAAAATTTTTCCAACTCAGAAAGCTCTACTCCAGTTACAGTTTACTAGAAGCAGAAGCCATTTCATATTTATTGTCATTCTTGTGGCCTTCTTTCTATCTTTCCTAGGTCTTCTACAGACTACTGGAGACAGGTTAAAAGGGATTACACGTGGTACACATATTTATCACTGACTTATCCAGCAGTATAACGATACATGTTTTGTTGTCTTAGTCTTAGAAATAGCAATCAAATTATTCTACATTAGGAAAGAATTACTGTGATTTTGTAGAGGTTTAGTTTTGTTTTTTGTTTGTTTGTTTGTTTTTTAATCCATAGCTATAGGTTTGGTTGTCAGATTCACCTGCTGAGAAAGAGGAGCTGAGGTCCTGGTGGGGATGTCAGAAAATCATCCACACTGTGCAAGGGAAGAAAGCTTTTCTGGCTTGCACAGCTTCAAGTCTATGTAAACTAATCCTGGCCCAGTGCTGAAACAAATCCCCACATGAAAAATATCCCTTCTGTCCCTGTAAGGGAATGTTTGGCTTTACCAAATAATGCCTTCAGGGTTACCAACTGTGTTGCTATGCCTAGCTTGAGGGAAGATCATTATGCACCAGTTTTCAGTACTGTCAATATGGCATTTTCCATCACTACACATCTATTTATAACCCCAAAACAAATAATCCATAAATTTTGCAATGGCTTGAACAAAATGTATCTGGAACAGACCTACTAACAAGATGCAATGCTGAACATCTACCATGACCATGATGACCCTGTAAACAGCCCCCAGGATTCTGTTCTTGCTGAAGTTGCCTGCTGCTGGAAAACAAACAAACAAACAAACAAACAAGGACAACTAGGAGATATACACACTCACATATGCATATATAGAGATATATCAATAATAACTTAAAAAAAAA
>VXAV01003964.1:411385-455783 GCA_013399715.1 Alectura lathami
AAAAAAGCTGTTCTAATGGATCAGGGTTAGCACCTTACAGGCAGCGAAGAGTTCATTATCAGGATCTCAGCCTTGGGAGCACTCCATCGCCTATCTGGTACACAGCCAAAAATAAGTATTCCTGTCTGGTTAATGTTTTTCAGAATATTAATGGCTTTCATAGTCCACTCTCTTCTGGACTCCTGACTTCTCAAGGAGTGGGAAGACACCCATATTTCTGTTAGCCATTCCTCTCACAGTACCCAGCAATAATTCCCTGGTGCAGAGGTTCTTGCACAAGGCAAGCCACAGACAGGGATGCTACAGTCCTGACAGCTCCTTTTCACAGGAAGCAGCGTTCAGGTGTAGGAGCACTCAATTATATCAGATAAGCTCTGACAGAGTTGAAGACTAACCTCGGGCCACCCAGTGAAGTGAGCTGCATCCTACAGCCCTGCTCTGCCCGCCAGGCAAACAGCCAGAATGAAGGTGAGCTGCAGCCAGCTGAATGCCTTCTGGTTCTTCTTTGTGATGGAAATGTAGGGAAAATACAACATCCTTTTTGCCTGCAGAGGACAAGTGTCCCCTCCAGAGCACACAAGGAAAGTTGCCACCGCTAGAACAGGACACCTACATCCCCCCACCTGCACCTTCCTGGCTGTGTGGGCAGAGAACAAACTCCAATGTCCTCTTAGCAGTAATAAGCCAAGGTAAATATATACATATATATACAAATTCGTTTATCCATGTGTAATTCATTATTACATATTGCTTTTGTATATAGTATACCGACTCAAACTGAGAATGTCAAGACAATATTCCCTACTTTCATTTCTGAGGAGAAAGTATCAGAACAGGTACCTTTGATTTCAGATCCAACTACAGAGCTGCAAGGAATTCAGATTGCTGTGTTTTCTGTGTTTTAAGATCTCAAAAAAATACTCCTTGCACTTGTTTGTCATGCTCAAACAAAATGTAATTTGAATGAGAGAAGATATGAAAGATGTCAAACAATGAATTTAATAGGAATTTAATAGGAATTTATTAATTACATTAATAAATGTAATAGGAAATATTAAAGATAGACATTATAAGAATATAACATATGGTAGGCATTATAAAGAGAGAGAATTATACAGAAGACATATTGAACATAGTCTATAATGGGAAGGGGAGAATAGCATATACAAGCCAGAGACCTTTTGTTAACCCCTCAGCAAACATAGCTACTTTCTGGTCTGCCAAGCAGCAGAAATAGCAACACATGAACCGAAGCTCTTTATGAGAGTTTCATAGTTCATTAATTAGATATTTTTCCCAGTGCAAGAGGAACTTAGTTTCCATGCTGTGCTCCATTGCAGTGACTCTCAGATACATCAGTTTCATTGACTTCCCCCTCACACCTCAGGGGTAACCAAGCGAAGGTGGGTTTGGCAGATTTTCACACTGCCTCACAAGAGGGAGATAACCATGATTAAATTCCTCACTCACCGAGATCTATTTTTTTTTCTTACATAATTTTTCTAATAATTAGATCAGCTGAGAGTTGAATCTTCCTTTCCTCTCTCATTTCTAGTAACCAGCATCATGTTCTTTTTTCCCCCAGAGTTAATCCCGTGGAGATGGGAAAGGCTTTCTGTTGTGGTTTTTGCTTCCATGTAAGATTTGAACAATCACTTGTGAGGTAGCTTTGACAGGTGTTAAAATATCTTGGAGCAGGCTGAACATTCGTATCGATTAACTAATACATGGGCAGAGTTTTTTAGAACTGATTGTTTTTCTCTAAGCATTTTAGAAGGAAGTGGAGAAAATGTGCCGCATTATCAATTTCTTTCTAATCCATTTTCATGTACTATACTCCATGTTCATCTAGTTTAACTACTAAGCTGTCAAAGACCAGAAAATAGTGAAGAATGCAGCTAAGTGCTTACTCAGAAGAACGAATCTCTCCTTATTGCAGCTGTTTATTCATAGCATAATTAGGCAGAAATAGCAGTTTATGTAAAACTTAATAAATTCCCAGGACAGCCCTAATTGATTGATGAATATTTTTCTACCAGCCTGAGAGAACTGACTTTTCAAAATGGAGACCTTTCAAATTTGCAATTATCAGTGTCCCTCTGCTTCATTGCTACAGCTAAATGGTATTAGTAAGTGCAAGCCAAAAAGATGTACCTGGTAATCCATATACGTGATTTGCTGTGTTTTATCGCTCACTTGTGACATAGTTTTCAGTGAAAATGCTCAGTGCACAAAGCGTACAAGGTGAGAAGCTTTCAGGAGACAGAGCTGAAATCTTAAGTACTGCCTTAAAGTCACAGCTATCCACAACACAGAAGGGTCTGATCCTCCTATTGAAGGGCACATCATGGTTTAAAAAGATGAGACAATGTTGAAGAAAATGCTTCTTTTGTGCATTGAAGTGAATATTAAATGGTTCAGTGCAGAGATAGTCCACAGCTAGCCTCTCATGGTGGATTCAGATGGCAGAAAAAAAAAAAAAAAATTGTATCTAAGTAGATATTAAGACCCATTTTGCTCATCACAGGAGAAAGTTTCTCTAAAGACTAAAATTCTAGAATTTCAGGAGAATTCATGTACAGACATAACAGTACCAAAGCCATCTCCTTCAAAATATGCTGCATACTTCTTTCTAAGGAAGCACATAGAATCATAGAATGGTTTGGGTTGGAAGGGACCTTAAAGATCATCCAGTTCCAACTCCCCTGCTGTGGGCAGGGACACCTCCCACTAGACCAGGTTCCTCAGAGCCCCATGCAGCCTGGCCCTGAACACTTCCAGGGAGGGGCCACCCACAACTCTCCTCTCACATGGCAGCACTTGTCTCTAATCTAAGAGCCAATCCCTATTTGAACTGCTAATACAAACAGTGTGTATGTATTGCATGATATAGAAAACAGAGAGCTATCCCTAGACAAGACATTCATCAGAGTATTTTTTTACTCTTAAAATTCTTGCTGTCTACATCGAAGCACCCAGCAGCCAGTGCAAGGTCTTCTCCCACATACGGAGGCTAACAAATACTTGTTTTATCTGCACTGCATCTCCATCCCTCACTACATGGTAGAAAGTTTTCCTTTTCCTGGAGGACTGACCTTTTTCCCCATTGCATGAAAATCGTGCCAACAAGCAGAGGTGAAGGGTTTTCCCTTCGTGCAAAGGCAGAACAGAAGCAGTGGATTTTAAGTTACTTCAGCAGCGTGCACAACTAACACCCATTGCACCTGGCTCACAGTGCATGTCGGAGAGCAACTCTTTTCTTAGCTTCATGACTAATAAATCCAAAGATTTGTCCTATCTTTCATATATTTTCCTTTAACTCTACTAATGAATTCCTATTATACTCTAAGGACATCTTCTAACTCAAATTAGAAGTTTCCACTGTCAAGTCATATGTGTAATGAAGTGAACAGTTCTTAAAGATTAGCAATTGATTTTTAACTCACAAATATTAAAAAGTAAGAACTGGTTTCTCTGGGCCTCTGTTTTCTTCTGTGGTGTACTTTCAGACTGCTTTCAACTTTGGTTTTTATTATTTGCAAGTTGGTCTGTTTATCAGGACTGATTCAACCAAAATTCTTAAATGCACTTACACAAACTGCACAGAAGATGGGCTGCATTAAGGAACATATGGATGTATGAGAGTTACACTAAGATCATTGCAACAAAGCACTACCTGACTTTTTTTTTTTCATTAATTTTATGCCTTAGATCATTAAATAATTAAACAAGGAACTGTTCATTATTAATGGCTGCTGACAACAGGAACTTTTAAGAAGTAAGGCAGGCAACAGTGACTTCTCTTGGTTGGACTTGTGCTTCACTTACATGTGAAAATGAGGAGAAAAATTCTGGTCTTATTTAGACTAATTTAAGCCTTGAGAAATATCACTGAATCCAGTTCTACGCCTCTAGATTTACATTGCCATAACAGATTTTAAAAGTCTCATTTCCCTTTTTTACTGCAAAACGGGCTGCTACTGGAGTAGTCTCAGAGTTCTATTAAAGAGAAACCTAGACCAGAGCCATAAAAATGTTAACAATTCACAGAGATGAAAAGGTAAGTCAGGGAGTGTTTGCACTACACTAACATTTATTATTTTTTTCATTTGTATTTTTAAAAACAGACATCTCTTTGGAATAACAAAGACTTTTCCTATTTGTAATGCATAATAAAGTCACGTCAAGGAAAAAGGGAGAATGTCAGAAGCAGCCCTTTGTTTCTATTTCCTCATATATTTGGTACATTTAGTTTTTCCAGATAAGCGTTAAATGGATGTACTGCTTTTCAGAAATCCCTCACTTATTTTTACATTTGTTGAAGTTACGATGCTCTTAACAAAATTACCACAAATTGTGCTAATACTAAGCTTTACTGTATTATCCTGTAGGTCTTTTGTCAAGTGTGGGGAGTCGTTTGCACAATCTCATCTAGAATTTTCAAAAATAGAGTATAAATATATTTTCCTCTCTGAAATACAAGGAAACAATGTAAGAAAAAAAAAAAAAAAAAAAAAAAAAAACACTTGAAATCTACTCAAGCTAAACCTACACAGGCTATAGCAAGATCCTTACTTCATCCCCACCTACAAACAAATAATGGCACAATGCATCCTGGCCTCTGCACAGGGCCCCCAGGGCAGCAGGAACCCTGCCAGCCAGAGCACCACCAGCAGTAGCAAGGAGAGGGATGGCTCCCACGCTAACTTAAAAGCCAGGCCAGCCAGATCTTCTATAACCTTCTCATTTCCTGGCTCACCCTCAAGGTGCGTCTGGGCTGCCTGATCCTGTCAGGTGCTTGGGCTCGCACCACCTGGACTGCTGTATGAACACTTCCTCCGACAGCGGTGCTTCCGACACGCAGGGCTCTCTGCTCCCAGGACGCATCAGGAGCTCCCAGGCCATGGCTTAAAACTGCAAACCAGATGCCATGAGGACATTTACCTGGAGCCCTGTTACAAGAATAGGACATGCTGAAGCAGACCAGTAATCCACACGTTCCCGAGCTGACGGCTACACTGATCTTCCACTAAAGAAAAATCCTTTTCTTAATAATGCACAATTAGATTGACATAGTTTACTTCTAGCTTTTAAATAAATGCCTGTCAAATGATTGCCTAAGTGTACGTTTGCATATATTTATACTAGGAAAATGACTGTGCTCCTTTTAATTTAAAGAATTGAGATGCATGAATACCTGCCTCTGTGCTAATGGTCTTGGCATTCAGTGAATGGTCGTGGTCCAGCAAAGCAGTGTCTGTGACTCCCATTTTCATGTTTGTAATTTACTGAAGGTATCTCAATTTCCCAGTTGGCTCCAATTATGACAGTGATCATAAATTTCTTGCCACTGTTTGTACATTTACATTTCTGGAAAAGAGGCTCGGAAATAGGTCTGGGGTACCTGGGTGGATAAGAAAGGGTGTGAGTACACCATGGAGTGCATGTAAAAGAGAAACAGCTCTATAAATTTACTAACAGTCTTCCAGTGGGCAATTTAAAGGTTAGATTACAAATAGTACAAGATTCTGGAAGTCCCTACAGCATTCCTGTATTTCAAGACAGAAGTTTTTCTTAATAGGAAAGTCTGAAACTCGTTCTCTCTGCTTTATATTCATGTGCATCTCTGCTCGTCTCCAGACAGATGTCTTCAGTCAGATCATCACAACCCTGTGCCGTGTAGGTGGCAACTCCTTGCTTTACAACACTGCAAGTGAAGGTTGCCTGATCTTAAGAAGAAAAAAATCTTGATATTTTTTCTCTTATCAATAGTTGCTTTATTTCAGGCCTTAACACCACTCTCCCTGCCCCACAGTCCTGGTCTTTCATATTTTATCCTAATCATCCTGTTTATCTCAGACTACACTAGTGCCTCAGACAAATCACTTGTGCTTTAGAGGAGCTGTCCTGGACCCTGAGCTCCTGTTTCCTACTTCCCCCATCTCCTAACTGCACATTATCAGAGAGCCAGTTTTCACTAGACTGTCCTGATATTTCACAATTTAAGGGAAAAAAAAAAAAAAAAAAGAAAAGACAAAAAAAGTTTATTACCCACAGCCAAGGCTTTCTGCTCCCTGCTCTATTTTGTTGATGTTCGTTCTGTATTTCTATGCATTCCCCCAAGCAATGAACTGGAAAATAAAACTGAAGCTATTATTCCCCTCCATAAAAATAAAAATCTCACATGCTGCGCACTCATCCAGCTTTCGTAACTCTCCTTCGGTTTTCCTACATTGCATGATTGGGTGCAGGAAAACATCTCAATTATCTATTGGACATGGACACTAATGAGGCCCAGTGTACTCTGAGTTAATTGGAAGGAGAAGCCCAATGTTTTAATGACTGCAGCCTTAATATAGCTAATAACCAGGACAGCAGCAGGATTAGTCGGTGTCCATCTTTCTATGTTTCCCATCTTGCCCATTCTGGCATGTAAATTCCTTCTTACTGTTACTTGGGGCTGACTGCACTGCTAATGAAAGGGATTTCTCTGGGATAGGTGTTTAGGAAAGCAGCATGCCCCTCTCTGTAAGCTGAAATGCCCCTCCTGAGCCAACTGCTCTGTCCAAGGGTTGTATGCCCAGAAAGACAGGGAGAATGTGGTAGGCAAATTGTCTTTTTCACACAGAGCTCCTGGAGTAACTGTTGCTATGTCCATTTGATTTTTCTTCTAGCTCTTGGAGCAACATAATTAGTGGTAATATGAGTGTTAATTGACCTAACCGCTGAATTGGAAAGGCATCCCCTGGAGATGAATGGCGAGTGACAACCCTGGAGGAAAAGCTCTGAAATTCCTATTTTGTGTTTCCACAAGCAGGTGAGCAAATGAATGAAAATTGGACTGTATCACCAAGAGTAGATAAGTCCCATTAACAAGCCCAGGGGAAACTCTTTCTGGGCCATCAGTATGTGCACATCACGTGGCAAGCGAGATGCTGCTCAGGGCAAGAGATGGCTTCATTCATGGTCAGGAAGATCCTGTTTGCACGCTGCTGGGCTGTGCACCATCCACAGCTGTGCTTCAGTGCCTGCAGAAACACTGCTGTAACTGCTCTGCTCCAGAGGGAAGCACCTGCTCTGTAACTCAGGCACTGTGGTTGATCCAGCTTAACCTGAAGAGAAGAAAGGAGAAAACATAAAGTAACCAACCTGTCATTCTCTTCAAACTGTCCACATTCTACCTAACACATGAGCAATCAGAAGACAACCAAATATAAACATGAACAGCTGAGCAAAGCCAAGCTATAGATGTGACAGTGTACGTCACCCTCTTTTATAAGCACTCTGGGCTACTTTCAATACTTGACTTAAAAATGCACTGAAATTACAACAGCAGTTTATTTTGAAGTTCCAGGTCATCAGTCTGGAGGTGGCCATCCTTGGAGCTGCAAACATATGCTTCTCTCCCGTTAGCCCAGCACCTGTCAGGGGGATTTGTCCTTACAGCTCTGCCATCTGATGTGCCCAGCAGAATGTGTTCCGACACTAACTAGAGAAGGAGCTGAACTGCAACACATGAAAAGCACCTGGCTTTAGCAATCCAGCATAGTAATAAATAAGCTCAACTCCACCGTTAAATTCTATTTTAACTGCGAGACTGGAACGAAACTCCGATGCTGACTTCCTTTCTACAGTTACCAAGTTCTCAACATCAGCCATTAACAAAACAGCTTGTAAGGACCACCTTAAACACACACCTACACAGCTGTGGGGATTTCAGGGTGTGTGTGTATACAGCTGGCTATATATTTATTATATTTATATATATCAAACAAAAAAAAAAGGACCTAAACTTTATCTGAGATACATATTTGTGCAGTATGTGACTCAACAAACTTCCTTCAGCTAAGACTGTGAACTTTCAGATCTTGGCTAAAATGACCCTACTTCACCATTTTAATCATCTGAACTAATAGAGCTGAGGCAACTTAAAACCAGATGAGGAAGGTGGCAGCCTGCTGGACAAGCTCTCTTCAAAGAATGAAACCTCTCTGCAAGGTCATCCAGCTTTCAAACCAAAGCATAGTTTACTGAAGTCATGAAACAAAAACAAATGCAAACAAACAAAAAGTAAAAGACATGCTTCTCAGCCATTTCAGTTTTTCTCCTCTGGCAATTCTCAAGACATGGTGTAAGAATGTTGTGGTCATTGAGACAGCGGTCAGCCACTGCTCTGCCCTTTCCAAATACAACATCCACCACCTGTGTGTGCCTCTTCCATGGATATTCACGCCAACAGCTTTAGGCACCTCCTTTAGCTGGCTAATTTAAGAGCCTGGGTCTGTCTCACTGGATACTAACAACAAGTTGTAGTTAAGTGACATTTTCTATACTATATTAAACTCTTTCAGTCAAAAATATCTCATTGAAAAATCAGGAGAGAAGTCCCCATGGCCATCATTATCCATCTGCTTCCGTAGCAACTTCAGGCAACCACAGGGAATTTTGAAATAAATCTGTGTAGGATGCCTCCTTCTCACATGTCCTTCATGCCGTGCACTGATTATCTTTCACACTGCCCTCCCGGAGAACATGAGCTTGCAGCCTTTAGTCAGCACACAGCATTCCCGGTCAGCAGTGGAAACAGCAAGTGCCTGGTCCCCAGTGGCCACTGCCCGTGATGAGTGGCTCCTCGCACTCCACAGCCACACAGGGGAGAAGGAGCTCATCGCTCTGACCGGGTAGAGGAGGAATTGGTGCCAGCTAGGGCACAGTTACACACACAAAGAAACCAGTTCCTGGAAGACCAGGACATCAAAAGTGGTGATGGTCAGTTCAAGAGAGGTCGTGGGAAGGTTTGGGTTTTTCTAGCATGACCATAGCATGATTTTTTTGATGAAAACATTGCAGGATTTGTGTTGCACACACAAAGAGTGCATGTAGCACCCAGTGCTGCTCTGGAGGAAGCTGCAAACCTGGGGAGGGAGCAAGCTAATGTGTTTTAGGGAGTTTAAGAACAGATTAAGCCGTCCAAATAGCCATAGCATCTACCTCCATTGACTGTGTAGGCAACCCCTAGGGCAGCCAGCAGGAGCTGGGAGCCACAGTGCTCCCCCTCACAGAGCACAAGGCTTGCAGGAGCAAGCTCACAGAACTAGAGCAACCAGAACTGGGTCACCAACATCTGAGCACAAAACTGCTAAGTGTGAAACGCCTCCGTTTGTTCGGCACCAGGCACAGTGCAGTCCAGATGCTAAATTCAGTTCTTTGGACAATAAAGATGACAGCAGCTACAATCCCACAAAGTTTCTTTCAGCTTTCAACATTATCCACATATATGTTTCAAAAGCAGAAAGAAACTGTGCCTCATTTCCTATTATGCTTTGCATTACACACGCTCAGCCACCTCCCAGCAGCACTCCAGCAGACCTTATGTGATCCTGCTTAGGGCAATGGGTGGTCATTAATTCCTGCTTTGCGGTTACTTAGCTTGATGTCCAAAGTCAAGACTGACCATTTCTTTCGCAAATATCCAAGTATATTGAAACAGATCTGAACAGCACTCACTTGACATCATTATGCTAACAGTTTTACCATTTATCTTCAAACACAATAGAGAACAAAGCTATAAATAGACACTTAAATGCCTCTGGCTAATCAGAAACCATGAAAGAAAATAAGTCGTTGCCTTTTGGATCAGGAAGTAAGAGCTTTCCAGTTACTTGAAAGATAGCTCCATTTTTACACATCATGCTTTCGTCTGCTCCGTGCACCACTCTGAGGGGAGCAGCAACATCAGAGCACATCAAAACTGCTGAACTTTCCTTGCACAACTTTCTGGGCTTAATTGCAGCCTATAAAAGCATTGGAGTTGCTGCCACCTATAGACAAGCGCTAAACATAAACATGCATTTCTTGGGAAAATGGAAGTGCAGACTGACAGGAAATACATCTTGAATATCCCCACGTAAATGGGCTGCTTACAGACCCCACCATTCTCAACACCAGGCATTGTGTTAATCACACACAGGTGCTTGCTGAGCCACATTAAGCATTTATGTCACCAATCAGCATCTGCTGAAAGCGTCCAACACCTCACACTGGTCCCCGTGTTGTCAGAGTTAATGAAAAATAACCAAACTTCAATAACACTGGTTACTTTGCTCGGCAGGTTTAATCCATGATGAAAATGAATTACTGTGTTTTAGCTCTCTCAAATAACCAAGAATGGATTAACCTTTGATTTAGACTTAAAGATGTACAAATCTTGTCATCCAAGGACTTAGCAGGTCAACGTAAGATTTTCTGATTGACTCACAATAGCTGTGCAAAGATTATTTAAAAGTACATTACAAGCTCTTAGGAGATTTTCAGCTAGTGCCCTAACAATAATGCAACCATCTTTTCCTTTTTTCTTGCATATTATACCTGTGTCACCCAAAGAAGTGCAGAATACACCCATTTGCAAGAGGTAATAAATGCAATTATCAATGTGATTGCAAGACAGCTCTCAGATAAATGTCATTATAATTTCTACTGCTGATATTTCCATAATGTGTGAAGTGATGAATGAATATCTACTTCATAAAAATGACAGCAGAATTATCTGGAAACACTGAAATTTACTTGAAAATAAAAGGATGCTTTTTTTTTTTTTTTTTAATTTTCAACACAAATTAGGGAATCAGAAGTCAACATTCTCCATGATTGCTGACTCTGATTCCTGAATTTTCACAGATACTGAACATCTAATACTCCATCCACATTCTTGAGATCTGGGGCCACTGTAGTATCTGTCAAAATGAAATCTGAAATATCTCAAGTAGGACACCAAAGATCCAAAACTTCCAAACCTGTTTTTTTTTTAAAAAAAAAAAAAAAAAATCTAGCTTGTTTTGCCTAAAACAGAGAATTGGCAGATAGCATGACACATTTGCTAAGACAAGAATTCTCAGCTAAGTATTAGTTTCTCAGATCTGAAGAAAGGAATAGATCTTAACAACAATAATTGTGAGAGATGAAAAGTAGACTTAAAACATAAAACATCTGCTGTAGACAAGATTTCTTCATCTCAAATTTAAAGGTTCAAGAAATCACAGTCTTCCAAGCTCTTTGAAGAACACTGAAGAGGAAAGAAAATCATGAATTGTTTCATCCTCCATCCCCTCTGAAATTGAGATGTACTTGGCTATGTATAGCTTCGTTTTTCCCCATTGCTGGAAACATGCCTCGCCTGTGACTTACTCTGGAAGAGCAAGGCAAGAGCATCCTAACAGTGTTCTCCTAAACATCTTATCTTGATTTCTGTGCTTATAACAATAAAACCATTGCCAGTCACTCAAAGTGAAGAACTAATGGAGTTAGAAAAAAATCAGGAAAAAACATCATTTCTCAGAAAGTATATGACAAAGGGTAAAATGTTTGTAAAACCACAGCTCCAAAGCCTACCTGTAGCTCCAGCCACCACACATCTAAAACCTAGGACTTGGCACTGCATTTCCAAGCGAGTTTCTTTATTTGGAGAAGTACCAGAGGTATATTAAAAACTGCACTGTGCATCAGTAAATGCATTATGTTGCTCATCCGAGAGCCCAGAATTCTTTTAGCAGCTTGGACTTCATTCCTTTATAAACCTCCAGCTAGTTCCTCCAGAATTAAATCATGCATTTTCCTGTTGGCTGTCAACTTCTACCGCGGAGTTATGACACAGTTAATTCCTTCATCCATATACTAAGCACACACACACACGTCTAAGTCATTAACAGCACCACATGTTCAGTTTGTGCAAAATATTTTAAAATGTCAATACAATAACAGGGTCATCTTTAGACAATTTTAATGCATTTAAGGGACTCAGGCAGCCACCTGATTCAGCCAGTTTTTTATTGTCACGCACGCTCTCAAGCTCCTCCCTGCTTCAGTTGAACAGCTACAACAGCTGGAATTCATTTTGTGGGACTCCACGATATTAAAATAATGTAATATTTGTTACTAAAACAAGCCTGGCATGTCCCACTGTATTTCTAAGACTCTTGTTGTCGCAAAGTAATAAAAGCTAGGCATTAAAGCGTTTTTTCATGCTATTACTTTGTGTGTAGGTTTTCTGCTGTGACATGTCTAGCAGGTTTGGGTAGGCTTTGAACTACTGAAGACTTGAACATCCATCAGCTCAGAACTGTTGGTGTTTTGCTTGATACAAACATTGATGTGCTCACCATGGGAACCAAAAGAAGAAAATGTAACTGAGCTTCCTATTTATGAAGGCTAGATAGCAGAAAATTTTCCAGATGTTCAGTTCAGTCCTTTGTTTTTTTGTTCTCTCTAGTCTCCTGTTGATTTAAAAGGCAGTTTCAGTTCTTCAGAAATCAGAAGATGAGGATGTAATTGTGGAATACATTATTCAACTACAAAGCAGCTAGTACTGGTCAAACGTAGCCAAAACAAATCTAGAAAATAATTAATACAGATTTTTCTTGCAGAGTGATTATTATTATGAAATAAGTAGTATAACAAGTAGATAACGCTAATGATAACAGTAGGTCTGTGCGAAGTTTGTGAATTTTGGCTAAAAACAGGAAGTGGTTTTAACACAGTGTTTTGGTTAGAATTAAATAGCATATTTTTTTTATTCCAGAGATTGATATCCTACCTATTCCAGGCCTATTCTCTAGAAATAGCAGAGACAACCCCAGGAAATCAGTTCATGGTCAACGTAGAAGTATTTCCCTTGGAAGAAAAAGGAGAAGGCAATGTATTGATGTAGGTAACTCTTAGAATATTTGTGGGGCTCAGGGAGGGAAAATGATCATGACGTAGAGGCGATAACAAAGAAGGAATCATTTTCCTTGCAAAAAGAGACCTGCTGAGATTAGGCAAAGTAGAAGAATGATATTTGCAGAAAGAAAGTCCATAAAATTGAGACAAAACCCCACAAATTGCAGACGCAGAGACATAAAGAGTCCAATGACATTTAAAGGACACTACCCACAAGACACTAAAGTAGTAAGAAAGCAGACATAAAGGTTTACTGTTTTCTTGGCCTTCCAGTTCTCTTGACTATTTCTGAAAGTCCTCTGAAGTATTTTAAAAACCCCCTATAACATCTGACTCTATCTGGCATAACCTTCACCCACAGGTGAAGGACTAAGAAAGCCACACCAGCCTGTCCTGCAGAGACAGCAGGGTCTGATAGCGGCACATGTGGTGGGCCGCAGGGGCTCACTCCCGTACCAGGGCTCAGGCAATGAGTCTGGGCCCAAGGCACATGCCAAGGAGAGCATAGGTAGAGATAAAAGTTACAGCAAAGTCTTCCCGACCACAGAGACCATCAGAACAGGTATGTCCCCTAGAAAGTGTTCAGCAGCCATTTTACTAAACCTGAGCCATCACCATGCCATCTGCTATTTGCTTTTGATTTTTTCTTATTCTATATTTCCTCAGTATTAAACAGAAGTCACCATGAGGAAAAGCACCTAGACCTGTGGAAAAGTAAGCAGCTATTGGCTGAGCTCTGCATTTCTTGTCCTCAACCCATTACAGTGAGCATGGCAAGAGGACGGCTCCTGACATCCTGCACAGTTCTGCTGCACTTGCTCTGGATGGGGAGTCAGGAGGTGGGTGCAAAGTTACAACTGAATTGCGCCTAAAATAAACCAACACCTTTTCCTTGCATTCTCCTGTTAAGGCCACCCTCTGTGGTTAAAAGCAATGAGCCTCCCTACGTTTTGCTGCCCAAACTGCACATCTGCAGGAAAAGCAGGGACTGAATAGCTCCCACCCAGCTGGTACAGCAGGCCCTTCTGTGAGTGGGATGAAGCACATCGGCAAAAAGAGAGTGGTTAGAAGAGCTGCAGGCCAATCCCAAACAACACGAACATCATTTCATTAACTCCACAGCTCCGGATTCAGCACTGTTCTCACCAAGGGGGAAAAGGCAGCAAGAAAACTGAAGGGGACTAGGAACCAGTGATTCCATCAAAAAAATAGACCAAGTTTCACTTGATTTATCAACACAGCTGCCAGTAGACAGTCCTTGCAAGCTTGGTGCAAACTGCACAACACTGGACGTTTTTCTCAAATGTCCAGCAGCTGAAGGCAGGTACCTGCAGCTACAGCATAGAAAAGAACAAAATGCAACCGTGTTCCTCAGGACTGCACAGAGCTGTGTAAAACGTGGCTTATCCAGTCTTGGGGCTGCTACCTTTCAGAAGTTAAACTAAAAAAAAAAAAAAAGAAAAAATTAACACTGTTTAAAAATGTCACCTGGTTTCTTCAAGTTTGTCTCTGCACATCGTTTCTAACACCCGGAGTACATTGTGATATTTTCTTTCACAGGGCAAGATAAGACTTGTTGAAATATTCCTAAATCTTCACACACAGATAATGAAACAATCAAATCATGGTCACTAGAATATTGAATAGAGTAAGTGTGTATTTTGTTCTGCTTTAGTTTTTTCTCCTGGCAAGACATTTTCATGTCAAATCCTGCCAGTGAGGAGCACCTTGAATCACAGCTACTTATATCTCTGTACTCCCTGTCTGGCAAGCTGGAGTAAACTAATGGGCTCCAAATTTTGTGAATTATCTAACTTAGCCCTTAATTTTTTTCCATTTTCTTAGTGTGTAATTACATCTAATTATAGATTTTGAGCAAATACACATAATCACATCGTTATGACATGTAATTATCTAATTGTGATGTATAATTAAGTAAATAGCAAAAGAAATTTTGTAGAACTTTAATAAATTTGTTAAAAAAGAACTTAATCTTTTCTGCAGCTGACAGAAGACATTTTCACCTATAATAATCATAATCAATTTAACATTTCCTACACTAATTAGTGGGCACTCTGCACTCATATCCAGAATACACAGAGAAGCCAAAAACTGTGTGATGACATTTTCAACTTCCTATCCATATTTGCTATATGCAATGACAAATATCCTTACATAGAATTTAATGACCAGTTCTTATGAAGAACTATTTCTGGAAAATCCATGCAATTATAAATATTAAACGTGTTCTGCTGAAAACGTTAAAAAAAAATCACTATAACTGATCTTTTTGTCTGTATGGCTCAAAGCATGTCATTTACCTGTTAATGCCCATGCCTATGTTTAGTTTGTATCATCAATACCTCGTTAGAGGGAGAGGGAGTCCCACTTAAGGGAGCCTCTTCCCCCCTGCTCATCTTGGCAAGATCTGCCAGTGTTTCCCTGGACTAATCCCATCATGACCTCCATCCACTCTTCCCAAATATAAAAGGACAGAACGCCTGTTATTTTTGCAGTTTTACAGTGCCAATATTTGACACAGATTTCACATCCCAGGCAAGGCAGTACCTAACATGCTTCTGCCAAGGAAATCAACGTGTTAACTAGTCTCACCAGGGGATTGTGTTGTCTCTGCCACTGTTTGCAGTGGTAACAAATCCTGCACCGCACACATGTTCTCATCAGCAATAAAGCCCAGTTAAGGCATTGTTCTTCTAGGAAAGGAGACTTCACTTTGACAAGGGAGTTTTATTTGTTGTCATAGTTGAGTTTTTTTTGGTGTCCTGGGAAAGATTGTTACCTAATTACATGTACTCATTTCATATACTCCCTGTGAGAATTATTTTTAAAGGAACTACTAACACACACTTCCTTCATTCTTCCTTGGACATGAGGAGAAGTTAGCTACCTACGCTAGCCAAATACTAAACCATGCAGGTGCTTTTCACATCATGTAGAATTTAACTTTCCAGACAGGCAAGGAACAAAGGACTGAAGACAGGAAAACAAATGACTGATATAATTTAGGACAGGTTCTTAAGATGCTAAAAAGACTTGTCCCACAGTCCTTGTGATGATTTTCCTCTCTGATCGAGGACACAATCATACACAGTACGCTAGATTAGGGGCTGGCAATCTTTTCAAGATGCTTTGCAAGACATTTCTATGAATTGCTTACTCCAGCTGTCTTCAAAAATGTGTCCCTAAAATAACCCCTGTATCTATAACCTTAACGGCATCTAAGTGATGGAAAAGAGATTTTCTACTTATAACTCCATAGGAAAGGTCACATGAATACAACTTTTAGTACCTGAATTTCCAACTTGCCCAGCTGATACTGACAGTGATGTTAGGAACAGCTGATGCACATTCGGGCTTTAGGAGCTTTGTACTCTTCGTGTTTCCTGAAGGCAGCAAAACCCCAGGAATAAATTGAACCCACATGTTTTAGAGTCACTTCTGACATACAGTATGTTTCATTTAACAGATATTTTGGGAATTAAGATCAGCATAGGTTGAACATTGAAAAAATTATTTAGAACATTGTAAACTGAGTAGATGTGCACACACAGCATTTGACAGAGCAAATATGTGGCAGAGCAACATTTGACAAATACAAAGCACTTTTCAAGCCATAAAATACAGGTTCTGTTTCTCCCTACATTACAGAAATAAGCAGTGACTGAAAAATAGCCTCAATTAACAAAAATTAATTTTGCAGCGAGTATGTAATTTAAAGAGGAAAACCAGCACATTGCAGAGACATGCTGCAGCTTTCTTAGCAAAAATTGACACTCTTCCCAAAATAGTATGCATTGTAAATTGCTGGTAAGCCATCTGAACACCAGAATGAAGAAAGAAGGAGAAGGATGCGGGGTGACAGTAAGAATGATACAATGAACCCAAACACAGACTGAAACTCTCATTCGCTTTCAGTTGCCAGTTATCAAAACTTGACACCTTCTCTGTCACACCAGCATTCTAGGAAAAGAGATTAGCACTTCAAACACCTCCACCCACACCAAACACAACTCCCAATGTTATTTCCTAGAAANNCACAACTTCAACAAATTTCTTATCTCTTTATTTTTAATGGTAATACCTCAAAATAGACCATATTTGGAAAAACTGATGTATATGTCATTTGCAAAGCAGAGGGATGGCCATATATCAATGTTGTGCTATGAATATGAAGCTTTCCATCATCACTTCCTAATCCACCCAGACCATAAAAAAAATTCCAGAGCAGTTACTAAAAGAATTTGGCTAGAACATTTCATATCAGTATCAATTTAAGAAAGAAAGATATATACATATATTGTGTATATATATATATATATATATTCTGCAAAGAGACATTCTAACTGGCTTTTGGGAGGAAAAATCTTTAAGGTCTCCATTTATACAAGCAATCAAAAGACATTTTCTAGATACTGGGCTAGTTAGCCTTCTGTTTAATGGAAACATTTTCAAAAACCAGAAATAATCCGGATTGATTTAATGAAGAAAAAAAAAATCCAGCTCACTGATTTAATGCACTAGATTTACTAGTTCTGGCCATGGAAGGAGTTGTAAATTGGATTCAGTGAACACAAGCAAGTCAATAAATGCCACAAACTGGACAAGATACCAGTAAATTCACAGCAAAACATTAAAAATCACTGCAAAGTATCTCAATGAGAAGTCAGTGACCCTGATTTTCCACATTCATGCAAATTTTTTTTTCCCCCTATAATTACACCTGCCCAGGACAAGTGTAAACAGTATTAAATCAACAAATCGGACAAAATCAGCTTTCCAGGCATGTAGGTAAGCCTACACAAGAAGAGAAGCCTACTCCCACTCATTTCTCTCCTTGGAAGAATGTGATTCTCTTCATCAGTTCAAAGCAGACAGTAGAGGGGAGGGACAGGGTAAGGAAAGGTGGAGAGATGGAGAGGGGGGAGTTGCTGGGGAGAGCTAACAAGGAATGAAGGAAAAACTGTGGATTAGAAAAAGAGTAGAGGAGTGAGTATGAAACAGGTGTCTGTCACTACCTCAGCTGGTATTCCAGCACCTTTCCTCCTTCACTTACAGAGATCAGGAACCCGTGTAATTTGAAAGAACAAAATTCTGTCTTAACAGTGCTGTTACCACCATATTTTACCTTGTTTTTTGTGGTTCTAAAGCAAGGCAGGGTCATATCAAGGACAGAGTAAGCAGGGAACCTCAGCTGAGAGCCAAACATGGCACATCCTTGCTGCCAAGCATAACAGCGTGGCCTCTTCTGTGCAGCCCATGTCCCCACGTGCATCCCACAACGTGATGGACACCTGCGCCAGAAATACACCTCCCTGCTCCACCCCTTTATGCAGTGCCTTCTCTTTGCCTTACATCACCTCTATCAGCACACATCTTTTTGCATAATTTATTCCAATTCATCCTTGCCAGGAGAGACCTGTTGATAAAATACGCAACCCTGTGGAGAATGCTGCCTGATCTGACTCTTGTCTCACCTTCCTCCGCAAAGAGGAAGATACGTTTTTGTATCCATATACCATACCAATCTATACCATTATTGCCATGGTATACTTCTGTTAAATAAATGATCTAAACGTTAAAGAAAAATAAAGAATTTAACATGCAAGTATTAAACACGTTGCAAAAACATACAGAGTGGTCTAAAAATCTATGCACATAAATTTGTATTTACAAAATTAACCTGTTGACTGCATTTTTCGACTATAGAGAAGATAAAATCTCTGTTCTTACCTGTGAGAGCAAAATAGGCATTGTTTGCTGGTTGTTTTTTGTTGCTGTGTGTTGTTATTTTGGGGTATTTGGGGGTTTTTTTGTTTGTTTGTTTTTTGTGAGGATTTCTAAACACAATCTGGGTTTAGACAGTAACATAAACCTCTGGATTTAGGCGGCATGAGTATTACCAGATCCAGACAAGAATAATCTGTATTTTTCTTGCCCGAGGTCACATAATCCTCCAGTGCATTCAGCATCCTTCTCTGATCATTCATTTCTGTCTCTCCCTCTACCTCAGATCATTTCCTTGGCCTTTGCTTTTCCTGCAGTTAAAACAACTAGTTAAGAAAGTACATTCTGACTTTTCTTTCCAGTTTGAATTTTTGCATACTGCTCCCTACATTTTCTTAATCCTGTTCTTAATCACCACCACTGTCACTATACTAGGCTTTGCGTGGCTGAACACTGGGTGTTTCTGCTGCCTACAAAAGTCCTTTCCAGGATCCAGCAGTTTCACAGCACAAACAGGACTTACTAGCTGTGTATAATGAGTCTACAAGACTTCCAAGGAGATTCATAAGGAAAAGTTGAATAAAATACAAAAATACTTGGCAAATAATTAAAATGGGTTGGAGAGAGGGTTATTTATTTATCCTTCTGTTTCACTTACGTGTACAAGGCACGTATTAATAGAAATGATATTTTTTTTTTCCCTAAAGTCTCAAAGATGTTACTAAAGGTGGAAAATCGGATGAAAGCCACAGGCCCTGAACCCTGATGGTAAAACAGGGTCCCTATTAAAACCCTGTTCCCACTGAAAATGCCACTCCTGTTCCCCTCAGCAAGGGGCAAACAGGCAGAACCTGCCTTTGGGGCCTGTTAGAAACTCATCAGTAAATCACTATAGAGGTCTGGCACAGGCTACAAACAACCTGTTTTACAGGTGAGTAAATCATTTCATGTGGTTCATACCTGAAAAAATAACCAGCTCCTAACTGCTCGCCCTCTCTCACATTTGTGCATGGTGCGCAGGGTTAGGGGATGCTGCAGTGGAAGGGATGGGTGCAGCCAGCACAGAAGATAAACAAACACGCTTGCTGCAGTATCACAGCTAGATAAAAAAAATTCATAGCTACTATGTTCTTAAAAGTATATTAGAAATTCAAGACATGGGATGGAATAAAACGATACCACGAGCTAATTAGCAGATCGTTTACAAATCCCAGACCCCTCTTCTCTCCAGTGGCTGTCTTAGCAAATACAGATACCAGCACAGACTTCTTTTTCTATGTTTCCATCCTTTATCTAACTTTGCCTTTCATGGGTTCATTGAAGCAATGTTTTGTAAGAGCGTCAAGTGAGTAGAAAACCTGAGGTATAGCAGTTTGACAATGATATAGCTGTCATGATGCTTCTACTTTTTGCTTGTACCTACTCAGGCATAATTAGAATCAAATATCTACCTCTCAGTGTTTCTCTTGGGCTCATCCAACTCTGAAAGCTCTCAGGCCATTAAGGCATATCAATTAGTAATGACTTTTTTCAGCCCCCAGCAGCCACTGAAGCATACATTAAAGGTGATATCTGCAGTCAAAAATTTAATGTGCGCCATTTGAGAATATCCACTTTGAATAAGAGAATATTATTGGGGAAACTCATTTGCTTAAACTTTTATACTATGGCTATTAAAAATATTTTATTTGCTGAATAAGTGTCCAATGAACACTCTTGCACCTGTTGAGCAATATTAATTGCACACAGGTTTGGAAAACACAGGAATCATTAAAGGATAAATGCAGAGCAATAGCCCAAAAGAGCTAATGTAATCACTTCCCAGGTCACTTTTACAACCTTCTTAGTAGGACCATCTTTAAATAAGTCATCATGACCTGAGGAAAGTTACTTTCATTTCTCAGTATAACTACCCAATTGAGTAGATGTCAGAGAGCCAGCTCATTACAAGCACCAGAATTAGAGGGCTGTCACATTCCTCGTAGCTAGGTTATGTTCGCTCAGTTAGGACTGTTTGGAAAAGCAATCCTTCTCATGTTCACAGTCGTTTCCAAGCCTGATGGGTCAGTTACCTCTTGTTTCAAATGCACCTCAAAAATTAGTTACTCAATATCAGACTGCAGAGCAAACATAATTAACAATAGGGACACATATTTAGTGTTAAGGTGGCACTAGAATAGCAAAAAATCCCTATATGCAGAAAACAAGAACAGAAATGCATTTCATTCCAAAACAGATTGGGAACTGTGGTAGCTTGTCCCTTATTTAAATTCTGTCCAGGTAGTTTAAGATGTTTCAGTAAACACTGGAGTGAAAACCAGTTCAGCTAATCTTTGCAGCAATTTAACCTTCACATGCTTTTTCCTGATAAACACATGCAGGTAATGTCTAATCTAAGGTCACCACTAGTACCAGAAAGATTCCTGCAGGCTCTGAATCAGACTTTGTACCAGAGATGGAAGTAAGAACTGATGAAAACTGAAGAAAAACACTGAGGCTGACTCAAAGTGAAGCTGGAAAGTTTTGTTTCCACCTTGCATGCAAGTGGAAATCCACTCTGCAGTTGCAGTTCAGTGGCTGCTTTCTTGTCTTACTGTAGGTCCATAGCCCATCCTGCTGCATTTCAGGGTGCAAGAATGCTAGAGACAACAGGAGGCTTCATTAAAACAGGAAACTTAGCCAAAAGCCTTACGGACTAGTACAGCTCGTTTGCGTTACAGCTCTGGAGGCTTTCAGAAGAGCTAATCCTGCAAATTCACAATTTCTAGACCATCTGCTACGACCTTTCAGCCTATACGTATTTGAAAATACACATACTCACTGACCCTCTTGGAAAACATCACAAACTGATGAGATGCCAGGAGCACATCAAAATCACATTTAATCCTTGTAGCCTGCAAACATGAGCCTTACCATGAAGATACAGATGCAATTGAATTTGTCACTCCTTTGAGTGACAGGGGCTCTGACTCCTCCTTAAGCGATGTGACATGTAACAACTTTTGGAATACTAGCTAAGACTCATTTCCAAGTTCTTACCCTACTGTTATGCCTGTAAAATTTTTTCCATATAAATGTACTTGACATTAGCCAAAAATCTCTGGCCAAAAAAGGGTGAAGAGGGATGGAAATGCCATATATAACATTTCCTTTTACCCTCCACTGCAAAGAACCTTACTGCAGTGTGACTGACCTGGTAATTGCTTGAAACACTTGTATAATGCTTTAATTGCCTGCATAATCACAGCAAACCTGACACCAGATTTCTCAGCAGAACTTTGCAGACTCCTCAGTCAGTTAATGCATTACTTCTACAAGTCTGAAGATTTGGTCCAAGCCCAAGTCATGGACCTGGTACGGCTCTTTCAAATGAGGCCTTATTTCTTTTTCTGGTTTATTTTCCTTTGGGTCTAAATAGTAGCTCTGGTGCAATTATATATCATTTAGATCTGTACACTGGTTTCTATACTAATGGAGTTCATTTTTCTGCGCATGTGGAAACCCTCTTTACCAGACAAGATCACCATGAAATATTTCAGTGCCCAGCATCTCCCCGCTTTCCACCACTCCTTCCCTCCTGTTCCATCACCTGCCCAGTGCTGGGCATGTCATTTCCCCCTTATTCAGGAGCAGCATAGACTCGGTGAGTATTTGCATACTAGAGAGTAGTACCATAAGATGCTGAATGAAAGCATATGTGGAAAACAGATTTACAGCTTGAAATTTATAAGCCAGGAGTTTTTCAAGTTGCAAAAATAATAGAAGACTTGAGCAAACACACTTTTGTATATCCCCGTATTGCTTATACTTTGATATTAAAGCTTCCTTCCAACCATGAAAAAAATATTTCCAAAACAGAGGAAGCAACATACTTCAGTCAAAGTGCCAAATAATCCATCTAGCCTTATCGGCGCACTCATATGCATGCTAGAAATATCTGCCACCCAGGCAAGTCTATGCACCCCCACTCCCTTCTGCAGCTATCAGTCAGGTTTGACCTTTGGTTCAGACCTAAAGTCTTCCAGTCCATTCGCTCTATCTTAAGACCAAGCAGCTTCTTCAGGGAAAGAGATGATAATGTATCTGCAAAGGGCTGACTTTCTGCATTCGGAGGGGAGAAGTGCCAGTATAACAAATTGCTCCTGTTCAAACCCATCAATTCAAAACAAGCATCTGGAAAACTTGACAGGAATACTCAAACGACCCTTGTGTTCTGACAGCTGGAAAAGAGAAAGCGCTCTCCATGAGGGGGAAAAGCATGCTCAAACTTTTTGCCTAGACAGAGAAACACACAGAGCCGTTTGAAACATTTTGCTTCAAAGCCCATTAAATTAAGCTCTCAGTATAATTAATAGAGTCGGCTGTATTTGTGCTCACAAAACCATGGTCAACACCACCAGAAGCTGGTCATGGCAATGGGCAGGCTGAGAATTCCCTTCTCAGAATCTCCACAGCTGAAAGAGATCACTCCACCTGTGAGAGGAACTTCTGTCCCTCTTGAAGCCTGGCACATAAGGGCTGGGCTCCATTGTTTCTGTTGTGGGAAGACCTACTGCCCTCTCTGCACAAATTCAGCTGAGGATGCCTTCACGACACGCAGACTGCAGTTTTGTTCCTTTTCCTCAGTCCTGTGAAGAGAAGCATCCTGAGATATCAAGCAGACTGTGCTATTATGAACTATGTGTCAGTTTGGTTATGTTTCAGCATTCCTGATTTGGTCAGGAACATCAGCAAATTGTCCTCATCCAGAGTTTCCTGGACTATTGTGAGCTCTGCAGATGAGACCCACTAATTACATCAAACATCTTAAAACTGTTCAAAAATGTGACAAACCACTGCTAACATTTCACATTTCGAGATTCTGTTGTTTCTGCAGCAGACTTTGTTTTGCTGCTGTGGACCTAGACTGGTCCACATGCCTGGTCACATGTTATATATCTAGGATGTGGAAAATAGTTTACTCCCACACCCTGAATTCCTCTGCAGGAGGAAGACAAAGGGGAATTGAGCAACAAGACCCATGTTCCCACTGTGCTCAGGGATGCTCTTCAGGCCTGTTTCATGGAAAATTACTCTGAAGTTGTGTTCTTACTGGAAGATACTCATGCAAATATTCTGGTCTATCTCTATCTTCCACATTAAACACGGCACTTGTCCCAGGTTTTCTGATTGAATCAGAAAATGGTAATAAAATAAAAAAAAATAAAAATAAATAAAAAGGAAAGAAGACACTCTAAAAGGCATAGGTTTAAACAGACTTTAAACTCCCCAAGAGGCAGCACCTCAAATCCATCCCAAAGTACAGGCAGTCAGAAGTTCTGTATTCACCTTAAAAATGCCTTGGAAAATGTATAGGCTGGCAGGTTGGAAAAACAAAGGCATAAGCCTCAGTACTTTGCTGTTGTTTGTACAGAAGTTCTTAAAATTAATTGAGTTTTATTATGCTAAAAAAAAAAGTAGTCCTGGTTTTAAACTGTTTTTTATTAAAAGTAGTTCTGCTTGGAGGTACTTGGCAATTCATTCAGTGTTCAAAACCACCAAGAACCGACACTATATGTGTAGCAACCACTGGACCTTATTTTTTTTTTGTGTGTATGTCACAAGAAAAATTAGCCAAGTTACATTAGAAAATGGGTCACAACAGGATTTGCAATAAACACTATATACAATATCAGCCGTTTGTTCAGAACACAGCTGACACACACACAGAGTTTTCTGGTTTATGCCTTACTTCTACAACTCTAAATTGATTTACAGCCCCATGTGAGACTCATAAAACAGCCCTAGGCAACACTATCCTGATCGCAAACTATTTGCAACACTGTGAATTTCTCAATTTGCCCACTTAAAAACATTTCCCCTTTTCCTTCCTTTCAATAACAGATTTCTGGGGGGAGTAGGGCAAGAGATGAGACAAGAGATTTAATGGTTACATAACCTGAGATACAAACATTGCTCCAACTCCTGATCCCAGAGGAAACCTACTATTGACTAGGACTGGGGGAATTACTGCTCCCCCTCCTGTCCCAGTAAACACCAATATTTAGAAGCAGCACCAGCATCCTGACTATGCAAGACTGACAATGTGAACATGGCTGTGAGATGAATCACTAACTCCAATGTCATTTAAAAGAAAGTTCTACTTCTATTAAGCCAGAAAATCTATAAATTTGTGTTTACAGTCATGGGAAAGCCTCAAAAATGAGACAAGGTTGATCTGTAAAGGACTTTGCTTGTTAACCCTGCCCCAAACACAACTCTCTGGTATCAGTGAGCAATTATCCATCTGTCAGTCTGGAAATTAGGTATGGCAAATGGCACAGAAGATCCAAAAGTGGCCCAGGAAATCAGAGAGAGAACAAGAACCAGAATTTGCTATTCCAGTTCTTAGTGTAATACTCTTTCTAATAAGCAACATTGCCCCTTTTCACTACCATTTTTATTTTACTTCTCTAATGGTAAAATTGGTGTGGACAACATTTTCTGTCAGGCAGCAGGCATCTAGAGACCAAATAACAAATTCACAATCACTTGTTCTTTCAACCCCAGTTCACTTCACCAGGATTACACATTGAAATCTCAGAGCTCACTTTGTGCCTGTATCTACCCCTTCCTCTGTCCATGATCCTCTAATTTAACCCATCACAATGGAATGGGTGTAAATCCCAGCTCCTCCTCAGCACTTGGGCTGGACTGCTAAGCACAGCTGGGATGTACTTACTGTACTCTGTTTCTTCTTGAAACTATAAATTCTGGTCTTTCACATCCATGTTAAAAAGGGAGGCAACATCTCTGGGTTTATTTTAGGACCTGATACCAACAAAAGATAAGCACGAGAGTTGACAGAACTCCCACTGGCCAACTAGCCGCATCTGCTGAGCAGGGCCTGGTTTGGAAAGCAGGGACTGTACCCCTCGCCCATGAGGCCCACCGTGTGCCCAGCAGCTGTCTGAATTCTCACTCAAGTTGCAGTAACAGCCCCTAAAACACCCTGCTGCTCTTTGATTAAAGAACCCCTTTCCTGCTTTCCCACAAAACAACTCTTCCATGTAGAATGAAGTAACAAATCAGATGCAACTGCCAATTTGTCTTTGCTGTTAGTCATGTGAGAAACATGATGACGGAGGAGATGAAAAGCCTTTTTTTTTCCATGAGTCATAAATTCTGAAGAAAAAACTGCAATATTTCAGGACTGTGGGTTTGGGAACAAAATTACAATTAATCATAGAATAATTTATGTTGGATGGAATCTGTGGAGGTTATCTCGTGCAACCCCCACCTAAAAAGGGAGCCAACTTTTGTTGGGGCCTTGTCATGCCTTACTCACAACCCTGTCACAACTTTACAAAATAGCTGGTCTGTTTCATGTGGTTTTTTTCCTTCCTAAGGGTTTTGGTTTTGTTTGTTTTTTAAGAGCAGGTACAATAGCATATTGGAAAACAAACATACGAAGGCTATTCATAAGGCTCAAGACTCCATCACAACATCTAGCTGTGATGTAGTGGGTAGCAAATCTGCCCAAGGCAGGGGTTTGGAACTAGATCATCTTTAAGGTCCCTTCCAATGCAAGCCATTCTATGATTCTATGATCTATTTTGAAAATATTTTCTGCATGACAAGGCTTTTTTCCTATCCTTCCCAATAAAAATCATATAAATATTACACAGGATTCAATGTTCAAGAGATACCAGACAAGAGTTGAAGACAGAACTGAAATAATCAGAGAGAAGAGGCCTTCGAGGTATCTCTTTGATACCTTGAGGCTGAAGTTGTGTCACACAATAGGAATCATTTGTAAAAGTCAACTCAATTCCAAGTTTTTCTTACTTAAAAAAAAAAAAAAAAAGTTAGAATATACTTATAGCCAGCTTAAGGCTAGACATAGTTGTCCTTCAGCGAATCACAAGAGTTTTCCCTGATGAAGTATTTTTCTCTCCTCACAGTTTACTCTCAAGACAATTTTCAGGAGGAAACACAGTGCTGTTACTCCATCTCCAGTGACGGTGACTGCAAAGCCCTGACAACACATTTGCATGCATGCAGGCTCATCTCACACCGAGGAAGCCCCAGCAGGGGGCTACAGCTGCCCCTGGAGGCAGGGAGCCTCCTGCGGGCACAGATCCAATGCTGGGGGATGCAGGGCGGGCTGCCTGCTGCCCACCCTCGGCACAGCCTTCACCTGTCACTCCGGGGAAGACAACCCAAGCCTAACAGTGCTCCCAGATCTTTCAGAAGTATTATTATGTAAGTGAAGGGGGTTTATTTTTAACACGTGTATGTATTATATAAAAATCCTCATCTCCAATTATTTCTTGTTGCAGTCAACACAAAAGTTGTTCTTGCTTTTTCTATCAATTAGACCAAGAGGGAGTGTGTACATCGCATGCCTGTCTATACATTTAAAAGAGAACCACTGAAGGGTAGTTATAAAACATCAGATCATAAGGGAAGACACCACAGGGAGCAGGGCTGGCTCATGCAGCGCAAGCGCAGGGCTGTGCACAGCAAGACTAAGGCAGTGCACAGGATGCAGTGATCCTGCCTGGTGCATCTCTGCTTGCGCCCTGTTTTAGCTGACCAGTGGGAAGTGAACAGCTCCGAAACCACCTCCTTGCTTCCCTATGCCTCAGCTCCCCATCTGTAAACCTGCGATACCACTGCTTCCCTCCTCTGCCTCGTACAGGTGGATTTCGAGTTCTATGGGCACGAATCGTCTCTAACAATATGTACATACAATGCCTAATGCTGGGAGTCCTGGTGCAACTGTGTCCTCCTGGCATCCATGCTGCACAAAATACAAAAACAAGGAGGGAGTGGGGAAAAAAAAAAAAAAAAAAAAAAGATAGAAAAAGAAAAATAATGCTTTAGAATGTAAGAAAGAAGTCGACTCTGGCTAATTACCAAGAGCTTCCCATCAGGTTGACAGACTCCCACAGTGGACACACTCAGTGGTAGTTCTTTATTTCTGAGCTTTACTTTAATCCCTCCTCATTTCTCTTGTTTCATTTTCAGTCAGTTCAGGATCCTAATGTTTTTGCCAACTTATTTTTAATGGGATTGTTAGAATCCAGGAAGCCTTGTCAAATAATCATTACATAGGTACTTTTGGGGCCCCCTGTGGCTGCTTCCACTTGATGCTCTGTGTTTCCCCCTGTCCTGTTAGCAGGGAAGATATTTTTCTCACTGGGAAAGCATCAAATTAAAAAAGTGTCTCTTTGACCCCATCCTGCATGCTCCTCCAAAGGTGTAGCTGCTCTGTCTGGATGATGGTCACTTTACACGACTGCTTCAGCTTTGGCAAATCACATTTATACGTCAGCTAACAGAGCATTTGTAAAACTTGAGTAACAAACTGAAGTCTGACAGCAACAGGAAAAATAAAAATAAAAATAAAACCCATAAACCCACTGTTCTTCCTCACCCAAATGGAAGAAATGTTGTTTTTAAATGAGACACTTAGCCATTTCCATGCATGAACATCTCTAGTTGCTCACCACCCTGAGACTCGTGCTTTTGCAATGGTCAAACTGTGTTGCTGAATCTCAGATCTTTTCCTGTCTCTGCTAAAAGTGCTGCTAGACCTGTAATACTTCCCGCCATAAATCTTACACCACATCACATTTGTTTTTCACCTAGTTTTGCAGTAGGATTTTTTTTCCAGTTTTCTGTGTAAACCAAAATCAACATTGCCTCCTTTATAATCTATACTGTCAGAAATTTTAGGGGTCCCAAAACCTGGAAAGTGTAACAGAAGAGAGCTTGACCAAAATTGCAGGAGAGTCTAGCACCCACAAACTGACATTGTGAGCAGGTAGATCCTGGTGGACTGTGGCTATTCAGATGCTTGGAATCTTTGTGAGATGTTTTCCTCTCAGTTGTGGGCTGGACACATGACTACTCTCAGTGGTACCTGTGCACAAGAAAGATTGATGTGTTACTTCACGCATTTGGTCAAATGCTTTTACAGGGACTTGGGGAGAGCCTGCCTTTTGCTGGAAACTGGGAACAAGCTGCCACAGATGATTTTGGTACTATTACTTGGGTTCTGCTGGTGAAGTCAAATATTGACGGGAACTACATAGACACCTGGCTGATGACGGTTTTCACTGCAAAGGAGGGATAAGTCCAGCATGGAGAGCTGAAGTTTCTCTACCTTAAAAAGAGCTGAGCCATCTTGGGACCAGCTCAAGCTAGGGATGTAGCTAAGTCATACAAACACCTTTGTGTTCCTGTTTCTCCTTTGCAGGTCTCACTACCGTATGTATAAACTGAATTATACTAACACCAGTTTTTACTTAATTAAAGATTGACCTTGGTTTTATTTTTACTATACAAATGTTTGAGAAAGCTTGATGCACTCCGGCTTGCTGCACTAAGGATGGCGAAGTTCCATTTTGCAGCCCTGGATGATGCACCCTGCATGTTGTTGGCACTGAATTTCATGCCTTTCCAGCCCAGCAGAAATATAGATAATTACGCTCAATGCAGAATGCAAGTAGCCTACACCAGTCACGTTTCAAGTTATATTTACAGCTAATGACAACAAAAAAAAGGCACGAAACAATATCCTTGACAGACTTCACCCCTTTGTGACTTGGCAAGTCATTTGTGAACTAGCTCTGATTCATATGAATTTATTTGTTGTTCATAAACATTCCCCAATTAGTTTCAGTGAATAATTTTCAACCTGCTAGTTGTAAACAATTGATAGCTACATACGAATAGTTGCTATTCATTACTGATGCTGTATGACTGGTCACCGGGGGCATATGCAATTGTTTTTGCATTTTTATTGGACAACAACTGTTTTAAAGAGGTGAATAATGAATCCTAATAAGCATATACAAATAAAGACTCCAAGTGACAATTATCAAGTCAAAAAACTCTTCTGTCAGAATTCTTGACACAGAGTCCAAGAATTAAGAAGTCATTATTAATATAGTCTCACAAATCACAATGAACAAAATCATTTGTGTTCATAAAAGTATTCTCAAGCCACTGCCTTCAAATATTGCTTAATAATCTGCTGGGCCAGAAATCACGCAACATTCTTTTAAGTGTGGCAGCCAATGTTTCAAATGTTAAGAAAGTGTGTGTGGAAAGCAAAATTTGGTAATAGTTCAGAGCACTTAAAAATGCACTAATGAGTCTTCGCAGAAATAGCTCTTCTTGACTGGTTATTACAAGTGCTTCACAAGAGAATTGCCACCTTGCATAATTTGACAACAACACTGTTAAACCTTGTCAAGTAAGCAAGTGAAAATGCTTTAAGTTTTTTATGTTTAGTCTCTATGTAAATCACTCTTAGGAATTAAAATTGTTACAAGGGAGCAATTTGTTAAGAATATCTGCATTCAAAGTTTCACTTGAACAAACTGCCCTCCAGATCTTGAAACTATGACAAGTTGTTTTTTGAACTGATATTTGCTGGTGTAACCACTCCATCCTGTTGATCCTAATCATGCTCTTTACACGAAGAGCAACTGTCAAACAACACAAAAGTGTGAGTTTCTTGAAGAATACTACATTAAAAATCAAGACCGCAAGCACCCAAAAGCTGGAATTGACACTGATTTCTTTTCCAATTCCTAGCTAAAGCCTTCTTGTCTAATCTGTCTACAATATTCACTTGATCTCAGTGTTTCCCCAAGAAAAAAGAAAAATAAACTGATTAAAGTTTTTAAAAAATGGTTAAAAATGAAAACCTGGAACAGGATGCACCTGGTGATATCAAAGAGTAATAATGCTGATCCCCTTTATATTTACCTAGTGCCATCTGTCGAAAAATGCTAGTCAGTATGTGCAACAATGGGAAATACACACTGTAAAAAGGACATTGGTGTTGACTTTCACTTGACCAAGGTGGGGGGTTTCCCAGAGGGAATTTTTCCCCTGAGCCTTACAGACAAAACACAAACATGAAATTCAACAACCCAGCAAAATCCAACTTCTCTAAAGAGTTGAATAAATATGAAAGTAGCAAAGTAAGAGTATTTACCACAGATAACAATACCTTTTTCAGTTAAATTATATCTTCATCACCCAAATTGTGACCTAAAGGCAAGATTTAAAATCAGACAGCTCTGCTGTATCTAGGCTGTTCCATTAAATCAGAGCATGAGAAAACATTAATATAGTTTATCATAAAAAGCCCATGGACTTAAAATAGAACAAGGGAAAAAAAAAAAAAAAGAAAGTTCAATGTAACATCTGAAAAAAAAAAAAAATTGAGGGAAAAGTTGACGAATAAAGGACAACATTAAGAATTAGGTATAATGACAAGTTTTTCTGAATTAAACACACTATGGTCCAGCCAAATGAACAAGGACCTTGGAGTTCAATTGCTGGACATGTAACTGGAATTTGCTCTAATGTTATGACAAGTGTCACATAATAACGCCGGAAAAAATTAGAAATTTTCAGCAGACACGTGTGGGAAATCTGACAGACAGGGCTCAAGGCCACACACTGAGGGAAACCAAAACTGAACATCTGCTCATTATGGATCCCTGTCCTGCATGTCCACTGAATGAGGCTGGGGCTCAGTGTCAAAACAGAATATGCTTCATTAAAATCTCATCATCAGATACTCAACACTGCACAACCCCTGATTCTGTCACTTTAAAAAAAAAAAAACTGTGGATTTGTCTTTGGAAACCAGTAACACTCTTTTACCTTATGTCTGTGTGTAATTATTATCAACAAAGCCTTGTGCTGTAGGAGGAGGCCTAAGCTGGGAAGCAGCAAAAATTAATCTTCACAAAGCTTGAATGTCATAACCCTCACCAGAGAAAAGCTTAGTTTTACATCTTTCTACAAAACCATCCATGTCACCGATTTCATCTAAAAGCTAAGATTAGGTAGTGGAAGGGTAAAGTAAAGCTTTGATGTTTAGATTTTAGGTCTGGATGCTACAAGCAGTGTAAATTGGTTCTTCAATAGAAAGAGGTGAAGACAGACAATGGATTCATCCCTGAGCGAGGTGCCTAAACTCAGAGAAACCAGTATAAATGTACTTTGGCCTGTCAAAGTGAGCCATGTGAAGTAGATGGGCTATAGAAATGTGGGGCTCACCAGACACCAGCAATCACAGAGGCACTCTAATCAGGACTGCATTTTAAACTTTTATCTCAAAGGCAACAAAAAGTGTAGGCTGTGTCTGATTGGAGGGAACATTCCTTGATTTATTTCATAGTGTCCTAAAATTTCATTCAAGGTTCTTTTGGAAAGGATAAAATAAAGTGGCAAGCAGTAATTGCCTTGACATCCTTCAGGAAAAAAAAAAAAAAAATCAATAAGGAATATGACCGAAGGTTCAAGAAAGAAACAGACACACTACTGGGCTAAGCTAGATGGCTTAAATCAAACTAACTAGATTTTACAAACAGTGAACTCCTCCCTCTATTTTAGTTGAACTTAGTTAATTACAATATTTCTGAGAGTGAAGTGCTAATTACATCCTGGCAGAATCACAAGGCATAGCGGGCTGCGCATGTTTCCCTGGGCACTCGGTTTTCTAGGGCACTGAGATCTGGACCCATGGCACCCTGCCCTGCCAAGCCCTCTGTCTCCTCCCAAGCAGTGATGGGCAGTCTTGATCAATTATACACTAACAGACATCCCAACTGACCAGGCAGACAGAAATCTCTCATAGCCTGGAAGAGAAAAGCAATGGGGAACTGGGAGGAGTGAGGGTGGGGGAGAAAGAAGGAAAGGATAATTCTGCTGCCAAACGTATGGACAGGTTGAGATGAGTGATGAACTGCCACTTGCCTTTCAGATGCTGATTTCTAGGGCATGAATGCACTTCTGAAAGCCATAACCTTTATATTGGACATGTGAAGCAGCAAGACAAGTAGCTCGTATTTTAAATTTCCTGGAGAAAGGGTAAAATCATCAGGCGGCAAAATATCATTTCAGGGCTTCACCTTCGACTGAAATTTCATTAGGAAAAAAAAAAAAAAAAAAAAAGTGCTCTTTTACTCCTGGATACTCAGAGTTATGTTTAGTAAAAATTATAAACATGGTTACCCATGACAGTCAGCAACTCCGTGACACTTGCATCAAGAGGGAAAACAGCTAGAGATTCTTTTTCCTCATTTCCCACTGAGCAAATTCCTCTATACTTCTGTGCATAGAAGATTCTGGATTACTGTTATGCTCTAAAGAAAAAGTTGTTTGCAAGAGCCCCTAATTACTGGAGAGTGACAATGGACACGAATAAAAGGAATCAATTTTCCCAAGAGTTCAGATGCTAGCAGTATGTCTTCCCTCTGCAAGCACAAAGCTGATGAAAAGCCTGTTCATTTTGCAGCTCAGATGCAGACATGAGTTTCTCTATTTTTCCATATACTCATCAGATGTAATTGTTTACCAAATTCAACACTTTTATATAGTGTCATTCTGAAGCTTGACTAAGAGCAAATAAGGCCCAACGGTAGCACACAGAGGAGGAAGGAAATAGCTCAGAGAACCCAAACAAGCCTTCATTGTACTTGGTGTTCTTTCTGAAACACTGCAGTCTGGTTGTGCTTTTTGTACCCTATTAGCACCATCTAAGGGAAGAAATTGGGAATCACCTAAAGGTGGCACATGATCAGTAAACAACGGTGAAATCTTTTCACAGTGTTGGAGATCAATGTTAGGATATTTCAACATAAAAGAGACAAAAGTCACATTTAACTCTCATGTGACTTAGGAAAAAGATTGATTAAATCTACCAGTGGGAAAAAAAAATTCAGAACATTGTAGTATAATTTACAAAGTGTGGTTGCCAAATTGTACTTAATGCTCATGTGCAGAAATAAGAAAGAAACAGTGAAGTTTTTTTTCCTCCACCAGCACCAAGTTCCTCATTTGTGTAAAAAGACGGAGGACGTGGAGGACTACATGCCTGAAGTTACTGAAATCAAAACACACTTTTTTAAAATATACAAATATGCACTATATTTTAGGAGTGAGCTGGGGAGCATGGTGTTGTTAATGCCTCTCAAAACTAAAGGCTTGGATTCATCATAATGACAATTCTGCATGACAAATAATCACCCAACAGATCAGCTGGAAAGCTGACCTAGCTCAGCAATCGGCTACAGGTGTGGAAACTGCTACCTGGCAGGTACTCAACAGGGACATTCGCTGTCTATCTTTAGACCTCTTACTCACCTACTAACTTAGGGGCTTTATATTTATATGTGATATTTAACCACCTAGGAGAGTCATCCTGCTTCTGACTGGGATGTGCTGCAGCTGCTGGGAGGTGCGGGGACAGTAAGGAGCCCCTGTCTGGGCCAGTGCCACAGGGGAAGCCTTGTGAAGCCTTGTAATGCCCTGACTGGCTCTGCTGGGAGAAGGGGCTGAGAGAGAAAGCCATACCTGAGGTATACCCTTCTGATCTAATGTATTTCTTAAATTTTAAGGATAAAAATATATTATGCACAAAGTAATTACAAATTACCATAAAGATTTTTTTTTCCTGAAAAAACGGCTTTGCCAAAGAATATAAAATAATAGTAATAAAGATACATATAAATAATATATAATAATCTGATATTTATGAGAAGCTGAGTCATGCTGGCATCTGCTCTATTTGCAAAGGACAACAAATTACAAAGGCAAATGACTACAATACTGACATGAGGGAAAAGCTATTAATAACAGGTTCTTCAATGCAACAAACAATTATAAACCGAGGTGCAATAGCGTAACACTACAATCCATGTAATTCAGGTGAGAAATAAGGCACAAATCTAACAAAGATGACAACCTCTGGAGTCCTTTGTGGCATGTTATGCTGGGATCTCCATTTTTAAAGCAGGACATGACATCTTTCCAAAAGCTCTACTGTGCTCCAGTTCAGAATTAATTAATCAGAGCCCCATCTTCTGTGTTATAAAGGAAGTCAGACCGAAATATCACAATAATAAAATATAAATTGAGTCCCTCTTACCTAGACTGTGAATAATATGTCAAATAATGCTTTTATTGTTCAAACTTTAACATTTTTACATATTAATTAGTATTTACATAAACTCAGTAAATAGTGTTTATTGAGCTCCTTGTAAATGCAAAAAGCTTTATCCATGAACGGTAACAGGATGATACGTTTCTCACATGGTAATTTCCGGTTTTACAAAATAAAACTTTCAAAAAATGGATTTCCATTTCTAGTATTCACCATTTTAAATGCAAAATTTGCTTTACGTCCTTACACTAAAAATATTCCTTTCAGATTAGGTATAGCAAACTTTCCCTCCCTTCCCCTCAAAGGGTTGTCCACAATATACAAAGAAATAAATGCAGATGTGAATGCTGTCTGACTGTATTCATCTTGAAGTCTAAACTTCCATCAGAGATCTTAACAGGAAAAGGCTCAGCTCCACATATAGGTTAATTTAGTATATGAGGAATGTAAGGGGAAAGGATGCGTGAGCTCTTACAGCTAGTCAGAAAAGAAAGACCTGAGAAGATGTCTGTGTAAACCATCCTATGAAGTATTTTGCTGCAAACCAACCCATTAATGTACGTGCTTGTCTTTTTAACTGTCTGTATAAACAGGCACGGATTGCAGTCAGCAAGTAAAACAAAAGGAAAGCAAAACCCAAAGGGAATAGAAAGAGGCCAGAGAAAACCAGCACAAGAAAATAAAGGAACCAGTTCAATATGAAAACTGCAGTCACCCTCAGAACCAATTTTCACCTGACACAGCAGCAGAGCCTGTCTCTACCTGCAACATCATGTGCCTGGGTTTGGTTTCCAAAGCCTGCTTCATTCAGCGGTGTTGTCTGACTCAGAAAAGAGAATGACAATGATGATGAAGGAGAAATAGTTCAGTGGCATGAAGGATAGCTAACAGTTTATCAACCTTTTCATTTTCTGAGGCTTCAGCTTGTACCTGCCTATACACAGTAGTAATCACGACAACAAAGCTGCTAGCCCCAGCTTGCTGGGGCTGCATGAGGTGCACATGAAAGGAGCAGATGAGCTGAGCCGATTTACAGGAGGTGCCACTAGCAGAAGCAAAGCTCACTTTGGTTTCCCAGCCCAGAGGGTAATATGTGAATTGCTGTTTTTCTGCACTAAACTCATTTGATGTCCATCTCAAACAGCACGAATGCTTGCATTGCCACTGGAAAGTGACCATTATTTGGACCAAACATTTTCTGATGGTAAAACAAAAGCTTTTGTCACCACATTTGTTGACTGAATAACTGTTCTTGAAATCCATTTACAGCAGCAAGACTTCAGACACCTTTGCACAGTGTGAGTTAACATACAAACCCACGACTTTCTCCTGACCCCAAACCGAAGTCCCCGAAGGACACAAAGGGCCAGAACTGAGGACTGCCCCCCAGTACACAGCACAATGCTGCTGCACACCACAGAAAGGCAGAGCTGAACACGCTAAGCATGTGGCTGCCACATATCCTGCAGCACCGGCTGGGAAACACTGCCAGCATCACCAGAGCCTGCACAGGGCCACAGCACAGGCTCCCGTCAGCCTGCTCACAGCCACTGCTTGTGAGCCAGTGAAGTAACGCTGCTGCTTTGGTTACCTACACTTACTGTGAAGGAGGTACTATGTGATATATAGGTGCTAATACTGTGAAGCAGTAAGGCAAACACGTTAGGAATTCTAAAAAAATACAACAGTGGAGAAACAGTAATGATTTGCACCCTGTTGGTACCCACACCATATCCAAGCTCATTACCAGACCGTGTACGTATTCAGGATGCTGTACGTTACACACCGTATAGGATGTTCTTTAATCTAACAAAAATATATATTACACCTCCTTTGGGGAACAACTTTTGTATTCATGCCTACCTGCAAATTACTAAGAGCATTGCTGGTGCTATAAAAATAATAAACTGCAGTACTAAGCTGTATTTGTGAATACACTGAAGCTTGATCAGCCCCATGTTCGTGCCGCAGCAAAGATTTCATTTCCACTGAAAAAAGTAGTAAGATGCTCCCCTACAATGGGCTGCTGTGAGCTTTTAAAAACTGTTCCAGATCTATCAAAATCAGTTTCATCTTTTTAGAATTACATTGACTTCAAATCCTTAGGTTGCTGTAGGAGCACGTTAGCTTTGTTAATTGAGATTAACATTACAGGTTGTCCTTCCAGTACGTTTCATTTGACGACTGAGCAACCGACATATTGAAACATGTATTTCATGAACCCTCAGATTTACAAAACTGTGTTTGCCTGTATACCAGCATGGCTCCAAGTGTGGTTAATCTATCTTTGCTAATCTTGGCTGAAAAGTAAGGATAATTGTGAAATTCTGACCCCAAAGTCAGCAACAATTTCCATTGGTTTCAAAAGAGTCAAGATTTTGCATCTTATTTTTGGAGCTCCTCCCTGCTTTTCTACAGCACCTCTTCTTTTTGTAACCAGAGGATCAAAATCATCCTGCCTAATTCCAGGAATCCAACTACTGTTCAATAATGCCTAATATATATTTATAGGAATGAAAGGTACTTCTCAGAATGATTCAGCAAGTCCAATGTCTCAACTACACTTGGAAGATCTCTATTTCTCTCTCCATAACATGGAGCAACTTTGCTCTTGACCAAAATGAGGAGACTTGAGTCAGAGACATAAGATGAAACTTAGAAATTATGCCTAAAGGTAAAAAAAAAAAAAAAAAAAAAAAAAAAAAAAAAAAGAAAAAAAAAACAAAAAAAAAAAAAAAAAAAAAAAAAAAAAAAAAAAAAAAAAAAAAGGTGACTGGAGAATCATTCAAAGGACTGATACAGCCTTTAAAGAGAGATAAAAGCAAGTGCACAAAACCAAGAACAAAATTAAAAGTTTTAGGATGATGATTAGATTTGAAGAACATTGTTTATCCTGCCAGTCCCTTCTCAGCAGGGCTGGGACAGGTTCATGGGCTAGGCAGTAGGGCACTTGGAGTAGCCACAGAATGGATCTCAGACTGGCTTTTCTCTGCAATTTATCTAGGTCTTTCTAAAAATATCGTCAAGTACCCAAGATGCTCTCTTCAGAGTGGAGGACTGTAGAAGCCTGCATCTGATCACCCCAGCTCTCATGTATGCAAGCCACATACTTAGGTTTGATGAAGGTGCTGTAAATTTCTCCATCAGAGAATATATAAGGGGATTTTCAAGTAGTGCTCAGGACATACAGCCACACAATTTCCAATCCTATTATTTGTTGACAGGATTTATGAAAGTCCCTCCCACGCACTTATTTGAAAGTTAGGCACCTCATTTCTTACCACACTTCCTCAGGCATCAATCTATGGCCCTTAGCTATGCATCCACATGTGTTGTTGGCTTACTTAGTTGTAATTCTGCAGTACTTAGACACCTGCAGAGGGAACGTTGCATCACTTCAGATTATTTTTGAAGCCTCCGTATTTGTTCCCTTTTCTGTTCTGCTTCCCTTCCAGAACCTGTCACAAGCACACTGACATGAGCCTTCTGCATTACAGCAGCTGCCTGCAGCCACACAGATGAGGGGACACAGCTGTGGAGCAGAATACACCTCACACCTCTTCAGGCTCCAATGCTCCAAGCCTTCCTAGGACCAAACTTCTTTGTTCCTGGTCACTTATCAAAGATCTGCTTGGCAAGGACTCCAAAAAGTTACTTGGTTCATCTCAGAGCCATAAGCTATACGTAAATGACTTAACTGGTATTTATCTAAGCCGTCCTTAAAAATCAAGCAAAGAACCTCTCTAGGCAAGCACAGTACTTAACTGCACATAGCATTAGAACAGCTTTCTGAGCTCTGGCCTAAGTATCCCTGGCTGCAGGCATTCACAGAATGGTAGAATTGTCCGAGTTGGAAGGGGCCTCTGAAGGCCATCCAGTCCAACTCCCCTGCAGTGCACAGGGACACCTACAGCTGGGTCAGGTTGCCCAGAGCCCTGTCCAGCCTGACCTTGAAGGGCTCCAGGGACGGGTCTTCCACCACCTCTCTGGGCAACCTGTGCCAGTGCTTCACCACCCTTATTGTAAAGAACTTTTTCCTTATATCTAATCTAAATCTTTCCTCTTTTAATTTGAAACCGTTTCCCCTTGTCCTATCACAACAGACCCTGCTAAATATATATTTTAAATCTGTTATGTCTTTTCACAATGAGCATAAGGAATATTTTCCCCTCTCTGTGGCACCTTTCAGCATAATCTAAAATGATCTAAATCCTCAGTCTCCTTTGTCCTAAACAAAACCACACTATTTAACATTTTGTAGGCAAAACAAAACCTATTGTCATTCTCATCTGGACTCACCTGTTGACATCTATCACTTGTCTTAGACAGAAAGCTGAGATAAGGCTCCCTCAGCACCACAGAAGATGGAATGAAATGTCTTAAACACAGCTCTTGAATTCTTCCTGGACTTCTGTTTGCATTTGCCATGGTAAAGAAACGTCAACCCATATTTAGTTTGCAATGGAAAACCTGTGGGCTTGGTGAACTAATAATGCCTAACTAAATATTCCCTGTTTAAGCATCGCACTTTGGGGTTTTTCCATCCCAAGTGTACTTTGCTGGAGTACTTAAGTACTTGACCTTATGGATCTGCAGAGTTCCCAAGTTTATCCAGAATTCTGAACCTTTTATGCAAAACCTCTGCAGCCCCTTCTAAAGTTGTTATAGCCTCCAAAATCTATAAAATACACTCCAATCCAGCAGCCAAGACCTTGGTGAAGAGATAAAAGTGAGCCAGACCAACAACTACAGTTCATTTAATACATTCCCATGCATGACTTGCTTATTGACATTGATGACTTATTTCTGTTCAGTTTTCAAACAGCTACGAACATACACTACAGCGACTTTGTCTAGAAGACCGTCCCTTTCTGTTTTAGCAAAAGCATGCTGGAGTATGTTGCTTACCTCTTGCATCCACCATGAGAATGGAGGACACAATCTAACCTGAAAGTAACCTTGTACATATTTAAGGCTGACTCTCTCTTTCTGCAGAGAATTTGTGAATACACAAATTCAGCCTGAGTATCACACTCCTCCTGGTGATTTTATTATCCCGAGATCATCTCTAGAGTTTTCTTTCAAACAGATTTCATGGTCTGAACACAAAATGTAGTATTCTTCCCATTCCTGACTTTCCATCAGATCAAAAAGTATTTTCACCTCATTTTTTTAATAGGACTTATTTTACAAGTCCCACTAGATTAATCTGGGGAATCTATTGCCTCTCTGGTTAAGAGACAAGGGACAAGCACTTGCTCATCCTCTTCCTCCACAGGCAGTTATAATCTCTGTCACAGAAATCCTAAACACTTTGACAGGAAAAACTGGTTTTTGCCTGGATGTAGAGAGCCAAACCACGTAAAAAGAACAGTCCCTGTGAGTTCCCCACAGAGGTGAGCTGACACGCCGCAGATCACAAAGTAGAGTGCTCAGGACAGGAGTGGTTTTTAAAACTTTTACAAATTTTGGAATATTTCCTGGGGACATCCACCTGTGCTGTTCAGGAATATTACACAAACTTGGAGGAAATATTACCTCTGTGTCAGGAGGTTACATAGCAATATCTATGGAAAGGGAAGGAGAAATCTTTCATCTCTCCCCATTTAGTGAAAAATAAAAAGTAAAAATAAAAAAATCATTGCTAGAGAAAGTGCATCAAGCCCAATGTTTGTAGCCTGTCACAATATTTCTTTATGTAGGTGCTTCACACAAATATTCTGGTAATCCATTTCCCCCTCCACATAGCAAGAACTTTCATGAGAAAGGAATCTAAGAAGAGCAGCACAGAATAGACAGTGTTTTTTATATCATCCACCCTAAATAAATCCTTTGCTTTCTGTATTGCCAGTTCAAGCAGAAAACACATTGTGCACCATCCCAACTTTTCCTGATTCACTGTTTTAGGCTGCAATCCATTGCCTCAGGCATTCTCCATCTTTTCCCCATAGTCATTGACAAGAAAGGGCAAGGAGCTTCCAACAAGTCATACTTAGCACATCTTGACACATCTGCCTCAGTCTCTGACACAGTTCAGTGTCATCTTTGCCCTTTGAGGCCATTCCTTTTGGAATTTTGTTTTTTTCTTCTGTCATTTCAAAATACTCTAAAAAGACTTCAATTTGGCTTAAAAACGCAGTCTCTGAACCTAAATTATTTCCTTAACAAATAAAATTTAATATTCAACATCTTTTGATCAACATTTGCCGTTGAGTAGTCTACTTGTGCTTTGCAGTAACACCTATGCTACTGTGTTGTCAACCTTAATTTCAAGAGTAGTTTATTCCTAAAACTTTCATCTCTCCAAAACCTGGAACTATGCATTTCTATTTTGTCTGCTCTTTTTTGTGGGTCACGTCCCTTTTCAGTCCTCAAAGTACATTCTTGCCTTGTATCTTGCTAGTTTAATGCTCTGCAGATGCAAATCCTTGTTGTTGCACAGATTTTAATGATTTTCTACCACAATTTCTATTAATCAGAGAACATAGTATTTTACTGGTCCAGAACTGAGTCCTCAGTTTCCTGAAGGCTGTAGAAAAAAGCAGCAAAGAGTAGATTTCAAAATACACTGCAGATGGATTCGTTAAAATATCAAGACAGGTTCTTCCAAAGCACGTTTCCCTCAAAACACACATTTTCCCCAGGGCAGCCCTGCCTCTCGCTGAACTCTCACTGTGCATTACACCCACTCCTTGATAGCTGCTTCTTTCTCTCCCACACTTGTGTCTTTGATCTTGCTGGTGAGGAAGGAGCCAGCCTTCAGTCAGTCCAGCCTGTCTCGGCAGGTGGCTCCTTTACCACAGCCATCTGTGTGCTGTACCGCAGCCAGCTGATCTTTTTCTTCACTGACGCATAATGACTCTTATTTTGAACCCAGATCCTCAGGAGCTGGATGTAATTGAGTGCTAACTAATGGGCCTGGAGCATGGGGGCTGTTTCCAGGTTCTGTTAAGCTCAATCCATGTGCTCCTGGTTGACACTCATGTTCACGGACCTCGCAAAGATTGCCCTGTCACCTACAACAAGACCTCTGCATCCTCGTTACCTGCTGAATGGGAGTTTATTCCAGTCCAGCATGCAGAAAGACTGATGCCATCCTGTTGTATAGCAGAGGAAAAATAGAAGCTGGAAGCTGCAAACATATTGTAGTGGGACCTTGATAACAGTATTGGATTACAGGCTTTGACAAATAAGGGAGAAAATAAAAAGACATTGAGACAGAAGAGAGGAGGAGACAGGTAGATCACATTAAAGGAACAGATATATCTGTTCTTTGAATGCAGCTTACCCTAACTAATCAGAATTTTTCTCTTCATTTGTATTTATTTTGCAAAAATTTCATCTGATTCAAATTGCTAAAGAATAAGCAGCTTGGGTTCCAGTACATGAACTGATAAATAGTTGCTTTGGTCTTTAACAGTCTGCATTTTTATCTACAAATGACTGAAATCTCCCAACCTTGAAAGATCTGTCTTCATTTCCAAGATTGCCATGTAGTGATTTCTGAACCATCTTCAGCAGTGTTACAAGCCTGGCTGGAGCAGCACAATAAGCAGCCCCACACCCAGCAGGGCTGCTGTCTGTACCTGAGCTTGTATCTTGGTGATTTAAGATGCACACACATCAGTGCTGCACTGCAGACAGCCCTAACGCAGCATTTCTCAAACTACAGGGAAGGGGCTCAGGAGGCTCCCAGGGGCCAGGAAAAGAGCTGCAGAAAGGTTCAGTGTGCTCCACTCACAAACCTGCACGAGCCACATCTGGAAGAGAGGGAGTGAGGAGGAGCTGGGTTCACCAGCATGTTAGGCACTGCAAACATAGATTTTGACAAATTTTGATATGTGAAACATTACTTTTCTGCATGGAAGAATAATTCACACTCTATAGTTATGCAGTCCTGAAGTGGTTTTGCTAAGAGAAATTTTAGTCCTGCTGAAGTCTTGCTTGTTTGATTCATTTCTCCACACAGGTATGGAGGTGATGTTATTCTCAACGCACAAGGGCCAATATAAGGAAGATGTTCGCATTTGGGCCACATTTGTAGTTAGCTGGTAGGCAAGAATCGTACAGCTTGCTCCATGCTAGCTAACCATGATGTAAAACACACACCAGTCCCATGCTCAGAGGGCCTCTTCCTAACTCCAGGTCCTGGGAACTGAAAACATCATCTGTCACATTCTGCATTGCAGCATCTCTCGGTGACAGAGCATGTGCAGGTCAGGGGAGATCTCTCAGATGAAGATGGCTGAAGTCTTAAGGAATTTCTTTGCCATTCAATAGGGTTGAACAGACTGACATCTGTCCCTGAAGGAGACTTACAGATTGCTCTCCTGTTCTTTCTTATTTGTGTTGTCAAGGCCTTCATCAAGGAGAATACTCCTAATGTATGTGCTAGACAGGCATATACTCACAGCAAAATCCTTTTCTGCACAACATACAGCTTTTCTATGTAGGTCTTCCACAGCCTTAAATACAGACAGCTAATAAACTTTTTTTTCTCCCTCCAGATTTCCTTTCCTCATTAATGCTGTATAATATACCCTTGATTTGCAGCCTCACTAAACGTGGAGAACTTTTTTGTAATACAATTATAAAGTTTGTTTTAGAGAACAGAAGGCATTCAACCCATCATAAAGTTCAAGCCTATGATTCCCCACACTTCTGCCACTGAAGACAACAGATATGATCCTGCAGTTTTTTTTCCTCAAGACAACCTTTGGAGTTCGTATGGGAATTTTGAATAAGCAAGGACTCATGGTGAAATACTGCTTCAAATCCCTGCTGTGCTGTCCAAGGGCACAATAAATTGCTCTCACATTGGGAGACTAACAAAGATAAAGGGAAAGGACTCCTCCCCGCAGTCTGGCATCCTAGTGCTGCTGATGAGTTGTAAGGGTTATAGCAGCAGCCAAACAACTACATACCCTCAGAAGAAGGTTGGTCCAGTGGTAGCAAAGCTAAAACAGAATTAAACACAGTCAAAAAAAAAAAAAAAAATCTTTTGTGTACACTGCTGAATATTAACTTAGTGTCAGGTCGACCAGTCACAACCTATTGTAGCTCAGTCCCTCCATGGTGGAAATCTCAATGACAATACTCAGTTGATGACAATAAAGGATGGATCAGAGGGCATATCCAGAACAGCACAGCCTTGATTTCAGTCAGTTTTTAAAATTCTCTTCATTTTCAGACTTTTCCACTTCTGAATACTCTCAGCATCAGCACATGATTGAGTTTGTCACCCAGGTGGTATTTTCCAGGGCACAAGCTATGTCAACTACAATATTATTTACCTTAGTCTAGAAGCACAATACAATCCATGTTTATTCAGCTAAGGGAGTACTATTTCTGTTTCTGAACACCTATCCTCTATCCACACAGGCACTGCAGACTTTCAGACATGCTAGAGTAAATAAGGATTCATTTCAAACTCAGGAACTTGGCAAAACCTAAAACTGATAAGCTCTAAACTGGACCTTACATTTCTAGTGCCGATAGTTATGAACTAATTCAGCACTGAAGTTTTGCTGTCCAGTTCTAGATCCCCAAATTACTCTTTTTAATATGATTGCACAGTTAACAAATGCCCTACTTTATTTTGCAGTTAATTGATGTATTCAGTTTGTGTTCACCACCAAGCAAAAGTGACTCCACATGCTATCTTACGTTATTGCATTTTACTATTAACAACAGGCTATGTAATGAAATCAGAAACTCAGAGAAGAAGCCATCAACATAAATAATTTGTAAGGTAAATGGAGAGAGAGGAAAAGCAGTTATGAAAATGCCCTAAAAGCCTGTTTTGTAAAGAGAGTATGCAAATATTACAGTATAATACACCTGAAGGTAATTGCATTTAAAATCTTCCCTCCTGTCAAGCTGCTGAGGAGACAAACAACTTGAACTTCAGGGTTCATGTGTTCTAGTCACAAACACCATCCCAAGTTTTAGTTTACAAAAAAAAAAAAAAAAAAAAAA
>VXAV01003964.1:455795-471547 GCA_013399715.1 Alectura lathami
TATTAGGCACCGGTACTAAGTCACAGCCTCAGTCATGGCAGACCTGCCTTCACGGCAGACCTGCTGGTGGAACATAATAAAGGACTACACTGTTGGAGGAGTCGAGGAGATCTAACATAAGGAACAGGGCAGGTAGCAATGATGGAGCATTGTTTTTGTCACAGGTTAAGTCTGTCAGTGGGTAGCACTTGGAGTGAGGGAACAGCTCAATTAAACCAGGAAGGAAGGCAATCACTTCAGAAATGGCAAGACAGATGCTGTCAATCTACATGTCATGAACCAGGTAACAATGAAAAAACACCCAATTTTCCACCTGGTCTGAATGTGTTTCTACCACACAAATAAGGTGTACTATGCACATTGCTGATGCCAAGAACCAAGCAAAAGTCTCCATTACTGTTTGCATCAACTAACGAGCTATTTTTCCTACAACAGTCTTTTCTTACTAATAAAAGCCTCTCCTGCTGCTCTGACAACACTCTGCACTGCTCAGTCCAAATCACACTAACTCCTTGTTCTTGCAGTCTCCTGGCCCTTTCCCTGCCCATTTCCCACCTACCAAGTGGCTCTGCATCTTTCTTTGTACTCCCAATCCTACCTCTCTCTTGTACTGCTCCCTTCTCTCTGGGCTGCCATTTCTCTCCTTCATCTTCTCCCACAATACCAGCTGTCCCTGCGGCACCATTCATCATCCAGCCCTACTCTTTTTTGAATCTCCCCTCCTTAACATCTTCTTACAACAGATACAGCAATCCTAATTTTTTTTCAAAGAAGAGTTTGTAATAACAAGCAAAGCCCTCTGATGATTTGCAGATCTAGTTCAACTAGAAAAGCATCCAAAGTGTTCCAATTTCTCTTCTTAAAAGACACAGAAAAGAAACCTTACTACAATGCAGGGGAATTAGCAAGTAATCTAGTGTTCTTCACCGCATTTTTTGACTTTCCAGCATCTTTGGATTACATAAACTGGATGCATTTCAGGAAAATGGCAAAGCCTTATTAATTCAAGTTGTGTATGGTTGGTGCTCAACATCTAGAAGTGAGTTAACATTTTAAATGGTCACAGTTGCTATACTCATTTAATGAATTGGCTCTGACAACCATGAATGAAATATAGCAACCTCATACTCCATGTCAGCAAGAGCACTTGAGGAAAAGCAGGTGGATGAGGTATTAGTAGAGACTTAGTGATTATTTAACCAGTCAAGAAACCTAGAGATTAAAGTTGATGCATATCCCTCAGAGTTCTTCTAGAGCTACAGCAACATACGCTGGTCCCCTCAGAATTTCCCAAATCCACACACAGTAAAATCTTCCCTCAACAAGATGAAACCAAAATCCCAAGTTGCCACCTGCATGCCTGCAGCAGCAAAGCACCAGAACAAAAAATACATCAACCTCACACTGCAAAATTCCCTTTCACAATACCTGTATGGGAAGATAGTTTTGGTATTTGCGTGAGAACTTTAAACACACAGCAGCACTAGTATAGTTATATAACTAGTATAGAGTAACATATATTCTAATACAGATTAATATAAATAACATACGTTGGGCTTGGTCCCTGGGAAAGCATGCTCCCATGCACCGCAAATCACTGCACTTCCCAACCCCACTTCAAAACTTATCCTCATTCTAATTTAATTAATCAGAGATATCATCTCAGTCTGCCACACAGGTGGGCAAAGCTGCCTTTTCCTTCTTCAGTTAAAGCTTATATAAGGAAAAGAAAGCAGAGTTTAAGAACAATCATTGCTTTCCCCTCCTTCCAAATATTGCTTTCCACTTTTAGATCACAGTGTGTCATCTGGATGAGCACCTTATCAGTAGCCAACAGGGAAAACTCAGTGTTTGTATTTATATTTGCATTTATATGGCATTTTCATATACTGTATCTCAAACCACTGACAGAGCAATGAATCACAGACCTGGGGAGGGGTGACTACATGCTTCACAGCAGCAGCATTGCATGAGCAGTACAGCTGGAAACGCTTTGGGTGCTAATTAATCTTGGCTGCTACCAATTCACAGAGAGAAGAGCCTGGCAGATTTAGCTCTGCATTACAGTTTGGATGGAGCTCAGAGAGACAGCATCAAAAATTTGCTATGGGAACATCTGACATAGCATTTCTGTCAGAGGATGGGAGTAGCACAGTGCTCTCAAAGGATAGTACATATTGTAGATTCTTGACTAGGACACTGCAACACACTATAAGATTCAAGTAATTTTTTTCCTTTATTTGGGTACACAAACAGAACACATCTGAACTGCTATTTGGGAGCTTAGGAGAAGAATACATTTTAGTATGGAGACATAGTGAAAACTCATTGAGGATATTCCTGAGAGGAGAAGTAGTCAGCTTTCAAAAGATAAAGAAAACCTCTCCATAAATAAATAAATAAATAAACAAACAAACTTGAATCTGCTCAGAATCTGGATCCAGCTATTTGCAAAACCTGGATATGGCTTGCAAAAACAAAGGTATCAAAACAGAGCACACATTTCTCATCTCTCTTTAATTCAGAATTCAGCGCTAGCACCTGCACAGATGTGGGCCAAGCAGTAGGACTTGCTGTGCTGTAGGGACCAAGCCAGTGATCACACAACTAATAACGCAGACACTTAGGATGTGCAAATAAGCTTGCTTCCCACAGAAACTGTGACACTTCCAGGGTCACAGAAACTGCCCTGCAATGCTAGCAGGGAGTAATTGCTGTATTCATGAGAAAGTTGGGATCCCCACAGGACAGCCCCTTTGATGCAACTGAAAGGAGCATGAGTGTCTCCTAACACCCTTCTTGTGTGCCTCCTGCAGAAGGCTGGCACATCAGGGCCAGAATAATTCATGCTTCTCATTACTCCTCAGCCCTCGGTCGCTCTGTCCCTCTCACACCAGCAAACTCAGTAGTACTGCGAGGCTGCAGACTGCTCTGATTAATTGCTCTCATTACCAGCTCATTTTTTTAATATTTTCCTTAGTTTCAATGCAGAATTTTTCTCTGGTACCTGAACTGCAAAAAGTGAAAAGCAGCAATAATGAAAGCAGGACCCGACGGCTGGCAAGAAATGACTTCAAAGCGGAGAAAAATGCAGAGGTAACCCCCACAGAAGACACCAGCAGAATGCCCATCCACCCCAAAAGGCCGGCAGACATGCAGAGAGGAGCTAGGACTTGCAAAGGGGGCAGTAAGCAACAGCACTGCAGTGCTGCACAACACCCAAGTCAACACCACAACACTCGTCCTGCCTCGGAGGCCACCAGAGAGGGCAGAGAAAAAACAGAGGCTTAACATGTAGTGAAAGGACAGGCCAGTTTCTCTATAGATACAGATTTCCAGCAGGATTTACTTTGAGACGTGTGAAAAGTGTGTAAAACACACTGCAGTTCTTCAAGGTGAATCAGAGTACTGGCTGTGAACTTAGCATAAGCATGGAAAAATGGCAAATATCATTCTTTTTTTACTTTAACATTGACAAACACACATTGGAATGAATGAGAATGCAAACTTGACAAATTAAGGAAACAGAAACAGGCTTTTTTCTAAATGGAGAAAATGTTGAAGCCACCGAATACAGCAGTCCTAAGCCATTATTCAAATGCACTACCAGTAAAAGGGAGAATGATGATTATTCCTCATGGATTGCTTTCAGCGAGTGCAATACTCAAGAAAGAGATATTTTTCTACATCAGACCTGAACATGCAGGCTTACTCCTCTATCACCACCATTTGGCTGCACTGTGGCGTAATTGATAATTTAACTTATCTTACCTTGCCCCAGCAGATTCTGGAGCCATACTGTTGCTATAATGAATGTGTTCAAAGTGTCTGTATTGCAGATTAGAGGTTCTTAACATCCATTCCTGATTATGGAAAAAGAAAGAACAAACTCTGTCTCGTTACTGTTTGAAAAATGCTAACAGGATGAGAAACAGTAGAAACAAGGTACTGCTGTAAATCTCTGAATACATGGAGGAAGATCAGCAAGAAGTTCCCATTTTCCCCAAACTTCTCACTTCGTCACTGGCAGGAGCAATTCAAGAAGGACACCACGAGCCATAGGCATAATCTAGCTCCTCCAGGTATAAAAATGGAATTAAGGAAAAAAAAATTGCAAAACACAGGTCCTGAGTTTGTGTCTCCTTCCAAGATAGTTTTTAAAGGCAGTAAAGGTATTTAGTATTCTTCCTACTGCAACTAAAAAGAAATTATAGTTTAAAACACAGGCCACATGTAAAATTATGCTAAATTAAAATACAGGAGCACCTAATACAATGCAATTTTGCAGTTATTGAGTACCTACTGAACTCTAACTTCAAGGCCGAGAGATTTTTTGCATTGCATAAAGAATATGGTATTCTTGTATTTAGTGAAATGAGTAATTAGCTGCATGCTCAGTAAATAGCATGTTTCCCCTGACCTTCCTTGTCGCTGGATGCTTGGTTGGCAGCCATTTAGGGATGCCTGACTAACAGTCAGTTCATCTCTACGTTCAGCCCATGATACCTCAGACTGCCTGGCATTTCTCTCAGTTCTGCACTAAGGTATGCTCATCAAATGCCTGAGAAATTTCCTGGACCCAGTTCACATTATCAAAGTTAGAGACTGCTGCTGAAAAAACAGACTAATGTACCAACTCAGGTCCTCTGTATTCATGTTCTGCATTTCCCAGTTTTTAATTTTTGCCAATTAAAATTATTTCTTAAAAGATTCACAGCCTGTAAATCCCAAGTTCCCTGATATGTCAGGCTGTAGTTCAGTTCTGAGAGGCAATTCCTCCAGAAAGCCCAGTCTGCCACAATCAAACACATCTTGTCAAAGTCCAGCTAATCACAACCCTGCACTTAATCACATCAGCTCTTTCAGCTAAACCCACATGGTATTACGTTAGGGGATTCTTGCAGAGTTCAATACAACCTAGCATTCAAGTGACCCAGATCACATCTTGTTCCTCCACTGGATGATGCTTTCAACAAATATTTATCACTCATTAAAAATGGGGACATAATTTAACATATAAAGGTTTCTGAGAACTTGTGCACTTTCTGCAAGTTGCTTGGATAGAGATCAATGTCTTGGCTTAAACCTTCTATTTGCAGTCAGAACACCTTGAGAAACACCACAGTGTTATAAAGACAGATCAATGAATGTACCTTTTTTTTCCTGAAAATCTGTGTCTCTGCTTTTTGGATGTGTGAATGAGTGGAAGATATTTTCCATTAAAGATTTAAGCCAGGTGGAACACAGTAGTTGTGAGAATAAGGCTGCTTGGAGAGTAAACAGAGGAGAGAAGCAAACTCTCCACGGAACACCCGAGTCCTGCCAGGAGGCGTGAGCAATAGCTCCACACCACAGCTTTATTTACAGCACACAGCTGCTTTTGAGAGAAAGGAAATTGACTCTCTGCAGACCCTCAGCAGAAGCCCACTGAGCCCCACACCAGCCCATGCTCCTTGGACTGGGAGCTGCCAGGAAAAGACACCGCAGCTCCCAGCCCCTGCTGCTGCAGAAGAGCACCAGCCCATTTTTCTGCATCATAAACCCCCATACATTAATGAAATAAGTGTGTTTTTTGCTGCCTCCTGCGTCCCAGCAGTCCCACTAAACAGTCAGCAAAAGGCACAACAGGCAAGCACTCGGATGCTCTCATTAAAATCTTGCCATTATTTTAATGATATTTAATGGAGAAAATACCTTCAAGATTTCCAGCTATTTTCAATTTATTCTAACCTTCAAAGCTTTCATACCTTCAAAGAGAATTTCCACTTCTTCTGAGGATTATTGTATAAATCTATTATTATCAAATAATACTAAATCAGCTCATTTGCAAAGAAAATAATTAAAGTGACACCAGGTTTAAGAAGAAGAGGATGAGTTATCTGACCTTTTAATTAAATGATTAACACTAGCCAGCAGCAACATGCAGAAATGACAAAGGAAATGTGACCTTTTTATGTCTTCACTAAGAACAGACCAGGGCACCATCAGTATTTAAATCTTAACAAATCATAAGTCATAGAATCACTCATCTCAAAGATCATTCATAACAAAAAGCTTCCAAATCCTGCATACTAAGACCTGTAGAGTAGGTATATATATATATACACTCTACAAATGCTGCTCAGTGCATGAAGAAAACTACTCTTTCAAGTGACCATGAGGAAAAATTTCAGTCTGTCAAATTTTGGTAGTATTTGTCATAAAATCTATTTATTTTACTACTCTGAAACAGATGGACATTGCACCACTGACTCTCTGTCAAAGCCATTATGGAAGTCAGTGACAAAAGTGCTTAGTTATGTATTGGATTACTCAGTGAAGAAAGGAATACTTAACACTGGAAGTAAAAAACAGATTGTGGGGATTTTTTGCCTAACTGTAACTCCACAGTTATAAAAATAAAGACAGAAATAAATTTAAAAGAGGTGCAGGGAGTCAGCACATAAAGAACATGTAAGCTGGCTTAGGGAAAGACAGTAAAAAAAAAATTAAAAAAAAAAACATTTTTCTCACTTCCTATATTTTGGGATAGATCTCTGTCAAATTGCACCTATCACACCTACAACGATGGGTTAAAGTCTTTGTGTTTTCTTAACCCAAAGAACTTACAGATTCTGAGTGTTTACACCCTGGCTGAAACAGAGATAAAAGAAAATTGCAACTTGCAGTTTTTTTCTGTCTTTGTGGGTTATTCTTGAAATACACCCTAAGTGTTGAGCACACATTGACACTTCAGTATCTGCAGTAGCTACATAGTAAATAGCTTTAAAATGTGTACTGCTAAATATATAGGCTGTTTCTACAATTTGAGTGTAAACCAAGTAGGCAGTAGAGTACATCACACGATGAGCTGCATTTTTGTACAGACCCTCTGATCTAGTCATTCTCTAAGTAGAACATCTTATCTAATATCTGCAATTTTGTTTTACACCTATATCTGTGACTGAAAAAGTCAAAGGTTATTACTTTTGGCAGTATATTCTGGACATGCACGTAGTTCTAAAAGCAGCTTAAACTGTACTTTTATTTTCTTCGATCATCCTGAACCCTTTTGCTGAGATCAAGGGCAGTATCAGTTCAACTGAAACTTTTCCATCACCTCTTATAAATATCCAAGTCATCAAAATCCATGCCCTTGTTATGGATCAACTGGAACTTCTCTAAACTCATGTTATTGTGTCAGCTTCTAGCTGTCCATAGTTGCTACTCCTATGCTTATTTTGATCATCGACTTCTATGCTCTTTATCACATTGCAGTGATGTATGTACCTTCCTGAGGATGAACACCAGCAAATTAACCACAGCAAGCAATTTCCACATATGTATTTTCATAATACCTCAGACTGTATTTCATGGTTTGTTTGCTTATCTGTTTTTCTGCCAACACAGAAATAACTTCTCCTTCGTTTGAATAATTTCAAATGCGGGAAAGTATATTCAAGAAAAAAAAAGAAATTAACTATTATGTTTTTATTTCATTTAAACCATAGTCTTAGCAGCACATATGGAGTTGTACACCTTCACAATAGAATCCGTCTGAACACAGCAGTGAAATGAGCTGTACAGCACTTTAATATCAAATGAAATCAGTAAAAGCTCTACTTAGCCAGCTCTGCTGCATCTGACTTTTAGAGTCTAATTTCCATAAATGTTCTGCAACCTTACATGAACACAGCATTTTCAACTAGCCTACTGCCCAGTTCATTAACATTTTGCACTTTTGTTGTTATTCCTAGAGGCAAAATGGGCTCAAAAATATAAAATATAAAGCCAACAACACAAAAAGCCTGAGGGATTCTCTTAAGAGACCAGACACATGATACCTGTCTGTGTAAGTGAGCTCACATTCAGACATTTGGTTCCTCAGCTGTTTAACAGTTATGACAGGTTCTTTTTTTTTTTTTTTTAATTGCTGTCTAATTTCTAATACATTGCTTTGAGAGTTTGACCAAGATGACAGCTGGTTGCCAGTGCCAACAAGTTATTGGCTTTTCTCTGCTTTTTTTTTTTTTTTTTTTTTAATTTGACCTCTGCAATGATAATGCATGAAAAAGAAAGAAAATAAACTTACCTCTCCATTTCTAACTTACAAGGTTTTTGTTATCTAACCCTGAAGTGAAAGAAATTATATGTACTTTCCCACATTTGTTTCTCATCTTTGCAAATCCCAGTGGCTCCACAGTCTCAAATGTGAGATAATCTGCAGATCAATGAGGGCGGATGTAAAACTCTTGCTAAGCCATGTTTTCCCAGCTGGGGGTAAATTCACTTGCCTGTATGTAAAATTTCCTAATTAGAAATGTCAAGTCTCTGTTAAAAGCTTCCAGAAATTGATGCTGAGCTTTACAAAACTTTAACTCTTTCATATCTGGGTCATATCCAGCTAGCTAAGAGAAATTTTCCCATATTGTTTATAATTAGGGCTATAGGGGTGGAAGAATCAAACCTTTCCAATGTGTCAAATCTACCATAAAATGCACCCTTTTTGCCTTGCAGTGTTAGACTCAGAACAGCTGCTGGCCTAGGGGCCCCTTGCTTATGGGAAGCCTTGATAAAGCCCAAAGCAGTATCAATAACTAAACTGACAGCCCTTCAGAATTTGACTAAATTTGAGTCTCTGCATACCCACCATAAAAACACCCCATTTACACCTTATTTGGAATGGTCCCATGAGGATCAAAGCTCTTGTACTCACTCAGGCTGTCGGTATCTATGGAGGACAGGTGCACAGGCCCCAGAAACTTGCCAGAGCCTGAACCTGGTTTAAATAGAGCCATTATGGAAAGCCTGTAGAGATGAACTGGCAAGAGCCAGGCTGGGGACATACTGCAGCAGCCCATCGTCTGCCACTGAAAGCCTCATTCTTCCTGAGAAGGAGGCATCAAAGTTTGGAAATAGAGCAAGCTGCTGACTGGAAACAAGTCAAAAACACATCCTGGGAACAAAGTACCCGTCAAACTCCACCACAGATCAATTCCTAGTGTTCTCTTCAGAGACCTCCTGGAAGCATCCAAGAACTGAGAGGCTGAGCCCAGCATGGATTCTCTCATTTAGGACGAGAAGCACATCGCAGGGATGGCACTGTGCACAGCAAGAACACACCAGATTTCAGTCCCCAGATTAAGGCTTTACAGTATTGAAACAGGATATTCAGCCCAGCTCCTGGACAGCCCATCACAACCCACCACTTCCTTCGCCATTTCCCCTTCCTCCAGCAGCCGTCAGGGACTGACAGGCTCCATCTCTCCACAAAAAGCAAACCAGAGAAGGAAGTAAAACAGATACCATGTCTGGGACCTACAAGATTAGTGGTATTTTCAAAATTATGGAGGAACCTTCCCTGGCAGGGAAATTTCATTTAGTACCTTCCCGAGGAGAGCACCATTCCCCTGCATCTGACTCCCCACACAGACTTGACAGATATTTAACCCTTAAACTGAAACACAAAATTCTCTTCCTCAGTGCTACAAAAAGCACTGTGTTTGCATGTACGCTAACCATAACTTAAAAAATAAAAACCTCCATTCTTCATGAGTATGTTCTCAAACAATAATTGCAGAGATTACATGCATGAAAACACAGTTTTGGGCAGGAAGTGACCTTGCCATCTCTGAGTAGGGAAAGAGTATACAGAAATAAGTCGCTGTGAGTAGGACAGTTCTTTTTATGTCCTCACTATTGGTGATGAACCTATTGTAATTCTGATTTAAATGTGAGGCTGGAAAAAGGTAACATAACACACTCAAAATTAATAACCTGTTCTCTGATTACTATGGACTTTTCATTTCTATAACACTGTTAAGCCCTGGATGCATCCTTCTGATGTTACTGTACTTCTTAGCTCCTTTTATAATTTGAAGGCATTTTAAAATAAAGGAATATTTCAAGTAAGAACCATTTCCAGTGTTAAAACTACCCTATTTTTGAAAATGATTCAGTAAAATTGCGGGATGTTTATATTGCTGGAGCAGGGAATTACTTTAAAGACATGCACAGAAGGAATCCCAACATGAATTTCACATACGTGTACAAATCATGAACAAAGTTCAAAATGAGGGTAATAACAACACCTGGAAAACATGAACTTGGTATAACATGGGAATCATGGCCACGACATTCACGTTACCCTCATTTTAATTCATCAGGTTATGATAAAACCTGATGCTTGGAAATCTGAAGTTTAAAATGCCTCTAAATCAGCAGAGACAAATTCAAGACAAGACATTCATGCTCAGGTCAGAGCTTCAAAGGAAAAACACATTTGGATTTGAGTTCTCAGTTAAAGCTGGAAACTAAGTAGGAAAAAAAAAAAAAAAAAAAAGAAGGAAAACATGTTAACAAATGTTCATCAGGGTGTTCTGTCAGACATTTTCTCAAGTGCAAGTTAGAAGATGGAGCCTATTCTAATAGAAGTTAGAGCTGATCTTTAAATTACCATCAATATTGCTAATTCCAACCAAGTAGTCTGAAGCTCGGACAGCTTCAGCTGCCTGAAATAGACATCCTGGGCAGGAGAAAGCTCTGAAACCACAGCCAGTCCCCTATACTGCTGCCAGTCTCACTTTTAACACTCAAGAAATACAGCAAAAAGTCTTATTTCTGCCTGCTTATCCAAAAGAGAAGTACTGACATTTCCCAGACAAAATAATGCCAGAAGTCACCTGCACTTTTCCTTGTATCCAAGCTTTCACATGCAGCATCAGTAATTGTCCTCCTTGCTTAGGTTGATACCTACCAAATAACCCTTGTTTCACTCCCACTTGCAGAGTTCCATTTATTCCTGTGATTAGGAGGTGAATAAGCATAGGGCTTCAGGCCCTGAGTGCTGTTCTCTCCTTACGAACAAACAACTGCACTGTATTCTTCATACAATAGCTGGAACGCTTAAACTTCTAGGGAGAAAAAGAATGAGCACAAGAAATCAAAATTATGGAGGGGGAAAAAAAAAAATGTGTAAAAGAAGTATTTTTACACTTTGAGTGAAATAACAGACTAAAACGTGATGTCACTACCACAGTGTGAAATGGCTTTCAAATAATGGGAAGACTTGAAAGTTGGTGCCACAAATGGTAAGTAAAATATTTCCCAGAAAGGTCTCAGTTTCATTACAGGAGGCAAAAAAAAAAAAAAAAAAAAACATTTTCAAAAAACAAAAAAATTTGGACTGTAAACAGGGGTCCAAAGGATCATTCAAAGGCTCACCATTTGACACCAGTGCTCATACATAACAAATATTCTTTTGTTCTGTTTCGCCCTATCCTTACATAATAGCCACCTTATGGGTTTCAAAGACAAGTAACAGAATAATTGAAAAAAAGGAAATAAAATTGATTATGTTGACAGTGAAGTTTCTGTTTAAGAAAAGGCCATTAAAACCCAGATAACCTGCCCTTAAAAGAATAAAAGTTGGATGGGCTCTCGCGACAGCAATTGAGATTAAGGGAAACCCTTTCTTTTTCATCACTGTAAGAGCAGGCTACAGTTATAGCAGAAAAAACAAAGCAGCGCAGGGATGTATTTCTTCACACAGAGCATAATCAGCACATGGCATTCACCTGTGGGAGCGGTGAGCAAGACGGTTCAGGCACCCTCAGCAGCAGCACCAGCAAGTGGCACACAGCGGCTCTGGGCTGGAAGATAAAATCCCCTGAGAATGCTACATAACAGCCTCTAAAACAACAGGATCAGATGCCTGCCAGAGCTGGATATTGATGGTGACAGCATTTGTGTCACTTCTTCTGGTTAGGTTATTGCATGGCTGAGGGTTTTTCCCTTTTCACAGGCTCTTCTCTCAATCCCAAAACAATCTGAACAGAAGAGGCCTCGTGCCAAGAACTAAAAAGCACACAGGTTCAGGAAATAATACAACAAGTGCTTGCTAGGAATAAGATATTCCAGAGCAGGATATAACCATGATTTCGGCCTGTTCTTAGCTGGGAGGCAGTTCTTCTCCCCAGCTCTGCACCTTGGCTGCACTGCCCAGCACAGCCCAAGCCGTGGAGGTGAAGCCTGACCAGATGTTCACCCTTCCTGGGCACTTGGAGTTCAAAAAGCCCGCTGTCTCCAGCGGAACACAATCAGCATCTTGCGGATAGCTGCGCAGTGCTGGAAGCACCACTGCAGAAGAGCTAACAGATTTGAGTATTAGGCTCCTGGGCATCTCTGTTGGCATAAAGCTGTCTGTAGTAGGCATCAAAATTGTTAGTCACTGTCACGGGGAACCTGATGTAATTAGCTGTTGAGAGAACACATGTACAGCACTGGCATGGGGTAGGTAAACAGGGAGAGGAAGTAGATAAGGACAAGAAAACCCAAGCCCTAGCCAGTGTCAGTTAGGGATGCATCAATTTCATCCTACGCCATCTTTGACAAGAAATCTAAGGTTAGCCAAAATTTAGTAACCTCAGCTGGTTTGTTTCACTGCCTGAAATCAGCTGAAATCAGTGAAAAGCGTTTAACGCAGAATCATTAACGTAAAAATGTCTAATGGAAAGTCTTCTCTCCTTCATCTCAGATCAAAATTCAGCTGTGTTCTTTTGGTACCTATTAAAATTAGCCGTGACCTACTGAGGTGAATCACTGTAACAGACAAGAGAAAAATGCCACATTGTCAAGAAGCAGCTTTGAAATGTGCTTAAACTCAGGAGAAAAATGCAATTTGGGGAGCTAATTCTCATTTCTTGCTGACTGGCTGACTGCAGTTTGCGCAGATTTTAATTAGATACCTATCATTCTCATAGTCACTGCTGTAATTACAGAGAGTTATGAAATGCTGGAAGTGGCTCTTTGTTACTTAAGGTTCACTTGAAAAAAAAAAAAAAAAAAAAAAAAAAGATTGATTTTTAGAAACCCCAAGTATCTGTCCTGACAGAAAGCATTTGCTATTGTAGATCACGGGAAGTCACCACAATGACCCAAGCTCGGCTGTGATCGAGTTGCATCTTTACAAATCAGAACTTGGTTTGGCGTTTTGCAACTGCAAGGATTAATCTGACACAATGAACTCTTCCCTCAGAACACACAGCCCACGATTTACCTGCAGGTACACGTTGCAGTTGCTTTCCATCACTAAAATGCTGATAGCTAGGTGAACTCTGTTCCCCAGAATACATAGAAGAGCATGGAAGATAACACTGACCTCAGTCATGCTTGCTAAATACCATTGCATTCAGAAGAGGATAAAAGGTGCAAGTGTGAGTGGGATTTTATCTTGTCTGTTAAAATAATGTGTTTAGATTGGATTTATAAACTAACAAAAACCAAACTCATTAATAGAGGGGCATTACTTGTCTCACCTGGCACAAGATAGGTCGGATGAAAACCAAGCCTGCAGCACAACATAACACAAACTAGCCAGAGGGACATATGCTTATTTGACATAAATATATTATTAGGAAGCAGATCTCACTAGCAGCTTCAAGTAGAAATACACAACGACTATTCCGGTACAATGCTTTAGATAATATGCATTAAGAAGAGTAGTCTTCCCCCATAATATCACACAGACACGGAGTACACTTTGCAAATGAGTAAAGCAAGCCCTTTAAACGGCAAAGAGAATCTTTCATTACAAGGCAAATATATACCCGATCATTCTGGAATTACAAAAGCAGCACAACTCTGGATTTTGACATGTTTTGTGCTGTTAAATAGAATAACAGTGCTAAGTTAAATCAAGAACCTTTAAGGGGTCCGTGAATTTTTCTCTTCTGAAAAAATAAAAAATTTAAGACCACAAGTCTGACAGCATTTACTAGAAATGGAAAATCAGTCTCACAGCCACAAGGTATTCAAAGTTTTCAGGATCACTGTTCTACATTTTGTCTGGCAAATGGATCACTAGAAAAAATTTCAACTTGTTACCACATGCCAGAAATTTATTCACATGATGCCATGGGCAGAGCTATGCCATATTCTCCTCTCTCTTTACTCACACTGCTCAGGAGTCGTAGAATCATAGAATGGTTTGGGCTGGAAGAGACCTTAAAGATCACCTAGTTCCAACCCCCTGCCATGGGCAGGGACACCTCCCACCAGACCAGGTTGCTCAGAGCCCCATCCAGCCTGGCCTTGAACACTTCCGGTGGGTGGTGGGGCATCCACAGCCTCTCTGGGCAACCTGTGCCAGGGTCTCGTCACCCTCACAGTGAAGAATTTCTTCCTATTATCTAGCCTAAATCTCCCCTCTTCCAGTTTGTGGTCATTACCCCTTGTCCTGTCGCTACACGCTCTTCTGAAGAGTCCCTCCCCAGCTCTCCTGTAGGCCCCCTTCATGCACTGGAAGGCCGCTATCAGGTCCCCCCAGAGCCTTCTGTTCTCCAGGCTGGACAACCCCAACTCTCTCAGCCTGCCTTCACAGGGGAGGTGCTCCAGCCCACTGATCATCTTTGTGGCCCTCCTCTGGACCTGCTGTAACAGCTCGATGCCCTTCTTATGCTGGGGGCCCCAGAACTGGATGCAGTACTGCAGGTGGGGTCTCACGAGAGCAGAGCAGAGGGGCAGGATCACCTTCCTCACCCAGCTGGCCAGGCTTCTCTTGATGCAGCCCAGGATGTGGTTGGCCTTCTGGGCTGCAAGGGCACATTGTCGGCTCATGTTGAGTTTTTCGTCGACAGACACCCCCAAATCCTTCTCCTCAGAGCTGCTCTCCTGACACTGTTTTTCCCCTTTAATCAAAACTTAATTTTAAGAAGTCTAATAAGAAAAGGGAAAGTCTTCCAAAACAAGGACTAAGTCACTCTGAAATATGACTTCTTCTATCAGGAAACTAATTCCAACGCCAAATACAAAATATTGAGTGTGATTCAGCATGAAGAAAGCCAGTGCAATGCAACCCTCTAGCCTAAAATCTAGCCTGTTTTGGTAAATTATTATCACTATCTTTTACTTGTTGCTTTGAGAAGCCTTATTCATTAAATGGCTTGTGACTGCAATGATTAGAGCAGGGAACACTCACAGACTTTACTGTCTAGGAGGTAAAGTTATCTATAAGTAATTCTGAAGATAATTATCCTGGTTTAAAGAAAAGAAAAAGAAAAAATGAAAATGCCTAGAAAATATGAAAACAGTACAGATTATGAGCTGTGAGACATTGCTCTTAAAGTTGTGGTAGATCCAACTCAGCATGAAAATTGTTCTTGAATACAACCAAAAACCAGCCAAACAATATGTCACACATCTACTTAAATGAGTTTCGTATGGGGAAAAATAAGAAGCTCCCACAGTGCAAAGACTTTTGTTTGTGTGTGTCCTTCAAGCAATCTGAGCTTTGGGGACACACGCTGAAGACTTGAGGTCAATACTAAATATTGTCTAGGTCAACTGTGCAAGCCTATAGGGTTTTATTTTTCCCTTTCCTAAAGGGAAAAGATTAAGCAGATATTATTTAATAAGTTTTCAGATTAAACATTTGTGCAACAAAATATCATTAACATATATTTCACAGTATTTCTTTTCAAAAAGAAAGCATTAGAAGGGGAACATTGTCCACATTTATATTTTAACCTGAGTTCTGTAGCTCATGCCTCATCTAAACAGCTGCGTATTTTGGTTACAGCTTTCTATATTCTTACTTTCATCTGGCACCGTACTATGGAGCAAATAGATTAAGAGATGCAGCAATACGCATAACCTTTAGCCTAGCTGTTATCAGAAGGAAAACAGTTACTGTTGCTATGGCTGTTTGGTCAAGCTGTCACCCCATATCAACATTCTTAGTATTCACACTTGATAAATAGATATCTTAAAAAAAA
>VXAV01003964.1:471653-494703 GCA_013399715.1 Alectura lathami
TACACACTTAAAAAAAAAAAATTTAAAAAAAAAAAAAAAAAAAAAAAAAAAAAAGAAGGAAAGAAAGAAAGAAGAGCTCTACTTTTCATAAAGCAAAATGCTCCGAAAAGGCAGCTCAATTCTCATCCAATCTCTCTAAAAGATCTACTGTGCTGATGGTAACATATATGCCTATCACTGAAATCATATAAGACTCCAAATGATTAAAGAGATAAAAAAGATAGGTAGACTATAATGACAAATAGAACACCAATATGTATTTTCTCTGATTACAGTGATGTTTAGATTTTTATTTGCAAACTACCCATAAGGTATTTTCAAGGTCAGGAAGAACACTGACTGAAAAATCTGAAAAACAGAAATTATTTTCAAGTGCATCTAAACTGTGTTAAATCTCTGTGCTATACTCTCTACAAACTGAAACCACTCCCATATGAGACTATTATTTCTCAGCATCTTGTTAGTCCTGCTTTGTACATAACCTTGTGGACCACTCAGATTTCTGAATAACTACCCTGGGCCCTGAAGCTTTTTACCGTCAACTTTTATTATTAGACTTGGAAATTTAAATTAAACTTTGTTCCAAACACAGTTGTACACAGCAAGTATTTGAAAGTATTCCTGCAAGGTACATTGTTAGACGGTTCAACAGTCTAAACAGTGAAATGCATAAGCCAAAACAAAATTAAACAGATCCCACAACAAATCCCTCCATTTGAGCTCAGATAAAAGCATGGACTGCTTTTTATTCACAGACATCTTAGTGGTCAAGTTGCCACCCCCCAGCGAGGGCCAAAGAGGATTATACAAAGAACTAGATTCCCATTAAGCATAAATACACATCACACTACCAATGCATACTGGCATGATGCTTTTTTCTGCCCTCTCCCCTACCTCCCATCCATTTTTCACATAAATGCTCAAAGCCAGGCTCTACATCTCTGCTGTAAGGACAGCAAAGGCACAACACTAGAGTCTGCCCTCCCCACCCACCCCTTCTGCTGCTCACCAGCTCACCATGCCTTCATCCTTTCTTTCTTGGTTCAAAGGCATACAAAAACCATCAGCAGTGCTCAGCCTGCATGCCTGGAGCACCTAGTCTGTCCCAGCTGCCAATCTGCACTTGTACCAGCCAAGCTAACAGCAGTGGTTCACTGTGGGTATTTCTCCTGCAGGTGCAACCCATCACAATCATTATGCCGGCTGCTTGCTAAAGGCAGATACAGGTGCTGTGTTGGTAAATAAGACAAGAAAGTTTTCTGCTTAGCACAACTCTGAATCCCGGGTATGAATCTGTTGCACTTCTGTCTTCAGCACCAGCCTTGCTAACACCCAGCTAAACACTGCTGGCAAGGGATCAAGAGTGTACTGACAGAACACTGTATTGTGACCTCTGTAACAAACATCATCAGCTTCTCGGACTTCATCTGGCCCAAGATGCCAGAGCACTTCTCTGTTCTCACAAATAATGTGCTGATGCACTCTGCTTGCCCAGCTGCATCTGCAGAAAGAGGCAGAAGGTTGCTAGAGGAGGCTATTTTCCTAAAATTCATTTGCTCTGCTGTCTTCAGGAAATAGGATGCCAGTTTCTGCCCTTCCAGGTGTAATGGAGTCAATATTTTATCTGTTGCCTTCATATGAAAGGGTGAGAAAGGTTGTTTTATTCTGTCCTGTGGATAAGGCAGAGGATCTGTTCACGCAGACCATTGATTTGTGCCTATTGCTACAGTAAACAAGTAAATAAAAGCGGGCTTATTTGCAAATTGTGACAAGTTATGTTCTTTCAGATGTTTTAAGACAGACCCCTCTTCTTTTACATAGCTAAAACTAGCACTCTCTTTTAACATTTTCCTAAAAATTCATCGCAAAGTTTTGGCTTAGTCACAGTTATTTCCCACATCGGGAACGATAGCTCTTACTTTGCCTCAACATACTGCTGCAATGCATCGAGCCAGCTCATGGGGGAATATAGATTAATGTATACCCTAGCAGTATTCAAATACTAAAATGAAGTTATTGCTAAAAGTCTAGAGTTTGAAAGCTACTGAGTACCAGCTTGCTGTGGTATGCATATGTGATGCTCAAGTACTCAACATTTTGCTGGCATCTTTTTTGGCTTCATCCTAAGGCTCCACGTTTTGCCTTGGAGAAGTCTCCCTCATGATTATTACAGCACAGAAGTTGCCACACGTATGTTTTGGAAGGCTGAGGAAAAGCTGTATGTTGATAGTTAGAGATTTTTACAGTTTTTGGAGAAGTGAGGAGCAAGCCATAATAGGTTCTCTGGAAGCAATAGCAGTACAGTATATTTAAGCATAAACAGAATAATAACTTATATCAGCCATGCTGCCATATCATAAAGGCTGCCGTTTGCTCTGACATTAATGCAATTATTGAGTTAGGGTTCCTGAACTCAGTGTACTAATTTATTTTTTGCAGTGATTAGACCCCACAGGAAGAGCACAAGAGAGAAGGCGTGAGACTGACCACCTACCTGATGAGCAGCATTCCCCCCTGTTCATTATAAGACAGTCGGCAAAAACATTCTTCTATCACACACAGTGACAGTGTCACCTAACAACTCAGGAAAATCAAGTGCAATAGAAGAAACGTGTCTGAGACACAAAGAGAAGAAAGTCCAGGCAAATATCTATTCATAACGCTACTGCAGATCTAACTCAGACATATCCATCAGGCAAAAGCGTATGAACAGGCATTTTGTTCTCAATTCCCCATTTCTTTCTCTCTGATACAAAGTTGAGGCTCTACAGAAAAAAAAAAAAAAAAAAAAAAAAAATAATTTTTTTNTACTTCAGCTCTCATCGAATCTCAGAACAATTTCCAGCTGTAAGAGAACCGTGTGTTGTAGAATACAACATAATAAAACCCAAGTATGATATGTTGCTCACCTTAAACTATCCCTCTAAGTCTACCTGGGCTTCCTGTTAGCCATACCAAGCTGAGCTCTGAGGCTCCCTCCCAGCTTCTGCAAGCTTGTAAGAAACTCCCTTGGGAGGTAAATAGGTGTGCATGTCTGGACTGAGTCATGGTAGTGTTTAGGTTTGGGTTGTTTTGCTTGATTCTTTTCCTGAGTACGCTAGTATCCTATAGTAAGTGCTATAAAATCAAAGCAATTATAGACCGTTTTCTTAAGCTAGGAGCCAGCGAGGAAAACCACTGCAGCAATAGGAGAGAAATAAATTAGGAAAAAAACAACATAAGAAATGGAAACATAAGAACAATTATCCTTCTGGGGCATTACGTATTCTAAGCAGGATAAGAAATAGCAAAAGCTTAGTCAGCCCTAGTACGTCAAGCTATTACGGATACTGAATGGAGATATCATGGAATGGAGAACAGAGACAGGCAAAAGGGGAGACAGGAGAAGCTGCAATGCCTGGATAACTGTAGGGCCAGGAAGGGCTGGGATGAACTCTGAGCAGTCTGAGCAGTGCTGTGCCATAAACAGGTACAGTTACTGAATAAATAGATGTTATTGAAGAAGAATGTTGGAATGGGGTGAGTGGCCATCCCTGAACTTCCTCAGATTCTTCTTCCAGCTCTGTCTGAACATGTTGATTTTTAGGGTCTTTGTTTGCTGTATGTAAGTTGTAAGTCCTCCTCATTTTTTCAGGCCTTTTCAAAAGACAAAGCAGAGCACTCAGGTCTTTGCTGAGCTGGAAAATCTGTGCCGTGGCTGTTTCAGGGCTTCTTACAAATGCTTGGTAGATGGCTTTGCTCTCGGCAGCTTGTTGCAGCAGGGTGCAAGCAGCTCTGCTCCTGCTTCCATCTGCAGGACTGGAGCTTGCTCCAATCCAAAGGCCCTTGCTCAGCTGAGGGTGACATGCCAAGGGCTTAAGGAAAACATAACAGCAAATGTTAGATTGTTGGAAAAGCTTACATCCGTTCCCATACAACATTTCAAAGGAAAGCCATACTTGGCTTCACCTGACAGAGGTCCAGCAATGTCCAAGGCACAGATGCAGAATGAGCCCACACACAGGAGAGGAACCTATCTGTCATTGCTGCACCCTTAGGATTTAGCTAACGGACTATGAAAGGCATCATAGGCAAATGCGCTTCCAAATTTGGGAGGACATCCATCTTCTGCATCTTATTTGACTCATGATATAGAACACAGGAAAAAAAAACAATGTAAATGGTAGCGCAGACCACATAAACCAGAGGTTTGTTCACGATGTCGAAAAAGGGGATTTTTGCTATATTCTTTTATAGAGATTAGGACTAAGGGGTCAAAATTGAAATTTGTTATTGCCAAAGCAGAGCTAAAGAGAATTAATTCACTGACTTTATGAGACAGAGATATTGTAAATTTTCTGTCATCTGCAGTATTTAAACAAATGTCAATGTTTTTGTAACGGATATTTTTCCATTAAGCCACATTTATTTTAGTGTGTGTTCCACAACACCATATTTGCTATGAAATCCCTAGATGATGCTGTACCCCTTCTATTTTGCAGCAAGTTCATAAAGCAGAAGTTTCACCCTTTTTATCTAAAGCACAACTCCAAGAAAATTAAAGTGAGAGAATTTTGGATGACATGTAAACCCTTTTATCCAGAATAAGTTTTCTGTCTAAATCTCTCATCTGACAGGACTAGTAGGAGTCCTTTGATTTGATTAAAACAGGCTAGTAAGGGCCAAGAGGGACTCAGAATGATTTCTGAAGCCTGCTTCTGGTCACCATGCAAAGCAGATTTCAAGGAGACCTTCTGTCAGCCCTCCACGGCAGGACACTGAGATATGAAGTAGATACGTGCACAGGTGGAAAAGAAAGCAGAAAGATTCCTATCATTCAGCCTTCCTCAGACTTGACCTTCCTTTACCCTTGTAAAAAAAAAAAAAAAAAAAGGAAAGGAAAGAAAGAAAGATAACCAACATGACTGCCCACTAGACTTACAGTTCTATAACTAAAACTTGTGCACAGGAGACATCAAACCTTCCCCAGACCTGTGCCTCCACTCCTCCTATGGCTTCTCAGCCACAGTGACGTGCAGCTCCATCTGTCATGAGGCATTACCTTATGTCAGCAGTGTAATGCAATAAGAGATACAACTGGTTCTGGCATGTAAGAAAATGACAAATCAGTCTGGAGAATTTGAAGAGACAGTTTTCTGGAGGAACGCAGGTGCAAAAGCTGGGCTTTAACAAAAGTTCTTTCAAATGCAGGAAGTAAACAATAAAAAAGGCCATTTTACCCTAAGTAGATTTTAGAAAATAGGTTTTCTATCCAAATGTGTTGCTACAGCTGCAAGCTGCAGATTCAAAAGCTGACAAACTGAATTTCTTTCAAACCCCAACATGAAGAGAATGGTGGAGTGAAAGAGACTAAGAGCTCCATATCCATCAGGATCATACCATCTCATTTTAATCAGGAATCAAGCACAGACTGTAATAAATTGCCCAGAACATGTCTGTATCTCTCTTTTTGCTAGAAATTCAACCATTTCACATGTTCAGAGTTGCGTCTTCACACAGGAATGAGGGGTTACCAAAGGTGTTAGTGAGACTGTAAATCTTTTTGCACGGAGACTATGCTGCCTTTGAACAGTGCTGACATGAAGGGGCATTCCCTTTGTTACAAGTCTATTATATTCTGTCCTTGGTGGCCTCTCTTGCTGGTACAAAAGGTTCTGGGTTCAGCAGTGCTGGTACCAAATGATCCCATTTGATCAAGGTTAAGAGATGTTTTCACCAGATCAGACACCTTTTTTACTTTAATTTGTCCACTTCCATCCAGCACCTTGCCTCTTTCGCTGAAATAGCATGCATCTCATTCATGCTTGAGTTCTACCTCCATCTCACAGGACACAGACTGAAATCTCCTGCTAACTTTCCTCTCTGAAACATCACACAACTTCATATCTACAGCCATGATATATTCTCCAGATGTCTAGCCAAAGCCTCCCCAGGCTGAAACTCGGGCTATGAGATCCTTCAAGTGTGAGAGTGACAGAAGCTGCCCCAGAACCCCAGCAGAGGAGAGAGGACAGAGGAGAGGAAGGAGAAGTTTGTTCTCCATCCAGGGTCAGCCCTGGTGAGCCTTCTGCACACCTTCCACCGACACCAGTGGTAGAAAATGTAGAAACAGAAATGCTGTGATGAAAAATAAGAGCAAAATATTATTTTTACATCTAAAAAAGAAAAAAAAAAAAAAAGAAAAAAAGAAAAAGCCAACCCAACAATAACAAAAGCACACTAACAAGAACTGATATGGAAAGGGGTGTGCTGACTTGACCCAAACACCCCAGATACTTTGAAGATATGAATTTTGTACCTTAGTACAGACTGATTTGCTGATGTTTTGCCAGTACTAGAGATAATCTTTTAAAACCGTATTATGTGTGCAACATTAATTATGCTTTTGGCTCACATCACAGCAGAATTGCACATTTTGCATTTTGTTACTTTTTTGAAGGAGAGGATGAAAGAAAGGGGAAAAAAAATGTATGTAATAACATGTCAGAACTGATTTATCAGAGATGCAGATAACTCCAGACACGAGGGGCATCTTAACTCGCAGGGCAGACAGGTATTATCAGATAGAACAGGCTTTACTGTTGACAAGTTACTGTTGGCAGGAAACTATTTTCACCGGGGTGATGATGCTTGGAGTACCCAGCCGCTACAGCACACCCCACAGCAATGCACAGCCCCCACGCGCTCATCGTGCCTCCCCTGGGTGTGAGCACCCAGCCCAGGAAGCATTCTGAAGAGGCAAGCAGAGCATTATTGGCAAAGCTGATTGAAGTATGCTATCTACGTACGGGATTGGGAGCCAGCTGCACTCAAATTTGAAGCCAAACTCCACTTTTGGTTCCTCTTTTTCCCTCTGTAAAACACCTGATATAATAGCTGAGAAATTTCTCAGCAGACTTTGAGCCTTAGCCACTGTTTCTAAAGTTTTCTGAACATGAAAAACACTAGGGCATACAATAAGGAATTCACTGGCCTAACAAGGATTTATTTTTCCACTCACTGGCACACCAATTTTAATTAAATAAGATACGAAACCAATTAATAAGCCCCACTAATAAGACCCACTATCTATTAGCATAGTAAGCTAAAGCAATTTCTTCCTGTGACTATTTATGAGAGCAGTAATTCGCTTGGTAACCATTTACATAGTAACTGCACTAAAAAAATACAATTGTTTGAGGACCAAGTAGATGGGAAATAAAATGTTGCGTGTTTTAAATTATATCTTTTTAAATATATATATCTCCAGTGAGAATAAAAAAGGAGAAATTCCTGTTATCAAGAGTGAAAAATAAGCTGTGTCCCCTGTTTGCCAAAGCCACTTGAGTCAGCCATGCCCACATGTGCGCAGGTAAGCCTCCCTGCGTCTCTCCATAGGAGACACAGAAGATGCTGAGGTCATAGCAGTAACTGGCACTGTTAAAATTAAGGTCACATTTAAGCCAGTTAAAGCGTTTCCACTGATAACAAAATCCTAATAAATTAAGAATTAATTAACCAGCCCCTCCCAGAAGCAGAAGAACAGAGAGCACCAGCACAGGGCTCAGCAGTCCGGAACGCATCACAGCGCTGAGCTGCATGTGGCCATCACCCAGCATGTTTCAGATCCACTGGGGTACACAGCTCTGCAAATGTCCTCAAAGAGGATCATTAGTCAGGAAACATTCTCTCCCAAGTGGCAGGCACAATCTAATTTATCACCTCCAGATGACTGCTGTCTCCGAGTGTCCAATCCCACGCAGGAAGATGAAGGAAGCTTTCTGGGATGAGGCTCACCACCATGCCAAGAGGGGTTCAACCAGACCTCCTATTTTTCCCTCTTATGGCAATCTGTGCTTTTTACTCTCACTGAATCTAATCTCTCCCTCACTGGGGGCAGGAACACACTCCATGTCCAGTGGAAGCTGCTGTGGCATACACCCAGTTGTCCCAGCTTCTCAGATGGGAGACAGGTTTGAATAAAGATGCCAAGAGTAAGGACACAGCCTCAGCAAGGGGGCAGGAAGAGTTTCATCCCAGCATTGTAAGCAGCATAACTAATGTCTACTGGTTATGCCAGGGTAGTACAAAGTGGCAGAAAGCCTTCCAAACCATTAGAAAACTTGATGTTTCCAGAAAATCCTGGGTTCCTTTAGGAATTTCATTCAGATTTCATCCAAAATAAAAATGCTGCAATGTATTTGCCATTCCTCGGGAATTCCTGAATAAGCCAAAAGTAAAGCAAGGGATGCATAAACGAGTCTGTCTACAATTTACAAATGAAGAAGCCATCTAGCTGTGAAATTTATTAAGAGATTAAAGCACTTGTTGATCTCAGCTGTACTATCAGCTGCTGGCTGGCAACAGCTCACTCAGCAAAGCGGATGGCAGTGTGTGTTGGAGGCCCCCTCACAGGGCGCACTGCCTGTAATGCTAGCTCCATAGATTTCCACTTTCACATCCTTGCATGTACTATGCATATCATTTATCTGCTTAAATGCCATTGCTTGGCATCCCAAAGAAGTTTGTTTCTCACAAATCCAAGCACTCCTGCCCACCGTGCTGGCTGGCTGTGCTGCTCTGCCGAAGAGTGCTTGTGAAGTTTCAGGAGATTTCCCATACAATCAAACATCAAAGATGAACACGAGTTTGCTGTTCACATGATCTTTCCCTGGGAGGAGAGAAGGGGAGGAGGAACCAGCAAAGTGAGAAGTCTCCCTTTGGTTTTGGCCAAGCATGTATTAATTTCAAGTACGACCAATGTCAGCATCCCACACTGGTATGGGAATTGCACATCAGTAAATTACATAAGAAAAAGAAATAAATAAATAAGCCGTAGGGGATATTTTTGGGTTGGGTTATGTTGGATTTTTTAATCCAGACCATTTCAATGGTCCTGCAAAATCTCGCAATGACAGAATAGGTGGGGTTACAATCTGCAGCAAGTGGCAGGAATGAAGAGGAGAGAGCTGGAACTTCTGAACCAGGTTTTCCTGCAGCTAGGGAAGCATCTGCAACAAAAAGCAGCACTTTCCTTTAGATACCAAAAGTATCTATAAAAGCCTAAGCTTTGTTTAAACAGGCAATTTTTCAAATTCTGAGGGGAAACTTTAATAGAACAGACATACAGGGGCTGCTTGGCAACCAGGAAGCATCTCACTTATCCATAACGTTCTGCCATTTCCAAAAGAAAAAAATGGAGCTTAAAGCCATTTTGTGTGTCCTGTTGAATAAACGTTGATAAACGTGAACACATTCCTCTTAGTAGCAGAGATCAATTTAATTTTTCAAAAGTGATTAGTCACAGCAAATAAAATCTCTTTTGCATATAAAACAGTTATTGGCCATTTAAATGTAGAATTTGATCTTTAAAGAAATACTGAATGAAAATGCTTAAAATGAATTTTATATCTGAACTGAAGCTCTAGTCTATACTAACCTAAATAGCAGGTATGGTATTTTATCTACCATTTGCCCTTCAGGATATCCATCTGACATCAGCCTGCCTGAACATCAGAAATTATACTTGAGATGCTGTTGAGGAAAGTCACAGGACACAGAGCAAGGGCAAAAATAAGGCTGTCTGAGGAAATAATTGAAAGGTGACAGGTGGGAGGAAGGATCACATGAGATGGGAAACATCCTCAGCATAGCTTCCAAGCTGTATGCCTGAGGAAAGAGTGCCTTAAGTTACAATGCTGGAAGATGAAGGAAAAGGAAAGAGGAAGGCACAGGCCAGTGAGGGCGAGTCAGGAGCAGCCAGCAGGCTGGGACATTGAGGCTGCCACCCAACCTAACGTAATGGTGGATGAGAAGAGGGCTGAGAAATGCTTTAAACCACATGAGTGACAAGAAAAAAAAAAAAAAAAAAAAANTTAACCCAATCCTAACATTTATTGTTATGTTTCTTTTTACTACTCACGAAGAAGTGAATTGCTACAGAATCGCACACACTCAGGCAGAAAGTTCAAGGATGATACTACCTTGAAAGAAAAGGAAAAACTGTTGGCAACTGCCAGATAACTTATTCAAACACCTGCAGTGGTCAGCCTGATCTTTTGCTGGAGACAAAATATTCAGACAATGTAATTCCCAAAGCTAGAGAAAAAAGAGACCCAGCAAAGAGACAACAGCTACAAAAACCACAGACAATTATCATATCCCGGAAAAGACTCAGTAACAGAGCTCAAACTGATCTCTGTCAATGTTCAGCTAGTGTTTTAATCATCAAGGACAGCTTCCTGCCAGTGCCCTGAATTCCATAAATCAGAACCAGTTTTAATTAGAACAGCCTCCCAGCGCTCCCCTCTACATATAGCTGTGACTTCAACTAAAAGTGTCAGGACAGAAGCACACACCTAGCCCAGCAGAGGCACAGCTAAAAGACATGTTGTCTGAAAAACTTCATTTTCCTTACTTCTGTTGTTGTTGCTTCAGTTATTTTTTTTTCATTAGAGACTCCACTACCGCTGGCTCCCTTTAGGCAAAGCTTACGTGAACACGGTCCTGAGCTTGCAGCCCATGATGCAATCAGAAAACACTGTTCTGAAATAGCTCCAGCAGCCTGCAAGAAGCAGAAGCGATTTATCCACTGGCAATAGCCAACTTCTAGGCACCCCACTAAAAACCGATTTCCTTCAAAAGAACTAAGTGTAAAACTTCTTGGTTTTATTTCTCAGTTTTGAGCGATCATTGTGGCTGAAGATTTCTAAACGGGAGGGCTACTGGGCTGTGGTTCCCACAAGATTTACAGGCTCCTAAAGAGCTGTCCCTGTTCGCTGCAAAAGGGCAGGGTGGTTCCTAAAGTGTTCCTGATTCCTGCAACCTCAGCATGAATTACAAAAATCCCTTTCTGCAAAACCTCCTTTTTCTCTGGGTCTTGCAAGTGTTAAGAATGTGAAGCCGCACAGTTGCTGTCGCATTTTTGGTTCTTCTTAATGCCAAAATCTCCATTTTTAAGGTAAATGAAACTAAAAAGCTCAGTGGTGCAAATAATAATAATCTGTGCTATAAGTACTTTGATACAACCAAAAATACTGTCAGATTCCTAAAGCAGCTTATGAGACATAACCAAGTCGTTAATTCCTCTCCTTATTCTTCCTGATCCCTGGCAGCTTTCACCATGCCATTTGTGTTAAACTCCATTGTATACAGGCTCCTACAAAACACTCTGTTCCCAGAGCTGTATGACTTTGCTTGTAGTTGCCCTCTTAACCCCAGTGGAGATGGCAATGGACCATATCGTACAAAAATTGTGTTTTTTCTTTCCCCTTCAGTAAAGCACACTTGTTCACAGCACACTTGCTGGCTTGCCTAAGCTTGGCCTCACATCCACTGTAAAATCTGCTGTCTGCAAGGAATATATGTAACAGGTAAACGAGCCAGGCAAGGTCACAAAGCCCAGAATGGATTAGAAATAGAAATCTCGGGTCAGCGCCTCAGGGGGCTGTTGAAATCGAGAGTGCTTCATCTGCTTATATCATCGGAAGATTTGTTGCAGAAATACTGAATTTAATATAAAAATATTTATATTCAGTCTCTAATCTGCATTTCAGTCACCCCATACCAGACAAACCTGTCATTTTAAAATATAACATATCACAAAACTCTGTCTCTGCCCTGTTGCTCCTCTTGCCACTGTAATTGCCGGCATAATATTATTTGCTTGAAATAAGTTACTGCCAACGTATACCAGCATAAGAAAGAGAAGAGGAAAATCCCTCCAAATGATTTATTTAGAAATGAAAAATTGGGGAGCCGTAGCTTTTATACTCAAGACTTGCATCTAGTGCACAGAAAGATGAATGTCTGGATGGATTTAATCTAGACCATTACTAGAAATCTCATGTGGCCTGAATTCTTATCAATGTAGCTCTGCAAGTCCTCCTGCAGACAGAGGCAAAGCCGGACAAGCTAGGAACGTGAGCCAAAGTGTTATGAAATTGGTCCAATTTCTATTTTCTCCTCCACTAGCATTCAAAAGTTTTTTGTTTGGTTGGTTTTCATGTGTTTTTGAAAGGGGTCAATTCTCTAAAAAGATTGAATTATGCACATCTCATTTACTGGAAGAAAACACGAGAAGAGCATCTTACTGGAAGGGAAACTTATAAGAAAGGCTAAATTGGATCTCAAATAGCTCCTGTAACATAGCTATTCTTTATTTGGTTTTGACATTTTTTCACTTGTCTCTGGAAAAGTACATTACACAGGAGGAACTACTGACGATTTTTTGACAGTATGCCTGTTTTTTGGTTTTTGTTTCTTGTTTTTTAAAGGCACCTTGTAATACAATCTCCAAACTTTATATCAGAATAGCATGATAGCTGAAATATTCGAGGAATCATGTGCAGAATTACCCTTCTTTCACATACAATCTGATACATTCTTTGGTTGTCAATACATAACTGCTCAACAATGGTGGTTTTTTCAGCAGAGATTTTGAGAATAAAACAGTAGAAGGCCTCAAAAGAATTACATAAACTCCTGAAGCCCAGTCAGGAAGAGATAAGTCAAAGTCTGATACAAGCCCATTCCAAGTATTTTTGTGGGATTTTGTAAGACATATGTAGTCCTAGACACTCTGTCAAACCTCAGCATCCTTTTCCAGGGCTGTAGGTCTGTAAGGACAACATTGAGCTGATAAAAATCAGGGAAACTGTTTCAAATGTTTTTTAAAGTAATTTGCCTTTAGGGAAATTCTCAAAGATGGAAATCCAGACTAACGCAACAATCATCAACTCTGCTCCATAGGGACTGTGATGTAAACAAGAGGTGCTGTCACTGGCTGGGAAGAAAACAAACACCAGGTTAAATGAGATCAAAACCCACAGATCTTACTCCCCATGGTTTGCAATGAAGCAGGTTTTGGCTTTAAGTTCAGACTCCCAATGATTCTTTCACCAAGAGGGATTTTGTGTTTCTAGCCAAGGAAGAATGGGGCATTATCCATTATGAATGTGTCAGTAATCTCGGGAAGGGAGAGAAACTACTGAGATATGGGAATCATGTGGGGACAACAATGAACTCAGACAAAGCCTGAGGCAATTTGTTTCAAACAGTACATTGACAGCATTCTGAGTTTTATGATTCTCATGGAATTACGGCTCACAGAGATGCTGCAGAATAAGCTCTGGCAAGAACGGGTGAGAGTGACCTACGCACCATCCCCAGGCGCATGCTGTAATCCCAGCCCACCCGGGGTTAAACACAACGTGGATGATGCATTTTTCCTAGAGAAATCACTTTACTGTTCTTCATTTACTTTGCATTGATGAGGAGGTAATAATGCAAACAGCTGCTATGAGTTTCCACAGATTTACACCTTAGCATCTCCTGCAGTAATGTCATCATCTGCCAACATACCTGAGAGTAACACAGACACATGACAAATTCCACTAATGGGATCATGGCAGATGTCACTTTAATTTGGAATTATGGTAGTGAACTCTTCATCAGCATTTTGCTAATCATATTTGCAGAGTGTAAGCACTCCCAAGGCTTTACAATAAGCAGAGCTACATCCCTGTTGGGAACATCTGCATGGTTATATGATGGCCAGCATGCTGTCTTTTTGTGCCTTTCCTACACACACTTATCGATGCACGCCTCAGAAAAACAAGGTAAAATGAAAGCCTGTGCTGCTCTTAAGTTTCTGAAGGGCTTTTTTCCCGCAATAGCGTGGTCGCTGAAAATGGCTGGTAAAATCCTTTGGCATAGAATGCATGAAGGGCATACATTAACATACATTGATTACTTGTATTTTTAAATGTAAATGTGGTCTGCTCTGCATCTGATAGAATTATGCCTGTAGCAGTTAGTAAACACCATTGACATTCAATTCTCCATTTTGAAGTATTGCAATACGTCCAATTCTATAGTTTTATTGAGATAATATTTGTCATGCAAACAGGCAACGACTCCAAAATGCAGCAGGGTCTATTTCTCAGGTTTGGGGATTTCAGACACAGGTGCAGAAGTCTTTTCCAGTGGTGACAGGGTTCCCTGCCAGTTGTGGCATAGTGCTGGAAACCTGCACACCTGTACAGCTCCGTCTTCTCTTGTCTGTTGTGATTCAGATTCAAATTCAGATCAGCAGCAACTCCCAGGCCACCAGCCAGTCCTCCTCTCCTCTGAGAGGAAGGGCACAGGCCAGAATACTTCTTCTAAAAGTATCTTAACTGAACTGCAAGCAGTAGATATGCTACAGGCTGGAAAGCCCACTCTTAATAACACAGGCGTTAATACAGTCAACAGATTACCTCTTAATGTTCAACAGCTTCTGCCAGTGTCCCAGGGCTGATCAGCAGCAATCAAGCAGTTAACAGCTCTGTAGCCAACCTGATGATGCCCAGATTCTCACACATGGATAATAAATCCATAACTTTCCCCTTGTCCTATTAGCAGATCCATGTTTTCATCCCCCTGGTCAGTGCACAAAGACAGCTCTCTATCTGTCAATAACCCAGCACTCTTTTGACATTCTTTTGAATCCATACAGCTAATTAAGATAAATATTCAAATCTAAAATCTATACAGATTAAGCCTGGATTACAAAATCCTTTCCTTGCCCAGTTTGAATAATAGTGAAAAATTAATATCCAGCCAAAGAAATCTGCTTTAATTCTTGTGTATTTATTTGGCTTGAAATCTGCCATCAAAGAAAAGACTGCCGTTACTTGAGCACCAGGCCTTAAGTGATAGATTTCCAAGTGCATCATTTTGAGAGACATTAAAGGTTATCAGGCCTATACAGTTGCTAAGATACCATGAATCATGAAGGAAAATATAAGATAATGGTTGGCAGACACTGTGATGTTTATCAGTGTATTTTCTCTGCGTTTATCCTAATAACATCATGATTAGGATCATTTTCAATAGTTCCCATCTATTTTCCAGCTAGGTGCAAGAATGCAACTACATTAAGTTGGCAAACATTGTTTATAATTCATATTTTGCCAAGAGTAAATGAATTTGCGGAAGTCAAGATTTGTAATTGCTACAGCAGAATTTATTAATAAGTAAGAAGGTGCATCTGTGTGCAGGTTTCTCTCCTGGCTATTAAATACTATCTTCAGACTTAGAATGAAATCATCCTTCAATGATTTCAAGTATATTCTGCGATAACACAGACTGTGCTTTCAAAGAGTTTTTAAATTAAATTTGTAGCTGAGGTAATTGCTGCTGCAAAATTATGCAACCAAAGTAAAGCTTTATGCTGCAGCTTTCTTGATATTATAATTTAACTGCCTCTTTTCTAAATCATAAAAGCGTGAGATACCAGGTTAGGGCAAAGCATTAGGTTATTACTGAATTATTTCATCTTTTATCTCTGAGAGTAGATAGTGAGAAGCAAAGGGACAAACTCATAGTCCAATGTGCAGTGCTGCATACCAACTCCCACAAAGCCTTCTCTGGGCTCACTCGTCCACTGCTCTAAAATTGTGACATCCCAGATTGGGAAAGGAGTGTCAATCAGCCACTCTCTCTGACTTGTACCCCCACAGCTGAGCCCACATATAAAGATGTCGTTCCTGCACCAATGGACAGGAATACTCCATCAGGTTAATAGAAAACTTAATACGCGTTTCTGCCACTCAGGAAACCCACAAGCTTGTGGATCATGTCTCCTGTGCCGCATAGTATTGAGCCACCCGTTGCCCAGAAGAGGTTACACTAATGTAACATTATCCTACCACTATATTACATCTGCCTTGTATTAGAAGAACAGCACGTAACAGAAGACAAAAACTAGACAGATGGGTTTCCCTCACCCAAGCTTTCAAATAAGGCGTCTTTGCATTCTGCACTAGAGAGACATTTTACTGTGACTTGCTAACTACTTTTCTCAAGACAAAACTAAACCAGGCTTGGGTGAGGGAAGCGGCTGGAGACACACAGCAGGAGGCACCAAGTAGCCTAGGAGATCAGTGACATTATGCTACAGCAATTAACCTGCCGCTGCTATGAGATTTAAACTGAACCTCCCACAAAACCTGAGTAGTGACACCTTCCTGGAACTATCCCCTGCATTTATCCCCTGTCAGTACATATTTTTTGTATTAGCTTGCAGTTCTTACTCAAAGCAAGGTTCCCCTGTCCTTGGAAAGAACTGCAAACTGCCTCATAATCTAACATTTTCAAGAACACTGGACATTTTTACATTCATTTAACAAATCAGAGTGCCAGTAGGACAGCCTGAGAGAGATCTGCTCACAGCAAAGAAAGCAGGCAGTAGTATTTCTAATTTTCTTAGTACCTCCAAAGGTGAATACACATTGATGTTTGAGTACTGTAACTTTTTAAAAGTAAATGAACCTTGAAGATTATCTGTCAGCTAAAATGTACCCAAGGGCTTACATTGCAATGTTTCTTTTTTAAAGAATGTTTGTTTTAACATTATTGTTGCAACCAGTCGAAGAAAAATATAGAGCCATCATAAAAGATGTGAGCAGATACCCGGTTGTTAGAGCTGGTTTAGGAACAATCATAGGAGTGATGGACTGCACGACCCAGGAGAGGTTCCTTCCAACCCTAATGATTCTCAGAATTGATTTTCTTTTGCAACTCACTTTCAGTTAGTGCTTTAGAAAAAATAAAAAATAAAAAGTGTTAGATCAATGGTAGCTTCAATGACACAGTCATTCCAGCTCCTGCAGCACTTTCTCACCATGGCAATCTCTTTATTTTCTTACTTGTATGAAGACTATTCTCTACATCTCTCTTCCTGGTTGTGCATAAATATAAGGAGTCGAAGTCCTGGTTTGCTGACTCCAGGGCTGAATGCAACATTAATACAAATTAGTTAGCAGATAAAACTCTGAGTACACCTCTCAGAGAGTGTGTTCTGCCCACAGTTCAGAAGTGATCTTTGCATTCATTATCACACTTGCTAAATAGAGACTCCTCTAGCCAGAAGCTAGAACAGAACTGCAAATATAAGAAATGTGTCTCTCTCTAGAAAGATGCATTCTGTCAATGTAATATTGTAAGGTATCAACCCAGTTAGGTACAAAATGACATTTCGTTTGCTGAAAGCCGGCAGACTCTTAGGGGCAAATTTTCAGCACTTCCTCACTTTCAGTCTGCAGTCTAAAAGGAGGACAGCACTGTACCTCTGCTTCCTTCCCTTCTCAGTCCACTGGCATAATAGGCTGGACCTCAACGAGAAAACTAACCCTAAACTGTCTCTCCTATGCCTTCCTAACAATTTGTTATTTCCACCTTGTTATTTCTTATAGCTTCTGTCTCTCCATTTCGTATCCCATGATACAGCTGACAAAAGGGAGTCAGAAGCATCTCTGCTAGAATGTTGTTTCATGCTGTAAATCAAACTGTGTCCTGAGCCTGCTGTGTTCGCTGAAGGTCACCATATTCTGAAACACCACCTACCATGCATGGTCCAGATCCCTGCGGCAGGAAGACTCACTGACATAAGTGATACCCTGCAAATCTTTGCATCCATGCTGTGGTGTGCATTACTACTTTCCACACTCCCAGCTGTCTGCCTCAGATGAACAAATTACCATCCCAGTGCCTACCGTGCAAGAGTTTTGCTCTACAAGCTTTCCTGACTTGCAGCTCCATTCACCATCTGAAACCATCTGCTTGGTACATCTGTGGCAACCGGCTGAGAATTTTCCTGCCCAGTGCCTAAGTATGGTTGCCTGTATGGACTGATGTGCTATGGCTGGAGAACAGAAATGGGTAACTGCTACCTGCAGGTCAGAACAAAATATAATCTGAGTCACCAATGCTTTTGGCATGCCACATGGTGGCCTTCTCCAAATTGCCTCCCAGAGTCCCTGAGATTAAGTGCAGAACAGCCTTGCTTTTGTCTCATTTTTGAAGAGAAAGAACAGCAAATGGCTAAGGAAAAATAGAATGATGTGACACCAAAATGCCCCAAAAGACTGAATGTCAAATATTGAAATGAGTGGTTGGTAAGGCTTAGGCCTTTCTACCTTGCTGCCTGTTTTTTGTGAGGTATGAGGGTTTGAGGCATACAGGATGTCCAGAAGCAGTGAGAACTGAAGTGAGTAGATGGATATGAGCTACTCCATGCTTCCNTGAGCTTCTCCATGCTTCCTCATGGACCGTCGTGTCTTTGACCTCAGTCAGGACCCCAAGCAGAAGCAGCAACCATTACAAAATGACAGCACGGAAGCACCCATCTCGATAGCTTCATCCCTGGGAATGGTGTCCTGCTGCTTCATGTGCCCTACATACTTTGTACCGTATTGCAGGCAACACTTAAATTTGAAAATCTGATCAGACCTCTCCCTGGCAAGCCCTGTGGAAATCTCCCTCAGGCAGAGTTAGCAGCAGTCAGTCTCCTCAAGCACTCACCATATATCTTATTTTTGCATTTCTCACTTTAACAGCTCTCCATTCCAATGAGAACGCAGAAGCAAGCTATGCAGACAAAAATTGGCATGCCTGCACAGCAGCAAGGCTAGCTATGATTTTTTAACAGGTTTATATGGCCATTTATATTAAATGTTAGTACTAACTTTTGCTTTAGCTTCTCTCATGCTAAGACATCTCTTCAGCTCCATAGGACAAATCCTAGCTATGATGTAGCGTCTGGCTTGCGATGGCAGTGTTCACACCTTCCCTGTGTTGCCTGGACAGCCTAGAAGCAGTTACAGCCAGGACCTTGGATTACTTTGTGTTGTTGCTCTTTTCTGTTGTCCCCATTTAAGTGCTGATGTTCAGAATTAGCACAAGAAAGTTGTCTGGTTTAACTTATCTGTCTCCACAGGGTGGCTCATGAATTTCTGCACTCAGAGTCTCATATTTTTTATGACTGAATTTCATCAACTTTGTGCCAGTACAATCCAATTAGTTTATGTTGCTGAACTAAGACTAAGACTTGCAGTATTTTGCTTTCTGAATGCCATCTTTCCATTCAGTCTTTCGGAATTGCCATCAATAAAATCTTAACCAGTCCAAAGTTATTTGTTCATTGTAAGACACTGACATAATCAATGGCTTTAGGCACTTTCCTATATCCAAGAGAAGTCCCTGGCTTGTGCAATTTTTTTCCAGCTGCGTATCTTTCCTTATTACACACATCTCCCTCACTTTTTTGGCTTTGTTTTCTTTTTCTGCTTTTCTCTGTTAATCCCCAGGAAATTTCTCTCTCTTTCTTCTACCTTCTTAAATCTCCTGTCAATTTCTGGATTTTCATCAACACATCAGGTGGAAATATATGCAATACAATTCAAGGAGGTGTCCTGTTCTGTTCTTAATTTATTTTATCCCAGTCTTACTGTTCATATTGCATTTGCTGTTTTCCAGACAGGCAATTTCTGGTTGATAAATGCATGGAAGCGGCACATATCCAAAGAGTGCTGCCACTTCATGTAACACAGTATTTGGCATAATTTCACAAAAGTGTTGGTAGCCTTGCATGGGAATTCAGGACAGAGACTGTTGTTCTGAGTCTCCTCAGTTTACTAAAAACCCACTGCTTCACTGACGTTGAAGTCCTACATGATGATGTGCAAATAGCAGATGACAGCCCCATACATTGTTAGTATATTTTTGTAAATTCATTACAAAATTAATTTATTCCACTATACCCCATGATCCTATTTTCATATCATTGTTATAGTCTAACCTTCACCTTGACTGCTCCATTGCTTCTTAATCTTCCAAAGAAGGTATATTTATTTCAATACTTAATCTCAAGCATTTTAGCTAACAATATCTATAATATCCCTTCAAATATCAGCTGCCTGCTCCAGCAGATTTTCTTCTATTTCTTCAGGTAGTGTGAGACCATTTCATTTTCCCTTGAAGTAGTGCAATATCTGTTTGGGCAGGTTTCTGGGTTAAGTTGGAAGGTGAAGTAGGTAGGCATATTGCTCCTGAGCAGCTGGTACCACGGAAGTGCTTGAGAAGCATTTCATAGAAAGTCCTCTTTTTAGCTGTGGATCAGGTCTGTGATGAATCTCCAATAGCAATGTTGCTGCTGTGGATAACCTGTGATTAAAGCTGTTTAATATTGTAACAATAATGGTAAAATTGGCAAAAGTGCTAAATATTTCAACATTTTCAAAATCAAACTTTCTGGTACTTTTAAAAAAAATCCCTCTCCCATGGAAAAAAAAAATATCTACATTTGCTATAGAATTAAATGGAGAAATAGTAAGAAAAGGCTTATATGACATTAAAAAAGGAACATTCTTTTTTTGGAGAAGCTGCAGTCCTGAACAAAATGAGAAGAGGCAAATATTCTGGAAGGAGGCAAGAAAATTAAGCATTTCTTCTACTTTCATGTTACTGAGAACTTCTCATCCAAGAGTATTAAAAGGTTTTTAGAAGAATTGTGTATTTCTCACAATGCGCTGAAAAGAAGTGCTTACTCTGGGCAATGGGCTCGAAACTCAGCCTCTGGACCACCTTACTTCCCAAGCAGGAAAAATTTGCCCTTGTATGATTTTTCATTGCTCTTGCCACAAGAGTTGATGGATGAACTCTTTGCATCTCTCACTCAAAATCAATGTTATGACACAGAGGAGCTATATTCTGATGTTTCACATGAACTGGCTCTCAAATTATAGAAGAGGAGGAGCTGCAGCCTGACCCTTTCACATTCTGTATCTGACTGATGGCCATTTTACAAAATCATGTTCCCATTTTCCCTATTTATAAGATCGCTAACCTGTAAGAAATAGTTTTCAAATGATAAGTTACTGAAAGCAGTAGCCTCCTCATCACACTCACAAAATACTTTATCCACAGAGGTTTTCATATGCCTTTCCACTTAGGGTTTTTTTTTTATTGCAGCCTTTAAATATCAGATAAATACTGAGTAGTCTTTCTTTTCATGATAGGAGATAAGAAATAATATAACCCAGTCTTTTTCAATCCACAGCTGGAATATCACAAACGTTGTCAGGTTAATTGTGTTCATTACTCAGATAAAATTTCACTTACTGAGAAGAACTTACTGAGTCAACAATGTTAAATACTTTTCACATCGGCATCATAACACAGAAGTGAATGAATTGATGTGTGCATTTCAGTCATTTTTTTTATACACACTCCTTAAAGATATGGTGAAACTGCACAAAGCTAGGTTTCATATAAGGATTTTTACTAGCAATACAAAGCCAGCAGTACCTCACTCCTTCAGCAAACTGGGGGTCCTTTAGAGGGAGGGTCTACAAGGTTCACCTACTGCACCAAAGAAAGTTACAAATTTGTGTCCTGGGAACAAGGATGCAAGGGTCGCTCCCACCCCATGCAAGTTTTCATTGACTTCAGTGACCTTAGATTGGGCACATTAACCAAAACATTATACAAGTTTCAAAAAGACTTTTCAAATGAGCATTGCATCACAAATTCTGTAGACTCAAGACTTGCTGTCCTCACCCAAAGCTTTTACCAATCAAACATTCCTGAGAGGTTTAAAAAAAGAAATGAAAATATACTGTTTGGAGCAGAAGGTAGAAGCACAGAAAAAACTGATTTTGCAAAATATTTTGATTTCAATGTTTGTTTGTCATCAGAGGCCAAGAAGGAACATGAAATTTGGTAACCTAGGGAGAAGCATAACCTTTAGGATTACATCAAATTGAAAAGAGAAATACAAATTTATCTTAGTACTGATAAATTAATGAGTCATCTAACAGCATAATACTGTTTTTATCATTTATGCTAAGTGCAATTAACATGAAATTGGAATGATCCAGTAAAATAGCTTAAATAATAGAGCACCATTCTCTATCATGGGAAGTCCCACAACAGGGCCCCCCACACACACACACAGGCATACACAAACAGCAAATTAAAAAGCTCTGATAGCAGTCCTTCTATTGGCTTTACATATTATCATCAGTCATTGATTGCCATGATGAATGTTTAATTACGAGAACAAGGATCTGACCAAAGCATTTTTAGCATTTATAATTGTGCAGGCTTTTAAAAATTTACTCTGTAAGTCCACGTCATCTGTTCTGAAATATTATCAGATAACTAGGAGCCACCCTCAGGAAACACTGTAATTCCCCTGTGACAGAAACACTCAGTGCCTGCTTACATTCTTTCACATCGAGACTCTCAAGTTCCGAATGACACAGTCCTCCAAAGTATCCGCTTGCTAAAACAGTGAGAAATGTTCCCACTACCTCTCTCCACTTGTCATTTTCATAGGTTCAAATTCAGATTAATACAGCTAATACTGAACTCTAGCAGTAAGGTCTTTTTTTGTTGTTGTTGCTTTCTTTGAAGACTCTTAATTGGTTCAGTCAGTTATGAATTATGGGTTCAGCATAAAATACCTTGAATTTAAGTGGATAGACTTTCCTTGCCTCACATAGATTAAGTCTCCCACCAGCAAAGGAAGAAAACCAAGCCTTTTGTCATCAAATTCAAATTAAATTTCTACCCTTGTGCATATCACAGTAGTTGTAACCAGAAACCCAGTGAGTTTTACAGTCTGCTAAGGAACAGTATGGCTTCAATAGGATTTCCTCCTTTTTTTCCGTCTCAGACATTTCAGGAGGATTCAACCTGGAAAGAGGTTAAATGCAGGAACAAAATGCTCCGTCCACACACTTGTCACCAGTCACAGAACTGGTAACAAAACTTGTGAGGGCTCATGCTCCCTTTTACTGCACATCTCTGCTTACATGTGTAACATAGAAACTTTACACCCTGCACCTGACCAAATCGCACATTTCTGGGGATAATGCATACATGACAGGTAAGAATTGATTTGATTTTTACAGATAATTCAGGAAAATGAACAAACAAACAACAACAACAACAAAAAAAAAACAAAAAGAAAAAAACCCACTTTCCTCTGNAGCAGAAAGCTCCAAGCAATTTAGTCAGATACATGATGTCCCTGCAACTACTTTAGCAGGCAGAGCTAGGACTACCAGCACATTGGTAATGCTCTACACAGCAGGGGACTCCTTGTTATAGCCAGCACAACAAGAATCCTATCTCAACTTTGCCTGGACAACTTCAACCCTGAAAGCCTGGTTATTCCCAAAACGGAAATAACGGACATGGGGAAGTGGAGAAACACAAGGAGAATCCTTGGCCTGGATTTGCA
>VXAV01003964.1:503269-515974 GCA_013399715.1 Alectura lathami
AGAGAGAGAGAGAGAGAGGGAAAGACAAAGTCAAGGAAACCTCCTTGCAAGTTTCTGGGTATTGCTTAGGAAAATGGACAGACTTCAGACTGCACGTTGTAAAACTGTGGCTTTTTAGAAAAGGGCTTCACATATTTACATAATAGAAGTCAGTGTATAATGACTGGATAAGGAGCAGATCCTTCCTTGTATTCTAGCAATATAGAACCAGTTTTTACTTTCAAAATGGACAAAACTGATTTGAAACCCCTTGAAAAATCCACAGTAGTTTATCCTGCTTGCCCAGACAAGACCCAGAACAGCAGGCATCCTGAACACTGCAAAAATCTCATCAAGAAAACCAAAACATAGACTACACTTTAAAAACTGCTTATGACAAGCAAGGAGGAAGAAAGTTCCTCTGGTAAGACAGGAAATAATTCTGGAGGGTCCAGGAGAAGTCCTGCTTCTGGAACAGGCTACTCGTGGAAACTTCAGCCCATTTATCTCTCCCCACTTCACTTCCTCACCCATTCAGCAGAGGTAACAAGGTCACTTAGGTGCAAAGAATATGGAGTTGTGATTATCTGGCAGCATGGCTGAATGTGGCATTTACTGCAATGAGTCTCTGATGCAGCTTCTCACTCCTGTGTGTTTTCAGCTCCTTCTCCAGCATGAGCAAATGCCTTTCCAACATGTGATGGTAATTTGTTTTTTTTTTGTCCACAATTGTACTAGAGGCATTACAGAAATAGGCCACAGGTAAATATTTGGGAGAGAAGGTAAAACAGATTCCTTCTGCGGGGAATGTGAGTGGGAAGAGGGCTCAGAGCTGCTCCAAAGCCCTGAGCAGAGCCTCCAGGCAGGGCACGGGGCAGCAGAAGAGCCCCAAGCACCAGGGAGGAGCGTGATGAGCTCAGCACTTCTTTCAGGTCTGCCCAGAGCTGAGAGGGCTACAAACCCTTCACTGTCCTTTCTTTCAGACCTCACAGTTTCTTCCTTCTGCACCCCAACACCAGCCTGCTCATTGATAAATGTTTTCAGTAAATGCAGGCAGAGACCAGTGCAGACATACTCAAACCATGACAACCATCACAAATGCTCAGCCTCAGTCAGCATTCCCCTGGGAGAGCCACATAACTGGTAAAGTGGAAGAAAATAACAGATTATTTCCTTACAAACTGATGTGTCAAACCAGGACCGAGCTGGCCAGGCAGAGATGGGGTGGTGCAAGAGGCAGCTCACCCAGTCCTTGTCCCATCTGCTGTCTGCAGATGCCACTACCAATATATCCTGTAATTTCTCCGTATAACGTTTCAAGCTATATATATTCAAAGAAGAGAGTTAGATTAGATCAAGGACAGCAGGATTTAGCTGTCAGGGTGATAACAGCTTGAGATGGGCTGGATGAGCACCTGATTCACGTGAGCAGCTCCAGCAAAGCAGAAGTCAACAGATGACAGTGTGGCCACTACACCGAGCAGAGCTTTAAACAGGGTTTGGGCCAAGTGTTGGGAAAAGACACGGTTGTAGGATCTGTCACAGGAAGGCTCATTTTCTCTGTGTGTCCTTTCCTATCTGACAGGGCTGATAGGTTTCAGGTAAGCTACAGCACATGAAAGGGCCTTTTTCTTTTTTTTTTTTTTTTTTTCCCCTAACTTCATCTCTATTGCAGGAGAAATTGTGATGAATTCCCGATCAGGACAAATACAGCCTGCGTGATGAATTTAAGGAGGTGAAATTAGAGGTTGGTAGGAAGACAACAACTGCTGGAAAGCACTGTGAGCAAATGATGGATGAGACCAAGGCAATGAATGGATAGACTGTCAAACATACAAACCGACAGCACAACGGGAAATTGATGGCAGCTGTTCCAGCCAGAGCCCGGACCTACCACGCTGCCTTAAAGCATCATTAACTTTAGTATAAAAGCTATGTGCTACAGAGACATTATTAGGCAGAATCACAGGTGTTTAAGAACTTGATGAAGTATTTTCTTGACACAAGCGTTCTTGTTGCACATGCAGATGCTGTGAGGGCCTCACACGTACCCCAGAGTGACCCAGCGTGTTCGACATGCTTAAAGCATCTGGGGCACTCTGGTAAATGGCCTGCCTGGCCAAAAATAAAAATTGTGTCTAGTCAGACAAAAATAAAGTCCATTTACACAGGTGAAAAGGCCAATGAAGTGCCCATGTTGGAAACTGCACCTTGTGGAAAGTGCAGTAAGGGGGCAGGAGAAGTGGTACAGTGCACACAGACAGAGATCCAGGCAGTTTGCTGCTGTCCTAATGCCCTGTCCCCTAGCCCTACCTCATGGGCCATGGGCTGCAGCAAAGGCAAGCAGGTGTGAAAGGCACTGCCACAGAGGTTTCACTGGGTCCTGCTGGTGCATGGGCACTCTTGCATACAGGAAAGCAGACAGGTTGCTTCCGTGCATGCTCAGGAGTTCTTCCTTTATCATTCATTCAACTTGGTCTTAGTTAAAAATAAACAGTTGATTTATCTAGCGAAAACAAAAACAAGCTCAATCAGTGAAGACAGTAAAACTTTTCCTAGGAAAGATGTGATCTGTACAGCAAAGCTTGAGAAGAAATGGAGTCCTGCTTGCCTTGTCAGTAATTTCTTTGGCTATTTTTAATAATATCCTAGAAGCTTTTAAAGGACATTCAACAAAAAGGTCACTTGAAAGTGTTTGCAAAGATTAGGGGAGATCAGGATGTGGTTGCTGTGCATTACCTGCCGCATGCTCTACTCGCTGTCATGGAGGAAAAAACCAGCAGAATTAATCCTCACTGAGGAAAATTAGGATGATATTGTGCTGGGTCACGTTCCTGGATTATAAGATTTCCACCAGTCAATCCTGAGTTATTGCTGTGCAAATACTTAACAATCTAATTTGATAGATACTCTGGAAAAAAAAAATTACACTAGGAAATCACTTTCCCGTGTTTCAGAATAAACTTTCCATTAAAAAAAAAATAAAAACAAGAGGCATTAAGCTTGACACCAATGAATGCCCGTCCCTTTATTTCTGCAGGCTGTATCTCAAAGCAGGTCTCCACCATTATGTTACTATCAACCCTTCTAACAAGCAGATTTTTGCACAGTTATTGCAGGAATTATTTCATTGTGAGGACACCTGGGCTTGGTTAGATGGAGGTCTGCTCTCATGCTTGCCTGTGTCTTCAAGGTAAAGCAAGATCTGGGACAAAGTGCCCAAATATAGAAAAGCCTTTCCCTTGGATGCTTTCCCTTAAACACCCTGTTATCCCATAGAATACTAAGCCTCAGTCACATGCTTTTCTGCAAATTTCATGCTGAAACGGGTGCTTTGACATAAGTACTTTGCACAAATTCTTGTGAGAGGCTTGTGCAAGTAGCATAGCTCTAACAGTTACACAGCTCAAGCAGAATATTGAAAAGTGGAACTTAGAGACTGACCTTTTGCTTTCCAGGTGAGCTCAGCACCTCGTACAGGGTTCTGTATGTCACCCATGTAAGAAAGGGCACCCGCCCTTGTGTGCTGTCCTTGGGAATGTAAACCCCCTAGGCATTTCCAGATTCTCTCACAGAACTCTCACCTCTGTTCACGTCCTAAGAATGGATGCTTCTCCTGGTTCCTCTCATTCACACACAGTCAGCCCTTCCAGGTATATCACAGTTGTGGTCAACATCATTTTGTCATCTCCCAAAGGTCCAGGATACCCAACAACCAGGTGGTGCTGAGAAGGAGGAAGACCCACAGAGCCTGAGTTGAGACCTTGCAGTGTCAGGGACAGCAGCTGCACTTTTCGCTCCGGCTATTCCAAATTGCTCAGACATATTAACAAACAAAACAAGCTTAATAGCTTGGTTTGCTTATGCACCATGTGAGGTGGCTGCACAAGCAGCATAGCATGAGAAAAGCCTGTTTAGCCTGTTAGAAACAAAAGGACAAGCAAATACAGGCAAAACTAGCAAAACCCTCCCAAGCTCCTGGTGGATTTTTCTCAGCCAGACTGTAGTCCATCCTAGGCTAGAGACAACAAAGTGTTTGAGGAATAGAATACTCCAGTCTCTGATGGGATCTGAACAGTTACAAAACACATCCCCCATCTCTCACAAAGCAGCGACAGAACAGCAGAAGCTGCCACGGAGGTTTGCTATGGGGAGGCAGTCTTCTGGCCTGTGTTATGGGCCTCACCATTTTCTGTAAGAAATACTCCTTGTCTCTATAAATCTTTTCAATAAAGTTCAATAAACAATGTCAAGAGTTGCAGGACCTTCCAGAAAATTTGCTAGCAAGCAATGAGTAATCATATACTTTAAAAGTGAGGAAAAAGCATTTCTTAAACAGAAGTGATACAAAAACATGAAACAATAAAAACTAATATCAAGAGAAGAATGAATAACTTAAGCAGCAGTTAACCTGAGTAGTCTGTGACTTGTGCAAAGTCAGTGCTTTTATCACATCCAGCTTAGGCTTCTTTTCAATTTTTTTTTTTTTTTTTAATATTAGCAATGCAACTGGGAGTGGAGTGTCATTGTGCAAGGCACTGTGCAAACAGGAGAATAAACAGCATTTACTCCAGGGAGTTTAGGTTGTATTTAGAGAAGACAGATGGCAATGCAGGAACAGAGGCTCAGAGGCAGATGATGGCTGATGGAGCAGCTCTGCAGCTCAGAAGCCAAACCTCTTGAGTATTTGCCTGGTGACCAGTGTTTCAGGTCTCACTGCTTCCTCAAGTCATAATTCAGCCTGCAAATGCCTTTAGGACTGCATTTGGATGTATTTTCCTTTGCATAAATCTATAGAATTTCATCCATTCTGAAAATTCATCACATTCAACCAAACATTCTTACTCTAGGTAAAACATGCAGATGCAGAATGCATGCATGCCTAAATTCTTTTAAACAGCTAAAAACAACACCAACCAACTTCAAGCAAATGCTCAGAGAAAGCAAACCCTAATTTGGAATACTTGAATTAGTCACACTCATTTAACTCTACATACTCCCGCTGCACAAAGCACTACTTGTGTTATGGTTCAGACTGCAAACTCCTCACAAAAGAAATCTGATTGCATTTAATGGGGTTGTTTGCAACAGTAAGAGATCAACAGCATAGGTGGTTCACTTGTTCCTTTTGGTAGGGCTTTATTCTGTCATCTCTTTCTTTTTGTCACTTGTACGACCAAGTGTTCTCCTTGGTCACGTTATAACTATAATTTCACCTTCTCACACCATCCCAGATACAACTGACTCCAGCAAAAACATTCTTTGCATGACCTTCCAAACATGGACTTCACCCTGGCTGCCCTGCCACATCCTTCCTCCTTGTTTTGCAGTGCACCAAGGGCTAGCTCCTTGCCCCAGCAGCTCACCAGGGCCAGCGCTGCCTTCTCTTGCAGGGATCTAGCACCAAGCGCACTGCTGGCACTTCACAAAGAAGAAATCCTAATAGCAATGTATGTATCACATCTGTGCAGAATGCCATCAGTGCCAGTGCAACTGATTCACTACAGAAACGTGGCCGGTTCTGCCAGAGCTCCAACCTACACAGCACACACACTGCTTTCAGCAGGATTCCTCTGTGCTTAAGGGTCCTGCTTTGATTTTTTTGAAGTTTGTGAAAGAGTTAAATGTCAATTTTAGAATCCGAGTGTCCTTCACACCAGAGAATTATATTTCAGCATACCATTATTGTGAATGTTACTAATGCTTGCCTATGGGGATATTCGGGTAATGGCACCATCTGACTCTTATCATAATTTGATTCAAACTCATATTGCTTTTGCATTTTATTTCTTTTTGCCATTCGGGCCTGTAACAACCAACAGCAGGCTGAAATTTTACCTAAATGAGAGCATTTTTGCTCAGCAAAAGAACATTACTCTGTGCCATTTGCTTAATAGTTCACATTACTGTGTAGGGAGTGTTGAATCCTTAGGCCAAGTTCCTGGCACCCAGTTTGTTAAAAGTTTCAAGGGCAACATAACTGCAGATCCTGCATGGCAAAAACCTCATTGAGCAAAATGATGGCTTCTTAGCTAGCCTAGAAGTCAAGAAAAATCTCAGCTGTATTTACGCATGGCCAGAGGCAGATGTATAAAAGCTAGCTATGCCGTTTGCACCAAGTATCCTTGTTTGCTAATGAAAACAGCCTCTCTTAATGCTCAGTTCATATCACTAGTATCACAGGAATTTAAGGGGTGGACTTTGCCAGCCTTGTGTTGATAGAATCCTTTTCTGCAAGAACTGTTATTGATATTGTCCATAATATATAAATAAATAGAAAGAAAAGAAGGGTTTTGCAGAATTGCAGGGAACGGGCTTAAACTAATTGCTAACACGACTATGTATTGATCCTAAAATATACTACCATTAATTATTTATCTTTACATATTACTATTTTTCATGCAAAACATCCAGGCCCTTTCAATATTTGCTAAAAAGCCAGTCAAGTGTTTAGGGAAAGTGTAAGAAACACTAAGTGTCTTAAATAACAAATATTCTACCTCACGAGTAGATTTCACAAATAATGACTTATGGCCAAAGCTGAGTGCACGAATTTAAGCTATCTTTTCCACTCGCAGATGTCACGATTTCTAGTCATTTGACATTATTTCATTATAATTTCCTGTGAAATTTCTCTGCCTTCCTATTGTTTGCTATTCTTCTTTTGAGAATACTGTAATTTATACTTTAAAATGATAAAGTGACAAGCGCAAGTGTCCACCTTCATGAACCCAGAACTCAACTCGAGAATAGCTATGCAGCACTTAGTTTGCATTTGCCATCTCAAAAGCAGAGTTTGCCAGTAAGCAAAACTCTGTATAAACTGGGGCGTGTTCTGCAGAGTAACTGCTGCATCAAGAGAAACGCTGCTGGCCCATGCCCACAAACCAGGGTCATTGGGAGCAACAGCTGGAAGCACCAGCACTGCTCTGAGCTCGTGTGACATAAATACCATTGAGTTCCAGGCTGCTGGAGCAGTGGCCATAGAGCATCCTTTCATCCTGAAGAGCACTCTGCATGTAAAGAGTGAAACTCATGGATCGGGAAGCTGCTAGATGGAAGCTGTTTGTGCTAACACTGCAAGGGATTTTAGCAAAAGAAGCCTAACTGGAGTCTGGATTTGAAAGCACAGAAAAGGCCTAACATGAGAAAAGACTGCAAACAAACCACTGTTTTGAAGGACACAGTCAGATGCAAACATGTAGCAAAAAAATGAAACAGGTTATTTCTGAATGTCCAACTTCCTTTCTCCCAGTAGTTGATCATATTTTTCCCCTGGAAAGGCTCAAAGGACATATTTAACAGAGTTTGATAAATATCTTGAATAACATGAGAAAGACATTAGTTATTGCCAGCCTGTGATTAGAGTTGATATTGATCTAGAAAGCCAGATATTATTATTTTTAACCTACTATAAAGTACTTCAGTGGCTTATATTGAAATTTTTCAGAAACTGTTTTTATTAATACACATCTGTCTACTTCTAAGCAGGTGATAGAAGTTTGATCTTCAGCTTTAAAACCTTGAGACCCTTAGTTGCTAGGAAACCAACAAATCTAATTCCTGTGGCTCTTATAACACAAAAATATAATTATATAGTGATTCTCTCAGAGAAACTCACACTATGTATTTTTCAGCTCCCCCTTTGTCAGTGATTTGAAGCTTTCTTTTGATTCATTCAGGTTAAAGAAAAGGCACATCAGTTATAAAGATATTTGTAAATATGTTAATAGAAAAAGCTAGGACATTCTTTCATTGGAATTTTTCCTTTATCTAATTGTGGGAATAAGAAATGCCTGAGTAGCAAGTCATAAGGTTTTGAAATTTACTGCTAATATAGATTCGCAGATACACCTTTAGTATTTCATTATCATGATTGTTGATCATTTCTGGTTCAGAAGATGACTTTGCAGACAATCAGTCCAGTGTCTTTATAAGAAACATTATTCATAAACATATGTAAAAGGTCTGTGCTTTCATTACAGCATAGCCAGTTAACCATCTATCTCTGTATGCCCATCTGACCTTTCATTAACTGGCTTAGCTATATGATGCATTGCAAAGGAGTTATTAATTCTGCCTCCTTAGATTTTTATTCTTTGGCCTGGCAGGTCTACTAGGAAGAATAACACACACTCCATTAATAACAATTACCAGTGACATGACAGGACTCTGAATAAGATTTCATTCAAAAAGGCGATATTTTGTTTGTGGACATAAGCAAATACAAACACGTTATATTCTGAGAACGTCATTCTTAACTGTCTCAAAGAAAAGTTACTATGAAAGAAACACTGATACATTTTAATAAGAAAATTTCAACAACTTTTAAACATAAAATAAAAATCCTCACACTTTTTCTTAATATGTCAATAAAAAACAGATGGTGAGAAAGAAATTAGGACAGTCGGTTGATTCCCTCTTCCCAAAGTTCTCAAAACTCCCAAGTCACCACTGCTGCCTGCTTTCATGGGGCCAGCACAGCCACCAGGCAACAGGTGAGCATCCTGTCCTGCCAGTCTTGGGGACAGCAAGCAGCTGGGTGAACTGCTTGTCCTCACCGCTCCTTCCCCTGTCTCTAGCAGCAGGGGAGGAAGTGCCTCCTCTTTAGAATGTCAGCTTGCCCAGAATCTTCTTCCTCAGCCTGAGATCCTGACCATAAGTAGCCACGTGGGTGCTGCCAGCTGCTGCCAGAGGTTATGCAGCAGTGCTGAAGGCAGGACCTGGCACCCTGCTGGTAGGAAGCATTAGGGCTTCTGCAACTACTTGTAGCAGAATTGGTTTGCTCTTTGCCTTTAACAAAACAAATAGGAAGTGACATGCAACAAACTGCATTAAAATATTTAGATCACAAATCACACACTTAAGCTTATGACATGGCAGATTTTTATGCTGCCATGCAGCCTTTATTCTGCCCTTTCAGTATTATGACATGCTGTTTGAACCCTATGATGTGAACTGCTTTTCCAAACACTGGGCTTTGAGCAAGATAAAAGCTCAGCATTGGAAGATTAGCATTGGAAAAAATCCAGCATGTACAGAATTAAGATTGCACCAAGAACTATAAATTTAGATTTTCCCAGTTCTCCAATTTTTGACCTTTCAACTGAGAGTTGCATGTTTTAACATGCATCTTTAATAAATATATCTGCATATAACCTAACAGTGATACACAAATATCTCAAATACACAGCCAACTCCATTTTGTCTCCCAAAAATACTTCTGTTAGGGGATAATTATTTAAACCTTTTGCCCACAAAAGTAGTCCTAACAGAAGGATCCTCCTGCAGTGTTGTAACTATGCCCGAAAAGCTCACTGTGTACTTTTAAACTGAAAACCTCCATCACAAACAAAGCATCAACTACTCACCAGAATAACATCTTTCCTTCACACCGCACAGTTGCCCACCATAGTTTTTATAAACACCACCAAAAAAAGCTCGAAAAAGAGCAGCAGAGCAGAGCTCTCATAGAAGTGGAGATAGAAGAGTCTTAGGTTGATTATCCTAAGAGAAGCTTGCCTAAGAAAGGAATGTAAAGCAGATATGGAATGAGAGGCTTAGAATCTACCTAAGAGGAAAACAAAAAGCTGAGTGCTTTCTTCTTTAAAAATAAGTCTAATTGTCAGAGGCACCCTCAGCATGGCAAGCAGCACATCTCCAGCACATGCCCTGCCGCAGCTGTCAGGAGCACAGGGAACACTATTAGTATTGTTTTCTATTCCAGCAATGATATCTGAGAAAACAGTAAGATCAACAGTTTCTTCTGAAATATAATGCAAAATTACAGTATGTATTCATTCTCCTTTCATTTCCCATATACCACCAGCTCTAGGACTACACCATTCTCATCTGAATGTGCAGTACAAAGAAAGCCACATTTGAACTGAAAACAGAAGGAGCAGAATTTTGCAGAGGAAGGAAGGCTCAGCCTGGCTCGCTGCTGCTGAAGTGACATTGGGACTAGGGCTCAGAGAAGGGCACCAGACCCCAGTCACTGCTCTCCATACTATGAACCTGCAAGAGAGAATCAAGCCTGTGTTAGCACAGCTTTGATTACCTGGGCTTGCCATTTGAGCTGGCTTTCCAAAGCCACTGTGTTAGCACAGCTGAAACAAGAAGCTTGCCATGACACCATAGACTTAATACTGGCTGGTCAAAAGGGAGAAGTAGAACTGATGCTGCCCAATCAAGCACTGATTTGTAAAATTTTTTCTATAACTGAACTACAGTGAAGGAATAAAACAGAAGTAAATTTCAGACACCTTGCACTAAGCCACCCTCCTTTCTCCACTCTAATTTGTTTTTGTTATTTCCCAAAGAATTTCATTTAAAAAAAGTTGAAGAATACAGTTGGGAAGGATATACATTTCTAAAGCAGCAGGAATGGTCTAAATTAAAAATTCAACAAAACACTTGTGGAGCTGGAGATGCAGCAAGAAGGAGATGAAAAGAAAAAGACAAGAGGCCACCATTCCTCTTGTTACAGGAAAGTGGACAGCACAGCCTGCAAGAGAATTACTGGCAGGTGGCTGGATCAAGTGCAGCTTATTAGACTCCAGTGTGAATACAGGGCAGGTAAGTTATCTGCAGGTACATTTCAGGAAAAAAAAAAAAAAAAAAAAAAAAAAAAAAAAAAGTAACGAATACAGCTTAATAACCTCTGTTATTACATTAAGGCATTGTAACTACACCCGTTGGGGTATCTGTGAGATCCCACTGCTGTAACTCAACACAAAAGTTGTCCTCTTTCCAGAGGGCTCAAATTCTTACCATAAAAAAATAATAATAATAATGAAAGTCCAACCTAAACCACAAGTTCAGCAGGAATAAGCAGCATCTGGATCTGCAGAGCACACTGATGGAACAGGCAGAGGACCAAGTTGACCTAACTACCGTCATTACAAGTCACTTTTGCAGTTTACTCTGGCTAAGGACATCTCTCAAACGCCAAAGGAAAGGAGTACTGTGGCATAAGCCTAAAGAAGATCCATTGATATCTGTGCTTTTGCATCACATCCTTGTTGAGGAACAAGCTTCTGCAGCTCTTCCATTCCCTGGTACTCTCAGAGAAATTATTCAGTATTGTTCCTTATTGTTCTTCTGGCATTGCTCCTTTTGAGAGGAAGGGAAGAGTAAAGTAAGTAGAAGAGTAAAGCAAGAAGTTTAAAAGGTAGCTGAACCTCCTTCTAAAATAATAGATCTTTTGGCACTGTTTGAGAGCACAAGGACAAGAGAATTAATTTGGAAGATCGCTTGTCTATACGGTATATGAATAAAAGTCTTGTAAGTACCTTACAGAGAAATATTGGAATTTATCCACTTTAGGAACAGAAGTAATCCTATTTTTCCCCCACCCAATATTTAATTTTGTGCCAGTGCTTATTTTATTCACATACCAGAGCTTTAAATAAATTTTGCAACATACAGAAAAGTAGCCTAAGCCCATAGGTTTATTGTAAGAAAACCATATATACTTCACCTCACAGAGAATCACTGTTAGAGCCTCAAGATGGTACAATACAAAAATGAAAATGTGTATGTAAAATAGAATAATAGATCTGGCATTGTATACCTGTAGCCGTAAGAAAGGGTGAGTTCTAACTGAAGGCTTTAAACGTATTTCATCGCCAGCACTGCCAATGATGCCGAACAACTAATCTTCCCTCCATAAATGCATCTTTTATAAGAGCACTTCCTTTTACAATTTCTAGCATAGAAATCATGAGAAAGAAAAACACACAAGATCAGGTGAGAGCAACTTGACCCAATATTGAAAAACAGATTACTGCTCTCCTGTATTATAGAGGTTATAAAATCAGTGATTTCTATGTGGAAAACAGCTCACAAATATTAGTAACGATTTCTTGCAGCAGAAATTGGGAAGACAATAAGATGTTCCCTTCAGTCTGAAATAATGCAGGAAAGTCAGATTCTTTTCTCTCTAAAAATGCAAAGATGACTTACAAATTACTGCTGTGCCTTTGCAACAAATTGAGAAGAACAGGTAGCTTGCTACCTGGAGACATAGATGCTTTCCCATCATAATTAATAATGACAGTTTTATTATGGTTCATGTAGCAGCTAATCAATAGACCTTGATACTTGCTCAGTCAACAACAGTTCCTGTGTGCTTGCATAATGTCCACCATTAAGCTTACAGTTATTCAGCCTAATCTGTTTACTGCCCATAGCCCAAAGTCAGAAGAGAAATTGTATTTACACTCCATTCATCAATATTTGTTCAGATTCTGAACGAACTCCTTGGAGCAAAGGGAAGGAAGAGTAGGGAGAAGAATTAAAGACAGGGAGAAAAGGAGGCAAGGTCGCTGGAGATTTAGAGGTGAAAATTGCTGTTCTACTGCTTATAGACTGTCTTTGCTTTGATTTAGCTCACAAGAGCTATTCCACACTTCCTCAGAAGAAATAAACTGTAAGATAACCCTGTTTCTCTCACAATGAACAAGAGCACATGCTGGCCTTAGGAATGTGAGCCGAAGCTGTCAGAAGACAGAAGCAAGAACCCCACAAGCCTTGGGTGTGTCCCTGTTTCAGCTGTTGCAGATTCAGAAGACATGTTTTTTGCCACTATGGTTCTCATCACAGATTTCCTTCACTCCCCAATGCCCATTCATCTCAGCAAAAAGTTGCTAAGAGCAATAGGAAGGTAAGTCCAGAAACCAGTATTCAAAAAAAAAAAAAAAAAAAAAAAAAAAAATGAAAAAC
>VXAV01003964.1:534827-551937 GCA_013399715.1 Alectura lathami
GCCTCCACCTGGACGTAGAGCCATTGACTACAACCCTTTGGCTGCGACCCTCCAGCCAGTTCTTTATCCAACGAACAGTCCACTCATCAAATCCATACCTCTCCAGTTTAGAGATAAGGATATGGTGCGGCACCACGTCAAAGGCCTTGCACAAGTCCAGGTAGACGACATCCGTCACCCTCTCTTGGTCCACCGATGCCGCCACTCCATCACAGAAGGCCAGCAGATTGGTCAGGCACGACCTGCCCTTGGTGAAGCCGTGCTGGCTGTCTCGGATCACCTCCTCATCTCACATGTGCCTTAGCATCTCCTCCAGGAGGATCCGCTCCATGATCTTTCCAGGCACAGACGTGAGGCTCACCGGCCTGTAGTTCCCTGGGTCTTCCTTTCTCCCTTTCTTACAAATGGGCGTGATGTTTCCCTTTTTCCAGTCACCAGGGACCTCGCCTGATAGCCACGACTTTTCAAATATGATGGAGAGCGGCTCAGCAACCACATCAGCCAACGCCGCCTTCAAGACCCTGGGATGCATCCCATCCGGCCCATAGACTTGTACACATTCAATCACATAAGGTGGTCTCAGACTTGCTCCACTCTTACACAGGGAAGGATTTTGCTCCCCCCATCCCCACTTGGATTTTCAAGGGCACGAGAGACCTTGGGAGCTTGACCAGCAGTGAAGACAGAGGCAAAGAACTCATTAAATACCTCAGCCTTCTCCACATCAGAGGAGGCCAGTTCTCCCTTTCCATTCGTTAGGGGCTCTTCTGCCCTATGTAGCTAAAGAAACCCTTCTTGTTGCTTTTTACAACCCTCGCCAAGCTTAATTCTACCTGCGCCTTGCCTTCTTGATCCCATCCCTACATATCCTGACAGCACTCTATAATCCTCCCAGGGCACCCATCCCTGCTTCCACTGCCTACGCTTTTCCTTCTTTTCCCTCAACTTGACCAGCAGGTCCTTGCTCAGCCACACTGGTTTCCTGCCTCCCCTGCCTGATTTCTTATTCTGGGGGATGGAGAGCTCTTGTGCTCTCAGAAAGATGTTCTTGAAGACCTGCCAGCTCGGCTCCGATCCCTTGTCCCTAAGGACAGATTCTCAGGAGGCGTCTTCCAACAACTCCTTAAACAGCCTGAAGTTTGCTTTCCTGAAGTTCAGTGTCCTGACCCCACTCCTTGCCAGGCCCACGCTCCTCAGGATCACAAACTCCACCAGGGCATGGTCACTGCAGCCCAGGCTGCCTCCAATCTTCACCTCTTTGACCATCTCCTCCACACTGGTGAGCACTAGGTCCAGCAGCGCATCCCCTCTGGTCAGTCTGTCCAATACCTGAACCAGAAAGTTATCGTCGATGGACTCCAGCAGCCTCCTGGATCGGTTGCAGCTTGCCGTGTTGTTGTCCCAGCAGATATCTGGGTGGTTGAAATCCCCCATGAGGATAAGAACCTGTGCCTGCGATGCCTCCTTCAACTGAAGCAAGAAGGCCTCATCAACAGGCTCCCCTTGATCAGGTGGCCTGTAGTAGACCCTATCCCTTCTAAAAAGCTTATAGCCCTCCATGGCGGTATTCCAGTCATGGGAATCAACCCACCACGTTTCTGTGAGAGCGACAAGATCGTAGTTCCCCAAGTGCACCAGAGCTTCCAGCTCCTCCTGCTTATTTCCCACGTTGCTTGCATTCGTACAGAGGCACTTCAGCTGGGTTATCGGTTTCCCCTCAGACCCTGGCACACCCCTCCTAGGCTGATCTCTGATGCACTCAGTTTTAATCCCTTCCCCCTTCAAATGTAGTTTACCTTGAAACACCATGATCTTCCTCTACTTTTCTTTCAAAAGCAGCCCCTACAGAAGTCTCCTGCAGACTCTGGGTGCTCCACACCAGACCTCTTCCCACAGACCGTGGGTGTCTAACTGCCAGTTATGATCCTGCTGCAAGTCCAAGTCTGATGAAAAGGCTTGAGTCTTTGTCCCAGCAACAGGTACAGAACCCAGAGGGCCCCAAAATAGAACCTGAAAGGCATAAGCACATCCTTTATTGTTCAGCTTGAGCTTCACCAGCTCAGAGGTCTGATGAGAGGGAGGGTATGACTCATAGACTATGGGCTGTGATACGAAGGTGTGAAGTAAAGCCGCATAAAGCTTAGGAGTGTTGCTTTTCTCAAGGAGTGAAAATTATGGGAAATTTTCAGTGAGCCCAGAAAAGTCGGAATGGGAGAACAAACAGCTTTTTCCTTCTTGACCTTTCATTACTGCCTACCAGTCCTTTTGTCTAGCTATGGGTTTTTGTGCATAAAGTTATATGTGTGTAGTTCTCCAACTGCTTTTGCAGCACTTCACACCCTCACCCTTTCTTAGCTGCCATCATCAGCTCAGCCTCCTCTCATCTTTCTTGCCTCTTCTACCTACTCTTTCAGTTCCCCACTTCTCTCTTTCTCCTTTTCCCTCTCCTCTTTCCTTTTTGAATTCCTGGTAAGTGCCCTAAGCCAGTTAGATTAATTTTCCTTTACTATTTAGACCAGAGCAGCACATATACCAGGTGCATTTAAAAGAAGGGAAGAGAGCTCTTGTCCTGAAGAGCGTGGGCCTGTCCATTTCCAGAAAATCTATGCTGGTACGGTAAAAGCAGAACTGCTAATATTACATTTCACTAGCTTCTCTGATGACTGGTGTAATTGAAATAAATTATGAATCCCACATGTGCCACACTAACAGAAAGCAATAAAACAATACTTATGAATAAAGATAGCAATTATCTTATTAAATCAGACAGTAATGTTATTCTACCAGAGGACTCTTCATCTCACGTTATAATCAATACTGATTATGAGTGTAAAGGAGAGGCTTCTGCCATTACTTTAACAATGTCCCATGGATTTTAAAAGGTAGCAAAAGATTTTCTCTGGTAAATGGGATTCAGCAGAGTTATAACTGAGACTTTGAAACAATCTATTTGGGTTTTGAGGAAGAAACCCCTGGATATTAAGCCACATTTTGACATCATTGACACCAGTGTCAAGCTAGTGAAACTGTATTTACACCAGTATTGTCATCTGAGATTGATGCCAGTGGGACTGACAGCAAAACCTCAATTTTATTTTCTTAAAAAGGTTGAAAGAACTTAATACAACATCTAAGTTCTTTTCTGTAGCTCTATTTCCACAGGCAGTATCATACAAGCTAGATTAAAAGAGAATGATCCAAAATATATGATGATTTCAGAAACAGCTATTTTAGTCTATCAAGAAAAAATTATTCCCAAGAAATATGCACTTTGTTCCCCAGCTCTTCATCTATACTCAGATTTTTTGGAAACAGTAAGCAATTCTGACATCTTAGGTCTGTACTTGTTTCCTTAAGACCTATTATGGTTTTCCACCAAATGTATCCCTTTAAAAAGTGTTTCACACACTAAAAATGTTTTACCACAATAGCGTTATTGAAATAAGAGGTAAATATATCCATTAAAATTGGTTAAATTATATAAATGACTTCCACTTTAACACAGTATATTAAACCTGTATTTAACACTGTTGTTATAAATAAAAAATAATAATTTGAAAGCAAAAGAATTCTTTTCAAAGTTATTTTCTCCTTACTTTTCTGGGCTTGCTAGAAGGAGGGAAGAAAATCCTGTCATTGACCAACGTTATTTATACAATTGTAAGCACTTCCACACATGGTCCTAGGATATCCATGCACCTAATTGTAAGGAATTGTCTGTTCCACCCTTGAAATACCTCACACAAGCATAAGTTAGTGAGTAGTTAGAGACAGCTGAGTCCTGGATTAGAGATGCTTGGAAAATGGGATTTATGCTGCAGGAAGTTGGCCTGCTGCTTCCTTCTTCTCCTCCCCACCCAAAGCTCTAAAAATGCAAGTCGATGTGTGGAAATGTTTCAGAAAGAATGCAGGCTTTTCAGCATAAATCTGAGTGGAATTTAGTTTCAGAAAACACTTTTTTTGGTCCTAAACCTGATGTAGGCAAGTGCTGTGTAGCTGTGCCCCAAGTGGGGCCATGGGAGAGAGGAAGTGGGCTTGGGAGGGGCTGTGGGCATCCACACCTCCGGGGTTGCGAAAGAGCACAGCTCATGGGGCCGTGCTTACAAGGACTTCTGCCTTTCTGCTCAAAAGAATTGGTTTTGCAAGGAGTACAAATAATCTCTCGCTTCCGCTGAGTCCTGCAGCATGGAGGGAGAGAAAACCTCTGCCCACACTTGCCTGGGCTGATGCCCTCAGCATCTCTCAAGGAAGGGACGGGAGACATGGGTCAGCAGGTTCTGAAACCCAACAGCACAATTCAGAGCGTGTTACTGATCTGAAGACTGAGAAGAGCTAGGAAGACAGCAAGAGAGAAGGGGAGCTTGTTAGAGGGAAATGTGTTGAACCTTGAGAGGAATTCTATTATCCAATAGTTTTTTGTGGTTGTTGTTGTTTGATTGATTGTTTTTGGTTGAGGAAAATGCAATTGTCATGGCTACCATGATGCACAAGAGAGAGCTTCACTTAACATGTGAGCTACGCACAAGCACTGCAGTCATTTGAAAACACCTCACAGATCGTACTGATACGCACTGGGAAAGGAGCAACTGCCACTCTATGAGCAGCGGCAGCAGAGAAAGAGCTCAGGGAAACGCATTGAGGTGGTGATATGACAGCCTCGGCCAGAAGCCAAGGGTACTGATTCCTGGACAGCTCCGCAACTTTGCAAGTAGTGCTCGCTCCACTCCTTTCACCCTCTCTTCCTTTCTTCAGTTTAAAACCCCCACTGTAAGAACAACTCCATGCTTAGCAGTTTTGCCTTGTTTTTATTCTCCTCTTTGAAATCAAGGGCATTTTTAAATAACAAGATTCATTAATGTCCCCTACTCTAAATTCAGCACAAGTATTTTGACCGAGAGAATGAACCTACGATGCAGCTGGCCACTGGTATTAATAGAAGCAGAGCTATGAAAAAACTTCCCAGCAATTTTCAAAATCCCAGAAAAGATCCCTGACCTCCTGTTCCGTTACTTGCAAGTAACGAGCTTAGCCAAAGTTCTCTGACATCTTTTGGAGTTTGCAATTCTTTCAAATAACCTTTTACTAAGTTCTGTGTGAACCTACCCAGATTTACAGCTTTAGGATTAAATCACTCAAACCTCAATGGGCTCTGTGTAAAAATGAGGTGAAACCACAATGGCTTTGAGTTCTGCTTGCAATTTCAGGCTTGCTTTGAACTCAATGCACAAAGAAAAATGCACTTTAAGCCCAAGCAAACAGTCTTTTGAAATCCTGCTCTCTTGGAGGTAAGATAGACAAGCCACCACTGCACTTTACTGGGAGCTTTCTTCTGTGGTACAGTGTCAAAAGGAGGGAAAACATTCTTGCCCTTCTGACTGATAATTTTCATGTCCCAGTTTTAAAGGTGTGCCCATCTAGTTTGATCGATATTCCCAGCCAAAACTCAAAGTTTTAGCTTTCAGGAAAATTCACTTTTTGCAGCCTGATGCCAAAAATAACTTATTGTAAAGTCTTGAAAGCAGCACTCATTTCCTCCACTCCTGAAATCTGTCTCCTCCTTTTTTTAACAGCCTGCAGTATATCATATATCTAAGGAACGCCCATATTCTCCATGCTTCCTTCCCAGCTCTCCAAATCCTGTGTTGTAATGGGCTCTACCCTATTCTAGTATCTTCAGATTAGGTTTCTCATTAAATACTCCAGTATTCAAGAATTCCGTGCTCTTCTCAGCAGATGCCCACAAGCAGGGTTATTCTCAAGATTCCAAACTTCTTTCCCTTTACAGATACAGACAAAATAGTAATGTTTCTGCTTCCACAAAACTAAATTTAGCATGTATTGATCTAACCTATCATTGGCAACTTATTGACCTTGATATTTTAACCTAATCATATCAATTTTATATTCTGTTTCCCTCAAAAAAAAGTGAATCCTGACCAAACAAAAAGGCAAAATCTTTTCTCATACACTTTGTCATCTATAATGAGCTTTGCTATTGTTCTAAGACTTTCACATCCCGAGGCTTCTCTGGATCAGTTCACAGTCCAGAATGCACAAAAAAAAACAAAGAAGAAAATAACAACAACAACATGTTGTTAATATATGTAGTACAACTGCAAATGGTATAAAACTAAGCCAAGCACTCCAGTAAGACAGTTATGACATCTTTGTTCTTTATACACAAAGAAGATAACAGGCACCAAACTGCAAGAACATCTTCGTAGACTATGTTGATGATGTACATTAAAGAATTAGGCATTTGATGCTTCATCTCAGGAACAACTATGATAACAAGATTGCATTCTTGCACCAAATCTGAGTTCTCCAAACTAGTAAATACTTCATCCCTTTCTTAAAATACTGCTACATTTCATGAGCTAGTATTGGAAGAATCCCTGGTTTTAACTTCTACATTAAAGGTGTTCAGTTTCCAACTCTGCTTTGTTGTGGTAGTTTTGGTTTTGCCTTAACTATCAACTATAGATGTAAACTGGGAACTGAAAATGAAGTGGTATTTCTTCCCTATTTCACAAAGATCACTGGCGAGGAGCGTTGAGTAATCAATAATAAAGAATTAGTACTTAACTCGTGGTTTCATTTGTACATGAAGCAGAACAAAATTCACCTCCCTCTCCCAAACCTATATCGAGTTTGCAGTGCTCAGGTTACCCAAGTGCAAAGCAATTTATTAACAAAGTCTACTGGTACATCTTGAAGAGAAATATATAAGACCTGATCTAAGAGCCTTAAATCAGTTGTGCTATTCAGGCTGATATCAATAGGTTGAGAACAGGATCATAGTAAAAATACGTTAAAAAAAAATAATAATAAAAGTCAGTTTAGACAAAAAACTTAACTGTTCAAAACACACTACACAAAATTAAACTTATCCAATCACTTTTTAAAAAAAAATAATTGTTTAGAAGCAAATTAAATAAAAGTGTCTAATAATTCAACATCACATTAAGCAAAAAGCAAGATTCCACATTCGCACATAAACAGAAACGTGCGGAATATGATCATGTGTCTGCCAAGAATACTTCCTTGTTCCAAAACAGCCATGCTTCCTCTAGATACACCAATTTTTTCATTTTGGCAAAGTTTTCCAAATTAACTTTTACTGACCCTCACTCCTTCCACCAGCTTCATAATTCCCATCATTGCTTTCCAAATGAATAATGTTTGTTTATTTCAGCTTCTCTCCAGCAAATGCTTTCCATCAAACATCTGTCTCAAGATATGTACTAGCTGGAGGGTATGAGCGATGTGTTCACACTGTTCTTAATTTCTCACTGCCAGCCTTTACAGCAGTCAGGCTGCCTTGCCGCCATGCAGGCAATATACTCTGGGTCCTTTCTGCAAACACAATTGCATTTGCCAGTCCCCCTCCTTTGCTCTTGAAGGCTCAGCCTGACTTTTCTCTGCCTCCTCAGGTAAAAGCGAAGCCTTGCCAGGCTGCAGGTGCACAGTTACCAGTTTGGAGATTGCTCAGCCATCAAAACAACCATAACTATTTCCTGGCACAAGTACAACATCACAGGCAGCCTGATCACCAACATCTATCATGTGGAAGGCTTAGAGCAGTCAAACAGCAAGAAATCAAGCAGATCAGTGTGTAAGAAAGACATTATTAATTACCATGAAATGCTACAAAAATCATGTGTCCTTTTAATACTGCATCTGCAGCTCTGGTGGTGAAGTACACACTTCCATTAGTAGTCTCCTCTTCTGCTTTTTCAGTGCCAGATAACAAAAGAGGTGTTTACAGCCAGAAGGAAGCACTTGGTATCAATTTCCAGGACATTTTATAGTGCATGATAGAGATGCTGACATTGGTCACAAGACCTTGTCAGGATCCAGGAACGTTTTGCTTACTGAGACTATTATTAAACCCAGTACCAGTCCTTCATATGGTGGCAAAAAAGAAACCATAGCTCCACTCCTGTAGCAGAAATCTGATGTGTCAGGGAAGACGTGAGACTGATCCAGTACCTGCTAATATACCTGGTCCCAGAACCACTGAAAGGTGCATGCAGATTTCATGCATTTTTGACATCTAAAAATTAAGCAGACCAAGAAAGGGGTGGTCAATATAGCTTCTCTTTGGGAGGTTTTGGCTGACAGTGAAACATGTCCTATACATGTGCAAAACACAGAGCCAGGAGACAAGTTTCTCCTCTGTCAGAGAAGCACAGTGAAAACGTGCAGAAAAGCCAGTAGGCATTAATGAAGATGCTGCAGTACTCCAACCTGTTTCTTACAGAATCAAGAAGAAACATGAACTGCAATGCAAGAAGGAATGGAAAGATGAGGGAAAGGATGTGAGAAGGCTCTTTCCTTACAACCCCACCATAGCTGTACAGTAACAGCTGCTAATAGGAACTGTCAAGGTAAAGAAACTGTAACAGAATAGCATCAAAGCTGAGAAGGAAGCAAAAGAACAGTGAATAACAGCAAGCACAGGTAAATAGTGGTACAAAAGTGCCATCTACACTTATAACCAAGGACAGCACCTAATGTTAATGAATGCATTAACATTCTCAGGCGATAAGCTCATACACTCATAGCATTAGAGCATTTTAACATGTCTTGAGTAGCCTGTTAAAGGAGGAGGACAGGTAGTGCTTCATAAATTAAATACATTATGTGATCACATTTATTTTTATCTGAGCCTACACCTCTTGAATTTTTTATCACCTTAAAAAAATAAAAAAGAAAAAAAAAGAAAATAGATATGCCCTACAAATCCATCAATTTGTCAAGTTTAGATTTCAAAATGCATATAAAATTTACACCCACTGAACATATTTTTATACCCACATAAAAATTTATTCTGGCAGTGTTTTGCCAATATGTCATCGCTAAAGTTTTGTTTAGAATTTTATATATATATATATTGTATAGGGGTCTAAGGTTGCTTTCTGCTGAAGAGCTTTTCATCTCAGTCATACCAGGCATGCTCCCAGCATCACTCTACCCATGTTTGAGATACAGTGTCTTCCAGGTGAAGAGAAACAGTGACCATTTGATCCCTAACTGGATCTCAGCTCTGACTACTAACCCAGAAAGGGTTGCATGGTCCTCTCTTGGCAAGCAAAATCCAGGATCTCCATACCATGCCATGGACATGGCTACCTGCCTGCCTATTTACTCTACCTTGTGATGGATGCACCTGGGGGCTGGTCAATGGTTTCCCTGGCCAGATCACTTATTCCCACAAAAGAACGCTGCAGCTGAAGCCCGTGTGGCAGCATCAGCGTAAAGAGCTCTGCACCTCTTGTTCAGGCAGGGTGAGGCGCTCTGGATCCTACACTGTGCCCTTCCTGCACAAGCCATCACTAGGGAAAGGTGAAGCCTGCCTTGTGGCTGCTCAGCACTGCAGCTACGCTCACGCCAGCAAATTGCTCGTGCGATTCTCCAGACACAGTGGTTGAATGCTGCATCTGCACCTGCAGAAACTCTCACAAAAGCTACAGACACCTTTGCACATAATCCTATATATTTTTGGGCCAGAGCTGCAGTACAGCCTTACACCTATCTCACAGTGTGGCATAAAGCAAAGTGTAACCAAAATCCACAAACACATGCTGCAGTGTCATAGCCTGTCGCTAAGACAGGGAGACAGCTGCACCGGATGTAAACATTTTTTTTTTTTTTTGGAGGTGAGGTGTGGCAGGGGGATGTAATGTCTTAAATTGGTAACTACAGGTTCCCTCTTGAATGCAGAGTGTGGAAAATCACTTGCAAGGGTATTTTTCTGATTATTACTGTAGCAGAAAACAACAACACAGACACGCCTATTTTCGTTTTAAGCTAAGTACCTGTCACATCCTGCTTGGTTCTTTTTATTCTCTTCCAGGTTCTATTTGATTAGGAAAAGATAACTTATGAAAAGCAATTTCAAAAGCTGCACAATACCACACTCATTTTTCCAAACGCTTCTTTTAATGGGTTCTGCACACACTGTGGTGTCCTAGTCTTTGTATTAAATTACCATAGAGACTCTCTCTGTGATGCAGCTTCAGTGAACAACTGACACAGACCTGATTATATGACCAAGGGGAAAAAAAGCTTTTATGCTTCCCCTAGGCCATGGCTGTGTGGTCTCCTTTCCTTTGTTGTGGGGAACTTTTACTCCTGTCTGCTTACTACCACCAAGATGACAATTTTAGTGAATCTACATGGTAGGTAACTTGGCAACACTACAAGCCAGTGAAAACTACCTTTTTGTTAACAGTTTGTCTCAAACTGCACAGATGCATACAAATTTAGGGCTAACATTAGTACAGCATCTATTTGCTTCCATGGACTGTGAACATGGGGAGTAATTTATCAGCTCCCCAGTGGCCACCTAATTCTCATCGCACTCCAGGAACTTACTGGCATCCTTAAGTGTGCAAATCCCTGTTTTATTTCCTTCCCCGGTACTTATGCTGACATGTGACACATTAAAAAGAAAAACCTTTATTTGTCTATAGAAAAATTTCATGAGTCGGTATACAGAAAAATTCACAAAGAGCAATAATATCAAATATCTTTCTCTTTAGTTCGTTGGGACTGGTCACTCTGTCATGTTCACCTTTGACACAAGTAAAAGCAGGATTGCCCAGTTTTGTTTTCTGAGTTTTGATGTGCATGGTTCTGTCTCACGCTACTCTGTTACAAGGTGCATTCAGAGAAAGACCTGAGGGCTGGGCTGCCAGCCCTGCAGAGCCCAAGCACTCACCCAGTTTGTGTTCCCATCACCAAGAGCCAATGCCTCGACCTGAGCCACAGAGCCGAGGGCAAGCTCTGGTCTGCTGGGCTGTGTCCTGCTCTTGTGCCTAATAAACAGAGTGAAACAGCAAAGGTAGGGATAGAGGGAATGCCCTTCTAGGGGAGGGAGGCCACGGCCTGCCCAGACAGGACATCACAGCTCAGCAGAACTTGAGCCAAGCCTGAGCCCAGACCTGTGAGCAGTCTGCCAAGAGGCAGTCCTTTCCAACTCTGAATCAGTGAGAACACTGAAAATTACTCGATAATGTATTAGCATTTGACACTGGCACAGTTAAAAGCATGTCCTCACTAATTTAAAGCACACAGAAAACTTCCCATCCTCTCTGTTCTACAGATTCTCTATGTTAAACTGTGCACTTCACTGCCATATCTAATCCCTAAATCATTTTCAGATCTGACTTTTACAATTGCAGTAAATTTCACCTGCAAGATGCTTGTTCTGCTTTGTATGTGAGAGATGAGGAAGGGTATTTTTATGTATAACATAAGTAAATAAATACACAAGCACAATCAGATTTGTGTGCACAGAGCAACAAAAGATGTTGAAGCCCAATTTTAACTGGCCTCTAGAAAGCTGCTATAAATCCAGACTCTTTAGTTCTTTACAAGGGGACTTCAAGTCTGAAGTTGGGCCAGCTGAATAGCCAGCTGCAACAGGAAGAATTAATCCTGCCCCATCCCTGCTCCTCCCCAGTCATCAGCCCCATGTCTTTCCCACCCACTCCTGCAGCTGTCTGATCCTGCAGAGCTTCTGCTCAGGATCCTGAGCTAACAGGAGATAACATACTTGATTTTTTTTCCACCCTCCCCCATCTCAAAAATTTATCTTTTTCACAATTTAGTACACGGGATCAGACAAGCACTAGTGCTACAACAAGGAAGCAGCAGGCATGAGAAGAGAGGGAGAACCAGCCATTACAGTAGCTTAACCACACCATCAAAGCAAATACCCTAATGATAAGGGCAAAATACCTTAAATCAGAACAAAATCAGGTCCTGTACAGATCCTTCAAGCAGAGATTCAGTGTGCTAATAGCAACTTGAGAGCATTTGCAGCCCCTTTGCACCAACATTGCTTACAGTCCTTATTTGTATGGTCTCTCACCAGTGTGAGGTTCACTCGCTTTCCTTATTACAACTTTTGAGGTTGCTACAGAGGCTCCAGCGTATAAACAACAATTAACAACTGAAAGCCAAGGCTTACAAACCACACTGTTTGATTTGCAATACACTTCACTCAATTTTTCTTCTGCGTAGTGAATTCTTAAGGAGAATGCTGACAAACAAGCAGCATAAGGTCTGTGTATTATTAAAATTTAAAACACATGCTGCATACACAGAATGTCAAAAAAATATGTTAATCAAGTACAAGAGTGAGGAAGCCAGCCTGATCAGCTCTTCACTGTGGTGGTGTGAAGCTGGAGGGTGCCAACAGCAGTTACTCTGTAACCACAGAGGATATAGCCAAAGACATTTAAGAAAGTATAGACGCTTTTTCTTCAAACTCATGCATTTCTCATTTTCTATAGGATTCCATGTTGATAATTCAGAAAGCACTGTAAACCTCTGAATGTTGTTTTACGGTAGGATGTTGCCAGAACTAGGACAATTCAAACAGTATCCCCATGTTAAAAGAGCGAGGAGGAAAGGGCCATGAGCTACAGCTCCACACAGAGCGTCACCAAGGATATGCACAGTAGCCTTCAGCACACCTGGGCTTTGCTGTCCTTGCTTCCTCCCCTTTGGAAGCCCAACCACAGCGTACAGCCTTCCGCAGGCAGCAAAACCTAGCTGCAGGTACATCACCTGGCTTTCACCTTGCCAAAATGACTCTTTCAGCCCCCCCCCAAGGACTGAACCCCAACATCAGAAGACAAGGAACTTAAGTTAGAGGATCCGTGTCACATAGCTGAACAGCTGGCCCATCGTCAATGACAGTGCATTCCTTATGCCTCTCCTCTGCTGCTTTGTCAGAAAACGACAGGAACTAAAACACAATGCCAGTTCTACGTCCTAGATTCCTGCAGTAATTCAGGACAGCTCCTTTGACCTACAGCAGCCAAGACTGTGGACTTTTGTTTCCGACTTGAACTCAGTTTCTCCCACCCAAGAAGGAAGCAGTTCTATGTCTCCAGTAAACCCAAGATGACACAAATCTCCTCTTAAAAGAGGCACAGATCCAAATGAGAACCTGTTGATGCCGTTACTGTGCAGCAGCAGAACTGTAACTTACAAATGTGATTCCCATTGATAACAGTTTATAGTGGAAAGTCACAGATGTGGTGGTATGTGCATCACTTCAGCCACAGACACATGTCCAAGGCAATTGCCTTTACTGCACATTCGTTCTGGGTGCAAATGAAAATGGATGGAATGGCATTTTTCTACTAACACTGTGGGGAAATCTTCCTCCGCTGAAGCTCGGCATGTTCTGTGCCATCTAAGAGCAGAGTCCATTTAAATGTACAGCTTCACTGCAAAATTAGCATGTTTTGGAGTTTTTTTTTTTGTTTCAGGGCTTTTCCCCCACCATCAAAAGATGAATAATGAGCAGAAATGTAGCATGTGGGCAGGTCACTGCTCTTTTACATTATATTTACTTTGTGCTTCTTATAGTGAAAATTATTCCTTTCAAGAAAGTTTTCCTTTTACAAGTGCTATTTTTTACATACTTCACTGAATTTTTGGTAAAACTGTTTGCATTTGTTAGTATGATTTGCTGTGCAGAAACTCCTTTTGCTGATAGTTATTCTTTTCACAGGACTTCTCTTAAATGAACTCCATTGAGTTACTGTTTATAACCCTGAGTTGCAGCACAGATTGGGAAAAGATGCACGAAGATGCATGGAGAATACAGAAAAGATGTCATCAGCCAATTTTACTGCATAAATCTTCCTCAGAACTCCAACATCTTCTCCTCCTATTAATGTGAACTGTGCACAAAAGGAAGCATAAAAACTTTAATGATTCAGGCCTTAAATGTTACTACTCCCGGGAATTTCAACAATTTACTAGTAACATACCACGCAGGAGAGCTAATGTGAAGCACAGAGCTGAGGGCAGGCACTCTGACAAGGGATCTGCTGGTGAACCAGATTTATGAGCCCAGCTGCTTTTTAAAGGTGGAGGAGCTGGTGCTCCACACCTTAGCACTTCATTCCATAAAAAGTATTGCTTTCCCCAAGACACTAATTGCTACCTTTATTTAAATAACTGTCAGAAAGTTCTTTTTAACCAATAAACTCTATTGTCAATATCACACTGATACTACTTTTGCTAACAGCTTAAAAAATAAACACAATTTATTCTTCAACAAGTTTTTATCAATAGCTCTGAAGTTTATATTCAGAAGGCATCTTCACTTTGCTTTTAAACAAATAATTTCATCATAATATACTTCTCAGTAAAACTACAATAAGTTTTCACAGTATATTACAGGAGCAATGGCTATTCAGTTCTAAATAATGGCTCATTTGCTAGACTAGTCAATGGAAATTGATTTGTTTCAGCCTCCTGTGCTCACATACACAAAGCCTGCGTACAACAACCCTATTGACTTTTGCAAACAGTACTCAACCTTGCATCCTCAAGGACTCACAGCAAATTTTTTTAAATCATTCCCCTCCTACATCATACTTGTTATGAACAGAGACTGCATTTAAATGTCAGTCTCCTGCATTAATACTATAAAGAGTAAATCAGTCACCAAATTGAAAACCTAGTTTATACTGCAACATACAATCCAAGATTTGAGATAAGGAAGAAGAAAATTAAGATGTATTGAACTTCAAAAAGAAAAGCAGTAACTGTACATATGGTAATAGGAAAGGGCTCCAGCACCCTGTCTATACAAGGGAGTTTTGGCGCACAAGGCACCCTATGGGCTAGCCAGGCTGCCTGCCATAAAGGTCCCATCTGCACACAGAGTGCTCTGCATGGCAGACAGGCCTTTTGCAGTCCTGTGTGTACTGAGTATTTTCTCTCTTCTGTAAACAAGAACATTTAAAAACAATTAAAATAAAGATTAGGGATATTAGCATGGCAGAAGAATTAAGTGCAGTATTGAAAAGAGGAGACCATATGGTCCATCAAAATCTGTGTTTATAAGCTCTGGAAATACAAATCAACAATTTTCCTATGTTTTTAATGCTTCCTTTCCTATTTAATTCTGATTATCATCTTTATCCCTACATACACAGATGAAACAAGCCATTGTTACTATGTGTTATATTTCAAGCATTGTTGAAAAGAAAACCAATTGTGAGAAGTCCGTATACGAATGCCTTCATGGCTGATGCTTGACTTCAGGTTTTTGAGTCAGTTACTATCTCAAATAACTTATTGGCCCCAAGTTGGTTTACTCCTTTTTGATTTTAAGAAAACTTAAGAGTGAACCTTGGCACGTGACAGGCTCAGTGATAACAGCTTTATTCACACGTCAAGGCAATATTTTCCCTTACATTTCACAGAGTGCCAAGTGTCTAGTGACTGTTACCTGTAGTGCATTAATCTTCAGATTTATTTATCTGATAGAAACCTCAGAAGTGGTTAACATTAACTATTTTTGTTGTTCCTACTGTATCAGTGTGAATACTGCATTATTTACTAAGGTACTGAGCTAAGTTACCTAACAGAAACCAGAAGTCTGATGGAAACCTGTCCTGTTCTATTCCTTAGGCTGCTTTGTTAAGGTTTTGTTTGTTTTTGTTTTAAGAATGGGGAAAGGACAAACACAGGTACACGTGCAGGACAAAGCACAGCATGGCATTGGCCAATCTTGGGGGGACTGCGCCATACAAGAATGACCCCTGGTAGGAAACAGAAATGAACAGCTGACGGCAGCATTTGTTTTCAGTTGAAAGCAAGAGGTGTAGCATGTGTAAGTGCATCCTTGTGGACACTTTGTTTATCTACATTCTTTATAAAGAAATATGTTTAAACTTCCATACAGAACATACAAACCTGCTGACCCAGAAACACTTGTGATCAGATATGTGAAGCATAAATCTTTTGACTGTATCAGATAGATGCTTTCACTGATGCAGCATGGACTGAAATGAAACCACTGTACCAAGCAATGGCTTTGGTAGGTTCAGCATCCAAGGATAGGTGAAGAACCTATGAATGCCAACACAAATCGTTCTGGTACATGACAAAACTTCCCTCCCTCCATTTGTTTTACTTAAATATTTACATGTGAACTGCCTGAACCTGAACAAAGCTAACATAACAGAGAGACTTTAACTAAGCACTAATCTCTGCATGCCTGAGAATGGCTTTCAGAAAAGTGAAGCCACAGACCTGGTACACTTTGGAATACAGCCACAGATGTCATAGTGATTCCTCTTGATTTTTATCACTGAACACTATTTTGAGATACCCTTGATTTCTTTTCCTAATTTCCAAGCAGTCTTCCTTTAGTTATTTCACAACAGAGAAAATAACGTTATTCAATTCTTCCCTTCTGATACATAGGATAAAACTCTAATAAACCAAATTAATATTTTCAGTTCATGTGAGTGCTCGTGCAATAATAATAAGAAGAGAAAAAGTGTTCCCACTACAGCTGCTGCTTTCCTTCATCCCAGAGCTCTGCAGGACCTTTTACTTTCCATAGTGATCCTATAGCAGGTACTGACCCCAGGTCAAATAGATGGAACATGATTAGAATGTTGCTTTCAGGTTCATTTTTCTCTTCCAACCACTGAATGTCATTTGAGGTGCTTCTCCTCTTAGAGACACCACATTTTATATCACTGTGTCCGATATATTAATGTGTTTTTCTCTCTCTCCCCAGATTTGCTGCTGTGTTCTAAAACGCTCTTCCTGCAGGTTACAGGATAACTAGCTTCCATTTGCTTCTCATAAATGGCCTTACAACTGTTTAAAATTACTCTTTCCACTTTCTGATCTAACCTGGCCTCTCTCTTCTCTCATTTACTCCTTAATTGCTTCATTAAAACAAGAAGTGTCCCCTTTTGACTGACACCACCCGAAGCAATACACTCATCAACTGGAAACAAGTGAAAAGGCAAAAAGACCTGACCATAAACCACCATGGCAACAAAAATCTTTCACATATCAAAAATGCTACTTCCAGTCTGAGACTGGAAATGGAAGTCTTTGAAGAGACTTGTCTACACTTTGGGGTGCCTATGTTTAACAAGAAAAGAAGAAGTGTTAACAGAGAGGGATGATTATAAAACCAAAATTAAAGAGCTTGGCTTGCTTACGTGGGTGAGAATGCGAAACATCTCCATCAATGTAAGATTGGGACAGCCATCAGAATAGATGCAAAATAATGCATACTAATGAAGAGAACTCATAAGTAAAA
>VXAV01003964.1:561786-574147 GCA_013399715.1 Alectura lathami
AAAGCTGACAAGTATTCCAGCAAACAGAGAAGAGTACATGAACATTCAGGCTGACATCTTCCCTAAAGAGATTAATCGTGGCAAGCTTGCTTGGCCTTCTGCCACTTTATACTCCTGCATAACAATCCCTGCATTTCTGTTTGCCACCCTGTCCCTCCAAATGAGCATAGATAGCTGGTGTAATTGGGCTCTCTAACAAGTCAAAAAGAGAGAATTAGCTGCCCTTTACTTTCTGCTCAGGTCAGCTAATTCACCGGGTGGTCAGACAAGTTGTAGGGGGAATGCTGTATGAAAAATCACATCGGGCAGACAGGTTGGTGAGTCCATTATCAGCATCTTCCACACTGCCTGCTCCTGTGTGGCAGGAGCGGCAGGGAGTGGGACAAGAGGAGCGGGACAAGAGGAGCAGAGGCTAGTGCTGTACGAGCAGCAAGGGAAAGGAAAGCTGCACAATTGAATTCATTGTCTTGTTGATCTACTCAGAAAGAATGGGGCTACAGATCGAAAGCGTCAAAAAGTGAGATGTTAACTGGCAGCACGATTCTCAGTTGCATTTGCAATGAGTATCTAATGGTTGGCTGCTTTCTGTAATTCCCTTCCACATTTCCAAGCAGACACTCCTATTCAGAGTCACATTTGAGAAGAGTAACATACTCACTGCAAAGCCCAACCTGCTCAAAGCAATGCCTTTCAATAAACATGTTATGGCACCCACTGACATTTGTTCAGGCACTGGTAACATCAGTGCTGCTGATGAATAAATTCACATTTGGGCTAATGCTGCAACCCCCCATCCCTCACACACTTACTTGTTCCAAGCTTGGTGATATTTTTGTTCGTTTTGATAACCAGTAATGAGGAGGAAAGCAGCAAAAACTTCTAGTTTATTCACAGCAGTCAACTACTCCAAGCTTGGGTGACAAATGCTACAGCTTTTTCAGAACTCTTTCAATCTGGTTGTGATACTGCCAAACTTTGTGAGATACCCCTTCCACAAACGTGTTTGTCATTCATAAAGGCAGAGGCATGGAACAGGTGGAGGAACAGAAACGTTAACTATGAAAGACATCATGTGAAGAAAATCACTATCTGTGCACCCCAGAAAGGAAAGATGGAAAACATAATTCCCTCCAACTTAGTGACTGGGAAGCTGAAGCACAAGGCTGCTTTGTGACAGCTGCACAGGTCCAAGCAGCAGCCAGGTGCCTGTTGTCTCAGCTCTCTGCACCAGCACTTGATTCTTCTTTGTGCTACTCCTGAGAGTGGGTGACTAAGTACTCATAAGAAAAGAAGTATTTATAAAAGGAGAACATTAAGGAAAAACAGTCAAAATCTTTTATAAACTAGAAATAAACTGTCCCTGCTGTTAAATAGTCTGTAACCAAGGGTACTGTGCCATTCTCTCAGGTCTTTTTCTCCCAAACTACTTAATTCCAGGAGGGATTTTGCTTTACAGGCTTAATTCTGTCTGTGCAGGTAACAAAAGAAAATCTGCCCATTGAGCCCATTTCCCTTTATGGCTCTGCTCATGAGTCTCAAGCCAAGCTCTGCCCTGGAGAAGAGGCACTCCAGTCTCTATGGATAGTGAAAATGTGGCCAGATAAGCCCCAATTTAATTGCAACAATTTAAATCTTTGTAAAATAAATGGTTTTCCCAGGAGCTTCATGAAATAAAGTCAAAACTATTTATTAGTGAAGTAAACAAACTGGAAGAGTAGACAATCTTGTTAATGAAAAGCGCCGAAAATAGCTGAAAGAGTAATTCCAAGAGCTGCAAACACAACACACATTGTAGAATATGTAGCAGCAGCTGATTAGCAGTCCCATCCCTATTTCCTAATGGCCTGTGATTAGTTGTTTCTTAAAGAACCTGCACATGGCATTTCTTCAGACTAAGTTTGCTAAAGACATGAGGCGTCATTCTCATCTCAAACACTTCGCAATGCCTGGATGCGTCCTTTCTTAAGGTTGTGTTCTCATCAAATAATTGCTGTACCACATTTCAACACCACTAGGCTTGTTCTCTGAAAAATCTTCTAGAATGTCACAGAAAGGAGTCTTAGGGAAAAAAAAAAGAAAAAAGAAAAAAATAATAACCTTAATGTGTGAAATGTTAAAAGGAATGCATAATACCAAGAGTATATTTGCTAAGGAAGCTGGCCGATTTATCTGGATGTTTGCACAGCTTTTGCAGCAAATCTCCTTCACTGCTTCTTCTGCATTTTCAGACCAGAGGGAAAAAATAACCAAAAAAAAAAAAAAAAAAGTATTTCTGTAGCATACAAATGGAGCAAACAATACCATCCCCAAAAGAGTAGGGCTTAAAAAAAAGCTTAAGAGTACATACACATAGGAAGAACTTCATTAAAAAAAAAAATAAAAAAAAAAAGGCAATGATTTTATGGCATCATGGATCTTATCGCAACAGAGTTGGAATGAAACAACACAATGTAGAATGTCACACAGCTAACCATCATCAAAAAGTGTAATAACAGCATATACCTTAACAGCGTGCATATATCTTAACAGCATGCTAGAAGTTCAGAGGTACGCCATGAAGTGGACTTATGTCCATACCCCAGAACATCATCTTACCACTCACATTACCAACTATCTCAATTAATCAGTAGAAATGTCTTTCCCCTGCCAGTCTCAGCAGGTGAATGCCTACAAAAAAAACAGAAAGTGCACACATGTATCTGTGGCTGGCTGTTTCTCCCAGGGAGCATATAACAATGCCATAGATTATCTTTTGACTCCAGGCAGGATCCTTACAACCAGAAGTAAAAATGAATTTATAGCTAAAACCAAGTACTGCAGCCTCATGCCATGAGATCTTGGAGCAAGACTCTGAATTTTACATTTTTCCCCACATTGCCTGTGCAATAACCAAGGAGCAAGGCAAGGTCAGCACAAATTTTTTAACAGAAAGTATTCACTAGGTGTGTGCTGAGCGTACATTAAGAGTGCATCAGAGGTCACAGACAGAAGGATGCCTACCTTGTGGATCCTTATTTTGCTCAGTCCCATGAAGGCAGAACTCTTAGTGCTGGAAAGCAAAACTAAAACAAAGACATCAGTCAATGATGAGACTTAACCATCTTCAGGGGTGGGTGACAGCTGAACTGACTTTCATGATCACCATTTTGGATAGGTCTCAGCTTTTCACCTGTGAAAGAAGGCGAACAGAACTTGCCTGCTCTATAGAAGGCTGTAGGGATTATAGACAAAGCGCTAAAGTAATGAAACAGCATCAGTCATAAATAACTACGAAAACCTGGAGCCCAGCAAATCAAATATTACTGTAGAACAGGTTATGATGGCTTACACAGAGACTATCCTGCTGGTTAAAATTACTTCTGTTTTACAATATGTTAAAATTTCTCTACAGAGCAGTTTATGAATTTTAAGACTAATTAACGACTGTTTGCTTCAAGGTGCAATATAACTACTATTGCTTCAATTACAGCAACGGTAGTCAAGAAGGAAGCCAGAAACAACTCAGAAAACAAACACTTTTCTCATTGGGCAGTAGCTTTCCTTATTTCTCCTTCACACAATCACTTACCACTACTGCCTCATTCTTCACAGATGTCTTCAGCAGGAAGAAAGAAAAAAAAAAAAAGCAACAACAACAAAAGAGAAACAAGAAAAAAAATATAGTGATTTAATAAGGATTATAATTCTTCTCTCTGAGTTTCTGCCATAAGGATCACTCTGTTACCGCCCAGATCAGCTGGCCCTATCTTGCCTTCTCAGACTGTGCGCGTGGTGTTTTTCTGCATATGCTGCACCTGAGCCAACAGGAGACAAGGCAAGGCAGACTCAGAGGCAGTGACTGAAGAGACACCTCCTACATATGTAGTAAAAGCTACTGATGGAAAAGAGCTCAATGAGCAACTTACATGCTGGTTGCAGTAGAGCCACAGGTGCTCTCAATCAACAGCATGCAACAAGTCAGCTTGCGATGCTCTGTTAGGACTGGGGAACATGAATTCTGGTTTTATCATAGGAGTAGATACCACAGCCACTGTGGGCCAGCTGTTCTTTTTTTTTTTTTTTTATAAAGAATAAAGACGTAGTACAGCACCCCTCTAGGAGTACACTTAGCATGATAAGCTCATTTATTCCCAGCAGTTGTTTACTACTCTATACCTTTCCTGCAGCAAGTGATACAAAGACAGAATCTGACTGCGGAATGGCTCAAACATTACAGTGGAAATAGGGGGTGGGGGGGCCTGGATTCTCTAAACAGTTCAAATGCAAGACTTGTGTGAGACTTTCAGCATCTTGTTTTGCTTCTGCACCTCAGCTGTCCTCTACAGACACCCGAGATACCTGACACTTATCACATATCCTGCTATTGATCAGTGTGAAATGTCAGCTGTGTGAGATCTCACAAGAAGGGCTACAGATCATCAATTTGCAATTTTGCTCATTTTCAGCGAGGAAGATTCTAGTCTCTCTTCTCACTGGTAATACCAGCCTACTGGAACCAGTCCTCACCAGTGTTGGCAGCATAAGCTGAAGTCATCAAAGCTGTCACTGTACACTTGGTGCCAAGGTTATCGCTTGCATTGTGTAAAACTGAAAACAAAGTACTCACAAAAACATATTGAAGAACTGTTCCCTTTCACTGCAGCCCCTGAGCTGTAAGAAGCCATAATCATAGACTATATTTATTTATTTTGAGTAACTAAGGGTTGATTACACAGAGTGGAAGAAATATGGTCAGTTCAAGCTTACAAGAAGAGAACTCACCGTAGAGGCTGAGATCAGCACCACTGCAGCAGCTCAGCTAGCGCCAGTGCCTACCTGGGAGCCTGTGGGGACAGACACTGCTCCCCTGGGGCACAGAATCCAGCCTGAGGACCAGCCGGGCTCTTATGCTTCCTGCTGCTGCAGGGCCCTATCAGCCCATTTTCACCTTGAGAAATCTGCCCTTCTCTGGGATGCCCTTGGAACAGTACCTAAAATCTCAGGGAGAAGAAAAAGGTAACATTTTCTGGAGGTGCAGAGAAGCGATACATTAGTGTCTATACACACACATACATGTGTATGCATATATTTGTAATTTATATTTGAGTTATTGTGAGACTATTCCCCCCAATAACAATGCTGAGAGGCTCAGTCATTTCTACAGTCACCTTGCAAGAAATCACATGCTTTGGATATGGAGGATCTGGATTTATAGAGTTGTTCCATTTTCACCAAGTTTTTCATGTGTTTCATAAAGCAGAACATCGTGTAATTTATTGCTTGTCTAGCATCCTTCATACCAAAAAGATTACAAAAATGTTTCACTGCCAATTACAGTTAACCAGCTGGCATCAACCAGTCTCACTCAAAGGCAGTGGAGCTAATATATTGGAATCACACAATCTCAGTTCATGGACAGATGAAAGATCTCAAAGTTCAATTACTTTTCATGGCCTGAAGTCTCACCATCTTCCTACTAACCAAATCCTTCCCAGGATGAAGAACCTGAAAGCTGAAGAGCCCAACAAACATGTCTCAAAATGAAAGATATTAGCCAAGCTGGCTTAGAAAAATATGTCATACAACACTCCCAGGAGCAGGACATTGAGATGAAAAGGCAGAAAGCTCTCTTCCACCCTCAGCATCCTCAAAATGGCAAATACAGAGCAGAACAATGAGCACAGTCAGAGTCATAGGATAAGAGAAATAGGCAGGGGCAACACAGCAGGGAGGTTTTTAAATGAGCAGGATCATTTGTATTTGACTTTGAAAAGAAAGGATATGACTACACCCTTAGCCTGGTGTGGAGATATTTTTATTGCCTGACTTTTACGTGAACTTATCAAGCTAGTATTTGGACAGTAAAAATACATTGCAGAGATATATCAGTATGTCTGGAGTCTGGCTGGCAGGGACTTGCAGCTTCTCTATTCCAAGCCTCAGGCAATAATGTCCTAGGTGACAAGTTTTTGTGTTGAAGCACGGAACATCCACAGGATTTATGCAATTCACAATGCTCATGTGCTGACTTCAAAATCCATGAAGTATAGATGGCATTGAGATCTTTTTCCCCAAAAGAAAGGGTTATTCTTCTTTTAGAAGATGGCTGGAACCACAGACAATGCACGATGTTTTGGAGTCTAAGCTTTAATTAGAGAGATAAAGAAACGCATGTCTTTTGTTAAAAGCAAGGTTGTATTGAACGCGTGACAATGAAACTGCTTCCAGGACGACCATGGGAGCTGTTCCTGCAAGGAGCTCTGGAGAAGGAAGATAAAGAGCTCAATCTTCACAAACACCGGCTTTTTGCCATCTTTGCACTTTTGTGACTCGTCTCCTACTGACTTCAGTATGAAACAAATCTTTAATGTAAACAATTCTTCTGATGGAGTTTTATCGAGGGCACAATCCAGCGTCAAAACCATAGTCAATTCTTTAATACTAACAGTATCGAGGGAAGCAAGATGTTCACATGGAAGCTGACGGGACTATTGTTACATGAATAAAATATTTTAATTCATGAAAGAGAAGGAGCCTTTGAAGCAGAGCTGGTTTAGTTCACACAGGTGCTACTGCAAAGAGTTAAAGCAGATACTTCCTCATTTAATAGAGGCCAGACAACAATGTGCCTATCAAAGTATGGTGCCTTGCATTTGAGACAGACCTTTGTACAGCACCGTCAGAGAACAGTGTAAACAGCACAGTTCAGCAAGGAAACCCTGAATCAAGGGCAAAAAAATAAAATAAAACTAGTGAGCAGCATGACAAACTTTGTGCTAGAACACCTGTATGCAAATAAAAAAAAACAAAAAAAAACAGTTCAAGTGTATGGCTCCCTCTCTGGGAAAAAGAAGAACACAAGATCTGGTCAAATCCATCCCTAGAGTGCTGATACACAAGGATGAAATGACCCCCACTGCAGGAAAATGTAAACAAGCAATAGAGATAACAAAATCTTATTTTTAAAACAACATCCAAAGTTTGCTTGCCTGTAGACTACAAGGAATAGATTTTCAAAGGCTGATGTCTAAAAGAACAATGCAACCTGGGGGAAAAAAAATAAAAATTTAAAAAATATATAGTAAGAGCTTGGCTAAGGACTTGGAAATACAACCTCAGGGGAATCACTTTGTCATGACATTTTAAAGATGCACATAAAACAGATGTATAGATTATGTGCATAGCATTGCATGGCATGAAGAATCAGTAAAAACCACTTGAGCGGTACCAATTTACTGCTGGAATTAATGATAAATGGTAATACGGATGCTTCAAAATAAGATTAACCTGAGCCTGGGCAAAATTCCTCTTCTTCCAAGACATTTTCTGGGTCACCCCCTTCACCCCAGGAGCCAGACCACTATAACAGAAGGCACCCCAAAAGGTACAAAGATGTTGTTCTTCTTAAGCAAGGTACAAGAGTTTATTTCATATAAGGATTCTAGTTTTCAGATTTGGACACTCAACTTCCCAGCAATTTTTTTTTGAAAGTTATGGTTCAGAGTGGCATTAATAAAACAAACAGGAGTTTCTAATGGCTGCTGCTCTGGGCAGAGCTGGGTGTCCAAAGGTGCTACTGGGACCTGGTAGCAAACCAGAATTTCTGTTCCCAAAGGTGTTGGTTCTTACACATCTCTCTCGCTGTCCCTGTCTGCTTAGCAGTTTCTGTTCACCGCAGGAGCCGCTGTGGTTAGGTGGTCCTTGAACCCAGAGCAATGAGGTGGAGCAGAGGGTATTTCCAGCAGAGCTAAACTGGTGCACAGGCTAAATCCTGCTGACAAAAACAACATGCATCACTGCCTTGTGGGAAGAGAACATCACTGTCTCAGCCTCAGCATCCTTAGGAGTGTTTAATTTTTAAATATTATTCGCATTTTTCCTCCTAATCTTGTAATTATATATATTACAAAATATAAGATAAAAACACTCAGTGGGGTCCAGCCCATCAGATACACACAGAACATTTCAGCATGTTATCCCCCTTTGCCAGTTAGTGCATCATATGCGGCCTTGCTTTGATTTCCCTGACTTAAGGATCATCCAATTTGCTGCAATGGTGCAAAAAACAAATCACTGACCTCCTAAAACAACATAAGAAGGATATTTAATGAGTCAAAGACAATATTGTATCACCGAAGCAAAGACTAGAGGAATTGAATTGTTCCTTTAAAATAAAATTTGAAGCTTTACAAAGCCCAAGAAAGCAAAGAAAAAAAAAAAAAAAAAAAAACCATACAAAAAAAAAATATAATTATCCCAACCAAAAAAAAAAAANCATAAAGAAAATATAATTACTCCAACCATAGAAATACAAATTTTATTGGTAGAAAACGTGGCAGAGCTGTTTGAGAGAACACCACTGAATGAAAGCGAGAACAGCAGAAGCTGGATGAAAGGAAGAAAAGATGAGAAGGATGAAATAAAATATGAGAGCTGGGTGAGAAAACAGGCGGGTCATTTGCTTTATCTAGACTTGCTAACTTCACTGTTCAGAAACAAAAGCAGTGACTGTTCTGCACAAAATTGTCTCTAAGGACTCTGTAGCCCATTTGGTGATTTAAAAAAAGAAAAAATATTTTGAAGAAAAAAAACTATATTCTTTAATGTCACTCAGCAGTGGTCCTGCAGCTGGGGATTTCTGTTCATACAATGGTTTGAATTTTTTTCTGCACTTGTTATTTCATTACAAGTGCAGGATTTATTACATGGTAATTCCCTGAGCTCTTATAAATCTATTTGTTGTTTTGTTTGTTGTTTTTTTTTCCTATGATTCCAGTCTGGCAACAAATTTTCCATATAAAATTTAATCCATTGTATCTCCCTTCTGCATAATCAGATCATTAAAATGCATTGGTAATATGTAAATCTGAGCTAACCTCATTACCATAATTATGCTCCATAATTATTGAATAAACAAGCATTTTAGAGTTTCTGAAGTCTGCTGAGAATGCTTTTTGAGTTTGGGAGTGGCTTTAATTATGTGCTCCCTAATCATTATGATAAACCTTCGTGGCAACCCCGCTGTGTGACAGTTTTAAAAGCTGCTCCTAATCTGATTGGCAAGGACCAAAGGTGCACGTGCTGAGAGCACGTCAGGCAGCATCCCTCAGTCACAGCCTGACTGCCACACTCCACATGAATTAGTATTATTGATAATTTATTATTGGTAATTTATAGACAGTGCTTTGCTCACAAGCCTCCACCTACTTTAAGGTATTATAAGTGATGAGTCAAATTTTGCCTTTCCCTCTGGAAGGAAAATTAGTGAGCAAACCTCTGTGTGACATTAATTTATTGAATGGAAAGTATTCTGCAATAACATACTCACTATAGGTTGTACACCTGCACTGCACAGATGCCTGATGAAACAGCTGAAACAGCTTTTCAAACAGACTATTAAGAATTTTTTTCCTTTTTTTTTTAACGAGTTCTGTTAGGTTTTTTTTTTTTAATATATCCCTAAATGAAGCATAGGGTAAACACTGAAGCTAATAAACCTTTGCCAATATACGAAAGATTCAGCCCATTACAGAGTCCTGCTGACTTCTTCAACTCTGTTTCGTCTTTAGTAAGAAGCACATAGTTCTGCAGCTACCGTTGTCAGATGTCTCATCTTGAGCTAAACAAAAAAACAGAAGTTTACAGTCTTTGCAAGACCCCAGGAAAAAACATCCCAGACCTGTGGTAGATAAGACTTCTGAACATATGATTGAAATGATCAGTAAGGTGTTGGCAACACTTGGGTGCCCTTGGCCCAGAGATGAGCTTTTGTGTAGGAAACTTAATTAAATTTTGTCAAAGTGTAAAAAGGTCAATAAGATTGATCCATACAAATTTTCAGGGTGAAAAAGAAAAAAAGGTGTTTGATCTATATATTAGAAAAAAAATCAAGCATATAAAGTGTAGTGGGCATGCTAACTAACCTGCTAGCAGAGAAGAAAACTGATAAGCTACCCTATAGTTCTTCAACGGGCAACAGAAAACATAAAATACATACATGGGCAAGGGTCTTCAAATTCAAAAAAAAAAAAAAATCTCAGATCCACAGATTATTTTAGCCATTATTCTAGAGTTTCAAGACTGTTTTGTTGTCATCTCATTTTCTTACAACAAATAAGGGAGAGAGACCGAAAATTTCCCAGCTCTTTCAGAGGGCAGCTCTATTTCTAGCCCTTTGTAATAAAGTCCCTCAACAGCCTGGCCACTACATATTCAGTCCCTCATGTCTCCTTCCCTGGAAAGTGAACTACAAAGGAAGCTCAGATTAGATTCAGGAAGTGATGAACATTACCATTTTGGTGAGCTGAAGCTTGTCAAGCTCTCTTATCGGTTAGGTGAACATCACATTACCTGACCATGGGACAAAGATTTGATGTGAAATTACACTTCACTTTGCATTTATAGGACAGACAGACTGTTTTATCTTAGATGGGAGAAGAAAGATCAGACCTTTATAGAAAAGGAAAAAGGATTATTCATGTTCACGGACGATAGCATCACCTCATAGGCAAACACCAGCAAACCTCTATGTATGGATTTTGTACCCTTCTGCACAATCTTTTTTTGAGAGCATTGGGAAGTAACAGGGGTAAACATCAGTGAAATCAATCATTTGCTCTTAAGGAATTCAAGACATAGAATAAAAAGTAATCCAGCAGGTTCAAGAAATGCGTATTCAGGGAAACATTTTAACCTGGAAATCAGCCACAAGACGATGGCTTGGATATATGAAATAATAGTCAAGCTATATTTAAATCCCTACTGATCCCATTAAATCTTGATTCCACCCATTCCATTTGGAGTAATTTCCAGTGCAGAAAAAGCCAGAAGGAAAGACAAGATTACTGCTTTGTTCAGTAGGAAAATCTCAGCACAATGCCAGCCTCAGAGTCCACACCAAGAACGACACTGAACTTTTCACTTCTGTAGGGACTTCCAGCAGACAATCTCGAAGTACTTCCAAGCATCCATTTAGTAAACTTCACAAATGAAATGACAGGTGTCTGCACACCTCCTGGATTTAAAGACATATTTTAAAAAGCTACATAAATATCTGTAGTTGCATCACTTTTTGGGGGGCTGGGGGAGGAATGGAAAAATAACTGGAATTCCGGGTCTTTCTTATGAGACTGTTCATATTTCCTATTATTCTTTTTTTTTTTTTTTTTTTTTTTTTCTGCAGCCTTAGTCTTTCATTCTTACTGCAGTGCACCACAGCTTTAGCAGCCCGCATTGGCACCTCTGTCATCCAGGTGGGAGGTAGGTTTGGCCCCACTCTTTCCTCCTGATGCCTCACTGAACCCGGAACCCCCGAGCAGCCCAGACCATTTCCATGGTGATACACATTTTTAGCAAGAAAGCAGAATCCGCACAACGCAAGCAACCCAAAAGCCAATAGCAGCACTGCCAGGGTCCTTTGCCTTCTTGCCACAGCAGCTCAGTCTTGTGCTGTGCTGCACTCGGCTCAGAGCAGAGAGGGACACTGCGAGGTGAGGAAGAGGAGCCGAGGGAAGAAGGGCTTGCCCTGCTTTGGGAGAAGGGGCTCAGGTCCTTACAGAGCTGCCCCATTGTCTAGGGAGATGCCTTTGCCACAGAACAACATATATGAGCACTCACGAGAGTATTAGAAACAAAACCTCATTGCCTCAGTGCATCATCACAGCTGACAGACCCATGTATTTTGGGGTTCAATATCACAGGAAACTCTGACTAAACCTGCAAGGCTTCTGGGAGGGTCTGTCCAACTACATCACAAGATGAGTGGACTGACTTTGAACCACTTTTTTTCCCCTCCAGTCTTCTGTTTGCTTAGCTTGCTCCTCCCTCCTCTACTCATGGAGCTTTCAGGACCATACTCACCTCCGAAATGCTATCCCTGTGTCACAACCAGTTCACACAGGCTGTATGTTTGACAGTTCCTCTGTCACAGATAAGAAGCAGACATGACAGCAAACACTATCATCCCATATGCTTCATTTTCTTAAGTGAAAAAGAGTGCTGATTCATCAGTAAAAACAGCTATTTCCCTGAGCTCAAAGCTTGTTGTCACTAGGTGCTGATATACCCAAACAACAAACCAAGACGGGCCATCTCTTCACCTCTGTCAGCCACCTTGCACTGCCAGAGAAGCAAAACAGGACTCTGCTTGGGCAAGGACACTGCATAGTGCTACGCTGCCATAGCTCATCCTGTCACATCTGTCCCTCCCAGAAGCTTCGCTGGCATCCAGCAGGACGCAGGGAGAAAGCAGCCGAATGGCACACCACAGTGCCAACTCACAGACTTTCTAGCATCCCTCTGTTGGCTGCAGTAGGTACATTTCCCAAATCCAATATATGCCATGAATAACACAGCTAAGAATTATGAGCTACCCTTGTGTCTT
>VXAV01003967.1:0-13085 GCA_013399715.1 Alectura lathami
AGGGTGCGAGCCCAGCCCCCGGCTCCCCGCACGCTGCCCCCGAGCAGGATCGAGCCCCGGCAGCTGCCCCCACCGGGCTCCGGGCGAGGCAGGAGCTCCTCGTCCTTAAGCTACAGCCGGATCGGTTCTATGCATTTCTGGTGACCAATTCGAGAGTTTACACTGAAATCACACTTGCATACGAATGCTGCTATTTTGTTTTGCACTGCTGTCAGTAGTAACTGGATTTTGCTTTTTGAGTGTTACGTTGGTATTTAACATAGGGGGTTGGGGCTAGTAATTTATTTTAGTTTTTTAAAACTTCCCGAGCAAATGTGCTGGGCAGCTCTCTACCCGCTGTCCTGCTCGGTGCCAAAGGACGCCGGCAGCCCTCGGGCATCTCCCATGCTGTTGGCAAACCAGGCTGGCCCAGAGCAGATCTGCTTTCTAATCCAAGTGCAACACAAACGAGGGAGCAAGCTCACAGCGTGGCATTTCTGTCTGATCTTTGTCTTGCCCAGCCCTGTAGCGCTGACTTTCCGCAGTCCTTTGTTGGCTGTAGAACTGCTGTAGCCGTGTGCTGTTGGTGGGTGCAGGATGCTGGGGTGCTCTGGAGCTACAGCGCCCTGCAGCTGCGTTCCTGTTCGCATTCGTTCCCCACTCCCCGCGCTGCCTCTGTACAAATAAAAGCCAAGTCAACAATCCACGGCTCCTCTGCTTATTTGTGGATGCTCAGCTCGTTGCTGGCTCTGCCGGGGCTGGGTGGAAGGCTGAGCCGTGCCGCTTCCCTGCGTGCAGCTCTGATGAACTCGCAGCTTCAAAGAGCTCTGGGAGCAGGGAGGGAACAGCAGCGCTCGGCTGAGCTGGGCGAGGCCCCCGGCGTGTGGATGGCTGCTGGCGAGGAGCTGACAGAGTGGAAATGAAAGCGAGGCCTGCAGCGCCAAAGCAGCCGACGTTAGGAGGAGGATTTCTAAATCAAGGACATCGGGAGTCAGTGGAACATCACCTAGGCACCTGCAGCAAGCCCACAAGCACAGGAGTGGGTCAGTAGTCTCACTTCTGAGCGAGCAGCAGCCACTGTGCAAATACTGCTGACTGAGAGATCTATGAACTGTTGTAGTCAGAGGTGGTTTTAGTTCCAGAACAAGAACACAGCTCTCTGTAACTGAGCTTCTGCTTTCCTACCCGAGCCCCAAGCTTGCCTGAGAAAAGGAAGTTGGCAGATTGGGCCGCAGCGTTGGTATGGAACGTACTGCACCGGCCACCCGTCACCTCCCGTCCCTGACACCCACAGGAAGGGGGGCACGGAGCAGCCAGCAGCTCTGGAGTGCTCACGCCGCGCTGCCTTTCATTCCCTTGCCGTATTTCACTGATCCCCATTTTCAGAACAGGGACTGGCAGGCTGGCTGGAGACATCAGAAATGTTTCCAGGAGTTAGAAAAGGCACGATGGGTGCTGGCAGAGAGTAACGTGGAGGGTGCTTCCTACCCGCAGCGTACGACGTAGGCTGCGGTACCAAGGGACCACAGAAACATCACAGAAAGCCAAAAACGAATTAGGTTTTTTTTTTTTTTTTTCTTTTTCTTTTTCTTTTTACAGTCCCCAACTAAGAAGTGGGAACACAGAAATTGAACTGAATCAGCTCAGCAGGTGTCAGTTCACAACACACAGAACAGCCAGGCTGGAAAGTTACTTCTCCCTTTAACCCCGAAATGCTCAACAGAAAAACACAGCGGCAGACAGCGCCCTTACAAAGGCAACAGCACTCTTTATTTCCGCTGGAGGAAAAACCAAAAACACCATTTCGTCTTTTACCTCACAACTTTGTCAAGAGCCCCACGCAAGGCTTATTCCCTTTTTCGCAACAGAGCAAGCCGCAGCCATCCTCTTTCCGAAGCAAGGCGCAGACCCAGCACAGCCCTCTGCCTGCGAGCGCTCCCGCGGGCACGGCAGGCTGCGGTGCAGGTCTGCCCGTCCTCGCGAGCACTGAGCTTTAGCTGTCCGCTACATAAAACGACGGGTAACTGGTGTAAAAGGGGGCTGCCTCACCAACACAACTGGGCGCCAGCTGGTGCCGCAGAGCCGCCCCGGGGGGCTCGAGGAGGGAGTGAGGGCACCCTGTGGCCGCGGGCACCGCGGGCGCTGACGCCTCCGCCCGTCACAGCGGGGCCGCCTGGCTCGCAGTTAGCTGCTGGAAGGCTGTCCTGGGGCTGCGCCGTGTACCCGGGGAGTGCACGTGAGAGTCACAGCGTAAGCACTGTAAACAGCGACGGAAGGGCACGTCGAGGAGCTGCGGCGACGCTGCGTGAGGGGAGCCCCGAGGAGAGCTGGTTAGAGGGCGGCCGTGCGCGGCTGCAACACCACCCCGTGAGCGAAGGCGCAGTGGCTTGGTTTAAAATCCATACAAAGATTCAGATAAAAAAATAGATGTATTCACATGAAGGATAAGCGTTTGAATTTTAAAAAGCAACAACCATTTCCCTTTCAGATGACAGAATTAAAACTTTTCTTCCTATAAGTATACATGAAAATCCCAGCTGGATTTTCTCCTATTTGAGTTGAGCAGCACCCGTACGCAGGCACACCCCCCCAGGGGGCAGGGCAGCACCTGCAGCCGTCCCTGATTTTCTTGCTGCCCTGACCAGGGGAGGAGCTGGTTTTGGATCACCGCTGGCTACTCGGCAGGTGGTCCCACTTCAGGAGCCTGAAGGCTCCTGGCTGCTGGTTTGCCTGGTTTCAGAAAGCAGAGTTGAACCTCGACCCTGGGTTAGCTGTTCAAGTATAAAATCATCCCTCGAAAGCAGGAGCACATGATAAAAATCTCAGTGACTACAAGAAGTGATCATACCAACGGAACGAACAGAAGCCACCCGTCAGCATGAAGGACCGTGGCCCGAGCGCGTCTGTAAATGCACACAGAAGCTCCTCCTCTAAGAGCTGGAAGGAGCAGAGACAATGGCTTTGGATTACCCAGAAGTGACGAAGCAGGTGAGTATTTCTTTGGTAAGTAATGAAGTTTCCCTTCTGAGCCCCCCATAAATCAGGTTTCAAGCTTTACTGCAATCCTAAATCCCGCTGCCAAGCAAACCTTCCACCTGCTCTTCAATAAATATGTTCAGATTCAAACTTGCTTTGCGGCTAAGACTGCCCAGCCAAGTGCGGCCAGCCAGGTTCTGAAACCACCTCAAAAAAATCAAAAAGAATTTAAAAACTCAGCTGTTGCAGCTGGTGGTGACGATGACAGCTAGGAAGGCAGGTGAAACGTTTACTTCAGCAGCCCAGGAGCTGTCTTCAGGCTGAGAGCTCTGCAAGCCTGCAGTTCCGCACCCCGTTGTCACCTCTGTTTCGGGAGGTCACCGAGGAGTTACTTCTCCACCAGAGAGAGCTGCAGGACTTGCTGGAGCTCCGCGTCCTCCTCCTCGCGGCGCCGCTGCTCCTGCTGCTCCTGCTCCCGCACCGACAGCTCCATGGCCAGCTGCAGGTCCCGCTCGAAGCTGGAGGGCTCGCCAGGGGAGCTGCCGCGGGGCTGCCCCGAGCTGCTCAGATAGCTCTCCTGCAGCGCCCTGCAAACGGAAAGAGAGCCCCGGGAGGTGAGGGAGGCGGGGCCGGGTCCCGCTCTGCAGCTGCTGGTCCAACCGCGCCCCAACCGCAGCTCCCAGGGTAAGAGAGCAGATCTGACAGCCAGCGCCCAGCGTCACACCTGCTCTGCTAAGGTTCCTCAGGAGCTTTCACACCGACCAACAGTGTGGAGCGGGCTTCTGGCAGCATCCCTCCTAGGGGAGCGGTGACATTTCCACGCGCCAACAGCCACGAGGACGCAGCGCCTCCTGCGCACAGAGTTCTCTGCGCTCCACAGGCACCATGCAGCAGATGCTCAAGGGTCCTCTAAGTACACGTGGCCAAGTTTTCAAGGATTGCACAGTGATTTTGGAAATAAGAAAGAGCTGCCCTGAAGAGGCAGCGCCTAGCACACCAGCGTTGAACCCAGAGGGACCAAACTCACAGCTTTAAGAGCGGAACAAAAGGGCTGTGCACGCTTGTTGGGGGGAGAATCGGTTGTGTGAGCAGGCCGCTCCTAGAGCTGAGCCAAGGGGCGTCCTGTATACGCTGGGGAGGGCCCAGCCTGCAGTTCTTCCTTCTTGACAAAGAAGTTAGAAGCAGCACAGGAAAAGAGACCTTGAATTCTGAGCATCTGCTGCCTGCGTCCAGAAAAAAAACCTGAACAACTGCTTCATGCTGCTGTAGGAAGTATTTTTGCTCTATCATTCGTGGCTTGACATGAAATAAAAAAAAAAAAAAATCAGTTACCTCTGATACTGTATATTGAAGTCCTGTGAATATGCAACTGCTCCATTGGCCTGCGGCCCCACCTCCTAGAAATGGAAACGAGAGGCACAGTGCCGCAGCAGCGCGCAGAGCTGCGCTGCTCCTCACCCGGAGCCGTACGTCACGCTCAGCTCTGCTTCAAACTAAGTTACTGTGTTCTTCTCCTCTGAGGCTCCTGGAAAATCCATCCCAGGCGACACCCTCCGCAGGCTGGTTTAACCCAGAGGTGCCGCCGTTGCCGCATGCTCCCTGTCAGAGCTGCCCCCCCTGCTCCCAGCAGGCCGCAGCACCCTTACTTTATTTCCACTGGACTCCAACAGGCTCTGCTGAATAGCGAACTGCATGATCTCGTTGTCTTCGTCCTGCACGTAGACGTTCCTGCCGTCATCCTGGACATGGTAAGATTTGGGGATCTCAAACACGGACTGGTCAACCTCGAAATTAGCACCTGCAGAAGCCAAATATAGTTAAAAGCACGGCGTAGTAGGGTTCTGCAAAAGCAATAATAAAAAATCTGGTGAATGTTTATACATGCTTAATTTAGCTCCCGTCTCAGGTACACCACCTGGCTCCACACAGCCAGAGGCTCTGGCAGAGCAGCAGGACGCGCTGCAGTCTGCCTTAGGGCAGCTGGCAGAACCCTGACAACGCCGTACAGGAAGAAAAAGGCTGCCAAGGGCAAACACTGCAGCGGCTCTGACCTCAGGTTATTCCTAACGACAGAAACCCATGGCACAGAGCGTCCCCAGACGTGTGCAGACACGAGCAGCCCACTCCCCCCTTCTGAAGCAGCACGTGGACTGTGCTGCCACAGCGAGCCTGCGCCGGGCTCCCCACAGCATCTCTGTCGCGCAGAGACGCGAGTGCTGCCCCAGCCCTCCCCGACTCACCCTGCGTGCCTCCAGGCGTTGCTGGTGACGTTCTCTCAGCTGTCCTGCAGCTGTTGACGTTTTCGAATGTAATTCGGGCATTCAGCACATGAAATAACGGAATTTCTGTTAAAAAAATGTAAGGTTTCCATCAAAAAGAGGCGTCAGTCACTCACTGTCACACCTGCAGCCACACACAATCCGCAGACAGCGTGCCACAACGCAAAGCGCGTCGCAGCTCACCAAGGAATTGCCCTCAGTCATTCCCACTCTGCCCCTAAATCTCCTAAGGTTATTTTTAAGTAAGATTTGTCAAATCAAAGACATCGAAGCCACGAGGAAAGGGTGAGAAACAGCTGGTTCTTGCTGGAATGACAGCACCCTTGCCCTGCACCCCTGTGCTGGTGACACACAAGACAACGCGCACCTAGGTTCTCAGTTCTGGATGACTGGTAAAAAACCTACCGCGTTTTTGCAGCACATTTACAGAAAACAACAGAAAGAATGGAAATGAAGAAATTGCTAAGCGTTACCAATTTTGACAGGGAATCCTGGTGGAAATTCCAGAGTGATGAAGTCCCTAAGTCTGGCAAAGTGAGCGCTGGTTCTGGCCATCAGATCGATGATGGGAGTGACTTGCTCCATGAGGGACAAGGGAAACTCCTCACTCATCCACAGGGTCGCTTTAAATCTGGAAGAGTAAGGTGCATGAAAGCATCCTAAGTTTACAGCTCTGGGAACTGTACAAGCAAAATACATTTCCACCCGCTTCACATGAACAGTGGGTGCAGCTCCTGCTCTGGGACTCCCAGCCACGCTCCTAGTCAGGCTGGGGACAAAACCCTGGCGCTCACGGACACCTTGCAGCAGGGAGGGGTCAGGTTTTTAGCAAGTTACAGCGCTGCTCCAAGAGCTTTCTTCCACTTAGGGGGCGAAGAATTAGACCGCAGCTGAACGCTTCAAGGCATCCCTTCTGATTAATTTTGGTAGGAGAGTGAAACTGCGCTGGGCACGGGTAGAACACAGCCCCCGGGGATCAGAGGACGGGGAAAGGCGAGCTGGAAGCAGTCAGCGCTCCTTCTCACTTCTGCGTCCGAATGGTGACCTCCTTCGGCCTCCCTATGTCCCTGCCCTTCAGGTCAAAGCCCGCATCAAAGTACTCCTCCGGAGTGATGGCCGTGGGGTTGTTGCTGGTGGCATACTCTGTCGTCCTGACGGCACTCTGCAAGGACAGAGAGAGCACAGGAGCACAGAGCAGCCGGCGAGCTGCCTCGCGTGCAGCGCTCACGCTGTGTCTTAGCCCCAGTGCCGTAAACAGAAGCACAAACACCTGAACTGCCTGCTGCTGAGGCCAAAGACCTTCACCCCCACCCTGACGCAGAGCCAGCGGTCAGCAAACCCGTACCCACCACGCTGCAGCGTGCCCGGGCTGAGGGCAGCTGCTAAAGCCGCGCTGGGATCACAGACAGCTCCCCGCAGCACAGGAGGCCTGGCTGACGGAGCCGCAGGCGAGCTCAGGCTGCTCCTGCCTCTCAGCACACCTCTGACGACCACCAGCTGCCTCCCACACGAGGCTCCTGCTGGTCTCCGGGTGTCTCCCGCTGGCGGGCTGGCACCAGGGACTGCCTCGCTCAGATTTACCGTTGCTGCTCACACCCCAGCTCTAAATCTGCTAACAAATTCTCCTTTTTTTTTAAATGGGAGCATTCAGAAGAAATGCCTACTACTCATACAAGAAAATTTGAAGGCTTAAACCAAAATTCAAACCTCACTGTCAAAATTGCTGTGGAAGTAAGGAGACAATAAAGAGATTCCACGTGCACACAAGCGTGGTGACAGAGCTCCGAGCAGAAGCCAGCTGTTCCAAGGTCAGAGACACTCACCTGAGCTCCGTACTCGTGCTCCACTGTACCCAGAAACGACTCCAGGGGGTTCCTGTCAGCTTCAGACAGCACGAGGAAGAACAGTTATCTGTCAGGAGCAGCGACACGCATGCACACAGCAGGCTAACAGCCAGCCCCCAACCCCCAGGGAAGCAAGCCATCCACAGCCAGGAGGGGCCGGGTTTCCTGCAAGCTTCACCAGGCAGGCCCAGGACCTGAAGGTGACAGAGTACGGGGGACACGAGGCACGGAGCAGAGGCAAGGATTTCCAGTGGTCTCTGTCACTGGCAGCAGCTCTACTTACTCCCAGTGCCACCCCTCCTGGCCCCACGGCAGGCCGTGCTCCCATGTGAGGCTACCAACTACTCATCCCTTACTCCAGATTGAACCCCAGGAAGGATCACAGGACCAGAAGTGCACAAGAAGCCCAAAAAAAGCCCACGTGAACACTGCAGCCCTGGCCGAAACGAAGCAGAGGCGTGAACACATTGCAGGGCAGGAAGCAGCATGGAGCAGTGCGGCTCTCCAAAGCTTCTGATAAACCCGGAGTTCTGAAGGGCTCCTTCCTCTGCAGGCAGTGGGGACAAACACGGGGACAAACACTGGGCCACCCATAGGCTCAGAGTCAAATACCGAGCTACCTCAGACAGGGCACGTGAAACTACAGCAGGAGCAGTGTTTCACTCCCTGCTGTCCCTCTTCTGGGGTCACGCAGAAGGAACAGAGCCAAGACGCTGTACCTGATCCCACCTATCCCACAGCAGGACTACCTTTGTATCTCTTCTTTTCCTCTTCCGTTAAATGCTCCGTTCTGATTTTTGTGACCACATTCACATTATTTGCCATGTACACCTTTAAATACAAGCACAAGGACAAAAAACACCTCAGGTTAAAGCACCAAAGTTCCCTCTAGAAACACCATAAATACAGCTCTAAAAGAAGACGGAATAAAGCGACGTGGGTCTGCTTCCTACAGACCAGGACCTGAAGCTGTGAATGGTGACCAACAGCAAACACTGCCCTTGGATTTTCCTCTTCCCCTTGGCATAACGGGAGCCCCACACGCTGCCTTCTTGCCACACAGCCACCTGCTGGGCAAGCTGATACAACACAAGCCCTACAGACCACGCCAGGCAGCATCTCCAGGCAGCAGCACCCGGCTTCTCGCTGCCACGAGCTGCGTCTCCTGCGGTGCTGTCGCTGGAGAGCACTGGTGGCACCCTGCCAACGGCTCCTTGTCTTTTAAACAGTGAAAGGAGGACAACACAGGCATGAGTTCAGTTCTGGTCCTTGGAAGGCAGCCCCAACAGCCAGGCTGAATCTTTTGCCCCTTCTCTCTCCCTCCCCCCCAGCGCCGGGGCTGTGCCCGCGCAGTCTGGCACCCTCAGGGGCCCTCTGCCCATTCTGCCAGCAACACAGTAAGGCTCTTGGTGGGAAACTCAGCACCTGAAAGATTCAGGAAATGAAGGGAAAACGCAGCAACACCTCAGTTAGCTCTCAGACCTCTGAGTTGGATGGAACAGCCCTTACCTTTGCTTCATAGCCATTTACACCTTCTGCTTTCTCAGTCCTCCATACCCAGAATCCAGACGTGGTTCTGCCAAGAAGGGAACACCACAGGCACCTTTAAAGCTGCATTTCTGCACAGTCCCCAGCCCCTTGTTCTCAAGATGCTCTGAACAATCAACACTTGATGGTTTGTTTGATTATCAACCCCTGACAAAAGCACAGGTCCATCCATCCTCAGGCACGCACGCCAGGACAGGGCTGAGAAAGTCACACTGCTCCTGTTCGCGTTCGGATGGTGGCCAAAGCCCAGGGGCTCGGGCACAGGTTTTAGCTTCAGGTGTGGACACTGGGGCCACAGAGGAGGAAGACAACCTGAAAACGTACTGAGCTGTTTAGCCTGGCAGCCTGGGCACAGCAGCTTTCAGCTCACACAGTTTGATTTCAAAAGTAACCTGGCACTGCCAGCGGGCGCTAGGCGTACTTCTGTCCAGGAAATGTTTGTTCCTGATGTGCAGGCGCTGCAGTGAACGAGGCTCATGGAACGCCTCCAGAACTGATTCTAAGAAAGTGCTGAACATTCAGGGGAAAGGTGCTGCAATCACACACCTCACTCTGAGAGCACTTGTTTACAGCACGAGCACGGGGTTTTACTGCATCCCAGAGCACTCCGTGGGAGTTTCATGAAAAGGATGGCTTGAACCGAGCTGACAGGTGCCTGGATGCACACGTGTAGCGGGAGGACAAACGTGGCAGAAGGCACTCTGAAAAGACAGACTACACAGACTCTAAACTACCACGTGAGGTCTGACTGACTCAGCTACAAGCTGCAAGCTCCTGCCCATGAGTTTCAGCACTGGAACTGAGAGTCGGAGATTTTAAAACTTTCCTGCAGGTATGGCCACTCCCGATCTTGCTGCGTTTGCCTCTCACCTTTCAAAAGCAATGTTTTTTGTATCAAGGCACGTGTTGATGATGGGGGAGGTCAGGCGCCGCTCCACGTCCCTCCTCCGGGGCGTCACGGAGCCCAGCGTCAGGCGCTCCATCTGCTGCGAGATCTCAAAGCGCTCCGTGGTAACGAACTTCTCGTCGTGGTTGATCTCAATGAGCTCTGCCCAGCCTCCAGCATCTGTTGGAACAGCACCTCTCACTTGGAAGGAGAAAACGACGCCCCAGCAGTGCTCCATGGCGAAAAACTGAGTGCATCCTGTATGCCACAGGGGGCGGAGGCTATTCACTGCCATTTGCGCTCATCTGAGGTAAAGTGATGCTGCATCTAAAATCGCATTTCATTTGGGGGCAGGGGAATAGAAGCATGCAAGAAGCGGAAGTAACATTTTAGCCCTGCCACCCAACTTTGACCTCAGACTCACTCAAAGCAAAGCAATCCAGGCGTCGCCTTACGGCACCGGACACCCTCCCCAGGGCACTACAAAATACGCGCACAAACCGTTCTTAAACGCCAGTACTCAGTCTCAGCTGGCCTTTTCGACCAAAGCCAGGGTTTCTCCCGCAGTTCACCCAGCATCTGGTGCCAAGAGCACGGCCACGAAGCACACACCTTCTCCCTTGAAGATGAGGCTGCGCCGGCCCCTCTCCCAGCTCATGTTCTCGAAGCCCAGCAGCGTGATGTCGACGCGCAGCTTGGCGCCGCTCTTCCAGATGCGGCAGACGTCGCTTGGGCAAACTCTAGAAACCAGGGGGACTAGAAAAGAGAACAAGCAACACGTCAACACAAAAGATTCCAGAGAAAAAGCCCTCAGTGATGCTGACAGTGGTCAAAGTCTCCATTAAAAACAACCAACCCCACAGAACAGAAAGGAAACAAAGAACAACTGTGCTCCAGAAGCACAAGAGGTTGTTTTGAGAGGCGGGGATTCTGGGGAGCAGGGAACAGGCTCCCACAGACATCTCTCTGTGCACGTCTTTGTGACAGGAGCAGGTCCTTTTGCCTGCTGCTCAGAAGAGGTGACAACGACCAGGAACCTTACCCCAGCTCGTGAACTCCCATTTCATTTCCACGTAGAAGTCAGGAGTCTGGAAAAGGAAAATCCTCTATGAATGCTTCACGAAGGGGCTTTAACCTAACATGCAGCATGGCATTTCCCACCAATGTTTCAGGTAAAGGAAAACTAAAAAAGAACAGAACTCCAGCCTAACGAGCAGAAAACACATCAGCCTGCTGCTGCTTTGTTAGGAGTTCTGCTTCCTTCTGGTGCCACAGAAGCAGCAACGCCTTACACAGCCATCCCCCAGCGCTGAAGCTCACGGCTACAGATTTCAAAATAAGTCAGGGAGAAAAAGGTCTCCACCTCCCACAGGCCCGTGCAGCATGCAGGCTGAAGGGAAGAAACGCAGCTGCCCAAATTCAGATCGACTGGGCTCAAACCCGTTGGCCTGGTTCCAGCTCGCTGGACAACTCCATGCAGGCTCACGGCCCTGAGCGCGGGGTTTGAGCTACGGACCTACCTCATTAATCTTCTGGAGTAACTCAGGAACTCCCCCGAGCGTCCTGGCGGTCTGCTGATAGTCTCGGTGCTGCAGAATCATGTGCACCATCTCCGGATCTCCGGTGCTGACAGCCTCGTGCAGGACTGAAAGGAACCCAACCACGAGCTGCCTCCGGTCCTCCTTCCGAGCGCCGCGCTCAGCGAGGAGGCGGCCGCCTTCTGCACGCGCAGCCACCTTTACCTGTCCACCCCTGCGCGTTCTCTTTCGTTACATCTGCCTTGTGCTGAAGGAGGACTTTGGCAGACTCTACGTAACCCAAGGAAACGGCGAGATGCAGCAAGGTCCGGCCTCGTGGATCGCGCTGATCGACATCCTGCGGAGGAGCACCCAAGAGATGAGCGAACCCGACGCCGCTCCGCCAGCCGCCACCTCGGCGCACCGAGAGGAGCCCGCGCGAAGCTGGCGGCTGCCAGTCGAGGAGCCAGCGCTCCCCAGGCACCCCCAGAGGCCAGGCTGCGGCGCAGGCAGCGCGGTTTCCCAGCGCCGCGCTGCCCTCGGCACGCTGCCGTCTTACTTCCCCACTGGAACAGAAGGGGAAGCAGAACAGGGCCTGCGAACCGGCATCACTGTCAGAGAGGGCTGAGCTCTCCCTGGTGCTCCTCATTTCTTTTCCTGTACTTTTTTCCCCTTCTGTCCCCCTTCAGAAGGGTCTCCTTCAGGAAAAGGCAGGAGTTCTGCCCTGCGCACACTGCGCCACGGACAGTCAACGGCGTGGGAGACCACAGGAGGGTCTAATGTTGTACAGCAGGAAGGGCAAAGGAGGAAAAAAATTAAAAAAAAAAAAGCACACCAATTTTATATAGCTTTTTGAAAGCACAGAAGCAAATGGCAGGTTACAAAGCACCCCTCTGACGGACACGCACAGCACGATGAAGGGCGAGTGCACCTCGTACAAGCCACCAAAAAATAAAGAAACGACACAGGCACAAACACCCAGAACATGCAAGCACAACATACGCATACCTTACACATCTTTCACTATTAGCTTAGAGATTTGAAACAGAAGAGCATCTATAACTAAAGGAAAAGGGGAAAGTCAATAGCGGAACAAGAAAGGGAAGTTGTTATGCAAGTTAACGCGGTTATCTGACAGCATTAAGGAAGATCACACACAGCTGGGGAGGCTCGTTCTAAGCGTTCTCTGGTCACTTCTGAGCTGGAATACCAATGAATTTGCTTCCCTACACCTGCAATGCCCACTGCACCGACAGGGGAGGGACCCCAGAAAGCCCACGGGCTGTGTTTGCTGCTGGTAACCGGTAACCACACGTTCCACCCATCGTTGCCATACCAAGTGCAGCTGGCAAGAGCCTTTTGATTCCCTCCACCAGCAAGAAGCTTATCCCAAGGAAGCAGGAGGAAACAGATCTTTGGAATACTTTAAAGAAAAAAACAGTTATTTAAAAGCAGATAAAGGAAGTAAGAGATGGACACATTCCCCCTTGGCACGTTGCTCGCTGCCTTGCAGCGGGAAGCAGCGCTTCCCAGCTGGGGCTGCCAACAGAGCCCCAGCCTCAGGCTGACAAGCAGCAGAAGGATCCTTACGTGACCACAAACCTTCACGCATCGAAACGTCGCTGCGAGAGAAATAACCCGGAGCAACGTGCCAGCGAGGTTGCGGACCCCGCTAAGGGCTAAGAGGACACGGCTGCATTCCAAAGATTCCCCCAAACCCAGGGGCAGGGGCATGCTCCCGGCAAGCATTAGTAGCTCGAGGCGCACCGTTAGGGCTGCAGGGGGAGGCGGCACGGCCCACCCGGGCGCGCGGTGCCAGGCACGAGGCGGGCAGCGTGCCCTGCTGCCGCGGGGCTGCTCCCCCGGCGCGAGCCCGAGCCCTCGTGCGGGGCCTGGGGAGGACGCGGCCCGAGCCCTGCTGCAGCTCCGCAGACCGCTGCCTTACGTCACTGCCATCCCTCCCTCAGCTGTCCCAGGGAGGGAACAGCTTTCTATTTTTCTACTCTGTGGCATGAAACAATGACCCTTTTTTTTTTTTTTTTTTTTTTTTTTTTAA
>VXAV01003967.1:14927-44228 GCA_013399715.1 Alectura lathami
GGGGTGCTCGGCCGGGGGGGCTGGGGGCAGGACGCGCTGCGTGGGCCGAGCGCGCGGTGGGGCTCTCTCGGGGCAGGTGAGCTTGGGGCCGCGCTGGAGGTGACGGGGTGTTGAAAAGTCGCTTGCGCCTGTGCCTCCGGTCATCTGTAGCTCGGCCGTTCTTGTGTCTGAAACTGGCTGCTTTGCTGGTCTTTTTTTTTTTTTTTTGTAAAGCAATTGAACGTGTTTATTGTCCGTCCCTGTCAGGCTGATGCATCTTTTGGTATTTGTGCTGCTTCGCTCAATGTAATCGCTTCTGTGCGCTTTGAAGTGAATTAGAGCGCTGCAGCGTGGGTAAGACGCGAACGGCCGGCGAGCGTGGTGGGCAGCGGGGGTAACAGCCCCCGGAGACGGGCTTCTGCTTCGGATCTTAACGGAGACACGCAAAACACAGCAAAACACAGCCCGCGCGTCCCGAGCGGACTCCCTCCGGAGGGGGAATTTCCTTCGCCTTGCGCCGCTGGCAGCCCGCAGACCCAGGCCGGCCGGGCGCGGGGCCTCTGCGGCTCCCTGGGCTTCGGCTTTGTTCCGCGGGCAGGCGAGCAGCGAGCGGCGTTCCGCCGCACACGGAGCGCTTCCGTGCGCTCTTCTGGTGCGTTTCCTACGCCGGGGCAGGAGCTCGCTTCTCGTACCCGCAGAGCGCGCCTGCCTGCTGGCTTCCTGTTTTGAATCGCTCTGCCATGTTCCTGAAAGCAAGCTTGGCCAATCTTTCTAGCTCCTGTCGCGTTCTGCCGTCTGCCTGGGCCTATTTCGGTTGCGTCCACACCTGTATCGCTTCTAAAAACAGACTGATCTTCGTTTAAACCTGAAATGCCAACTCCCGTAGCCTGACTAATGCTGCTTGCTTCTCCATCCCCGCCTGTTTCTTGAGAGCAAGTAAATGGCACGGAGCCGTGCACAAAGCGAACCGAAGCCCGCAAATCTTTGTATAACTTGACGTAAAAACCACTTTCCGCTAAACCAGCGGGCCTGTGGAAGCAGGTCGCAGCGCTGAGCTCCGCTCCGCTTCTGGACCAGCCTCGTACGTGGAACGTGCAGCTCAGGTTACAAGCAGGGCCTCTGCTTTTCTCTTCAGGAGGTCTGTAGAGCCTCCTTTCTGCCCTGAAATGACCAGATGAGCAGCAGCTCGCTTTGCTGTGGCCAGCGGCTGACGTTTGGGGCCAGCTGAGTTGCACGCTGATGAGAGAAACCTGCCGCTGGCTGTTGGTGGGGGCCGTGGGGCTCTGATCCCGGTGGCTTTCAGGAGGTGCCGGTGGTCACCGTTGTGCCGTTGCCGCAGCAGCGGTCAGGTCTCGTGTCTGGGGGTTCGGTAAATCCGCTGTGCGGGTCAGAGCAGATCGTACGAGGCGCAGTGCCTTGGGTGCCTTCCGACGTGGTGCAGGAGATCTCTCGTCAGATGCCAGGGTCGTGTTCTGCTCTTTCAGCCTCAAACCCGCCTCTGGATTTGGAATTGAGTAGTTTTCCAAAACAGAGGAGATCTGGAATTCCTGTTTCTTGCCAGGGTGTGCTAGGTCTGGAGGTGTGCCTCGCTCCTCAGCTCCGTTTTCTGCAGGGTTCTCGGCCTGTTGGTGCCCCTCCGCAGCCACTTCTGGGCGCTGCGAGCAGCCGGGACCTCGCTCGCCCTCCCCTTGTGCTGGTCCCATTTCGGTCCCCTGTGATCCTCCCACTGGCCTTACACCTCCGAAGCCGTAACAGCTGCTGTGTACTATTGACTGGTTCTCCCTGGGAGAGGGGCTGCCTTCCGCTGCAGGTGTTGGACCCACGTGAGCTGACGCTGATCCGCTCGACAGTTTGGTTTTTAGCGGACCTCTGCCGTGACGGGTGCACCTTGCTCCTCTTTGCTGTGACACTCGTGTGTTTTCTGTGGGAGCTGCAAAGCGTCTTAACAACACTGAGTGGTGTGTGGAGAAGCACAACTGTTATTGTCTCTTTCTGTCGTAGGCTTCTGTTGCAGTTTTTTAAGAGGTAGGGGTCAGTGCCCCTAGTGTGCTCGCAACCATCCCCTCCTTGTGATGAAACTATTACAAATATTGGTGTAGGATTCACTGCATGACGTGTGACCGCTTAACGTAATCGAGTGGGGAAGGAACGAGTTGTGGTTCCTTGAAGGAAGAGCTGCAAGCAGTGGGGCTTCTCCCTCAGCCCCCACAGCAGGAGCCCTGCTGTCCCCGGGACCCTCCGTGCCCGCTGGCTGCAGGCGCCGGTGTTTCCCCAGCCCCCGTGGGCCTCGCAGCAGCGCTGAGGTTAGGTGCAGCGAGCTCCACAAGAAGTGGTTTTAGTTTGAAGTATGAAGCCGTGTTGCCTACGGTGTTGCAATGAGCGTGTTCTTTTTCCAGACCCTTGCTGGGCGTCGATCAACCGGGGGATTCTGATCTGCGACGAGTGCTGCAGCGTCCACCGGAGCCTGGGGCGACACATCTCCCAAGTGAGGCATCTCAAGCACACCCCATGGCCTCCAACGCTGCTGCAGGTAATGAGCAAAAGCATCTCTTCCTTCCAGAAAATAAAGGTTTTTTTTTTTAATGTTCTTTTAGGTTTTTTAAGGTAATGTCATGGAATCATTGGAGTGGGAGGGGACCTTTAGAGGCCACCCAGCCCAACGCCCCTGCAGTGAGCAGGGTGCTCAGAGCCCTGTCCAGCCTGACCTCGAATGTCTCCAGGAGAGGGCTTTTACTTCTCTTGTCAGAAATACCCATTCCTTTTGCAGTTGGTACCTTTTTCTGGAAACGGACCTTCAATTTTTCTGACTTCCACAATGCATCCGCTTCTGCCTAAATTTTCAATACGTAGCAAGCCTCCAAGCTTCTCTTTTTGGTAGAGATGCTGTTGTGGAGAGTGGAGAATTTTCGGGGGGTTCCTACCACGTTCCACATCATAACCTGGTGGATGTGTGCCTGGTTAGGATGCTGGCAGGAGCCTGTGGGTGCTGGCACGCAGGATGCGAGCCGGCGTCAGCCTGCTGCCTGCTTCAGAGTGCCCGCAGCTCTGCGGTGAGTCAGTCTGCAGCTGGCAGCAGGAATTCTTCACCGCCTGTGTGTGTACGCTTTGGGTTTCAGATGGTTGAAACGCTGTACAACAATGGTGCAAACTCCATTTGGGAACATTCCTTGCTGGACCCCGCCTCTGTCATGAGCGGAAGGCGCAAAGCGACCCCGCAGGATAAAGTGCAGTAAGTGGGAGATGGGGGGTTTGCTGTCTGTGGAAGTGTGATCGTTTTGTCTGGCAGTGACAGAGGCAGCAGGGTGTACGCAGGAACCTAAGGGTGTGTTGTTTCTGGAAGACAACAAGGAGTAGAATAGCTATTTGTTCGCAGATTTATGTGTTTTAATTTCTCCGTGATTTTTTAATTTATTGCAAAAATGGAAGTACGTTGCTCGAGTTCTCTGAGTTATTGAATCCTGACGTCCTGCTTGGAAGAGCTGTGACCTTTGCTTGTACTTGAACCAAAAGACTTTGAATTCTCGTGTCATGTACTTCAGATAACCAAATGCTACTCATGTGATTGGGTATGGCGGGTGAATGTAAGGAGAAAAAAGACTTCTGTTGAAGTGAATATGGTGTTTCATACGAAAATATAGATAGCTGTGTCCAGTAAGTATAGGTGTTACACTGTCATGATGTTAGATTCAGCGTTTACCTCTAAGAAAAATACACTGCATCCTAGAGCCTGCAGATGTTTTGGTGTTTGAGCAGAAGCGTGCTCTGTGTGGTCACAAAACCTGCACCGGATGAAAACATTTCTCTGTGTCTAACTTTGCTCCTAGTATCAGGCAAAGATGCGTGCGATCTTTACTTGCTCTAGAGGAAGGAGCGTTGATGTCTGATGTTTTGAAAGCACCAACGCTTGTTTCCTTTCCTTCTTGTTCCTGGCTTTCTCTGCAGTCCCAACAAAGCCGAGTTCATCAGAGCCAAGTATCAAATGTTAGCGTTTGTCCACCGCCTGCCCTGCCGGGAGGATGACAGCGTCACTGCCAAAGATCTCAGTAAGGTTAGTGGGGTTTTGGGGGCAGTGTGCACCAGTGCTGCAGGACGTGTGTAGCAGAACACCCAAGTCTGCCTGAATTCAGTGGGTTTGAGCGAACTGTTGCTGCTGTTCAGCACTGTTATGTAAACAAACGCAGCTTGACCTCAGCCTGAAGCAGCTTTTCTCTGTAACATATAGAGGCTCAGGAGATGGATGGTTGAGAGGCACTGATTTAGGTTAACTGGGAGAAAAAAAATGTTACATAAAGCAGCTCTAGCAAGAATTCTTGTGTAACTGTTTCTAAAAGCATAGCTGAATCGCAGTCACTGCCGCTGCGTTAAGCAGAATCCTTCTTTTTCAGCAACTCCATTCCAGCGTGAGGACGGGGAACCTGGAGACGTGTCTGCGACTGCTCTCCTTGGGAGCTCAGGCCAACTTCTTCCATCCCGTATGAACACGCTCGTTGTTTTGACGCGTGCTCGGCCCTTGGGGCTGGCGGTGCTCGTGCAGATTCCAGCTGACGCACGTTATGTTTCAGTCTTACATCCAGAGCTGCTGATGGAGTAGTGACGGGCTTTTTCTTAATGCCTTGCAGGAGAAAGGCAACACCCCGCTGCACGTGGCAGCCAAGGCCGGGCAGACTTTGCAGGCAGAGCTGCTAGCGGTGTACGGTGCCGACCCTGGCACGCAAGATTCCAGTGGGAAGACTCCAGTTGACTATGCAAGGTAGAAGGCTGTGGCAGCTGTGGTGTTTGTTATGTTGGCTGGTGGCCATCAGTCACGTGAGGAGCCTGCTTAGATACGTTTCTATCCTGAAAATAATTTGACTGTTAAATGCTAGTAATTTTCCAGAAAAAGCCAATACATGATGAGCACAAATGAGCATTTTCACCGTTTCATAGCCTGCGTACTCCAGGTTGCTTGGGACATTTGTGATCCCAATGAAATAGACGGTGCCAGCGTAGCAGCTCCCAGAACAGTAACCTCAAAACGAATGACTACTGCAACTCTGTGTGTGTGCACAGGCAAGGTGGGCACCACGAGCTGGCGGAGCGCCTCGTGGAGATCCAGTACGAGCTCACGGACCGGTTGGCGTTCTATCTCTGTGGCAGGAAACCAGGTAAGCAGAAAAAACTGCACCCCCAGCTCTTCCCGTGTTAATTATTGGCACTTCAAGCTGAAGTGTCTAACGCTTCAAGTGTGTCAGTGTTCGACGCTTTTTATATCCGCTTTGGTTGTTCTGACATGAACAATTGTGTTTCCTTTTATGTATGGCGTCAGGTCTCTAAATTAAAGGAATGAATTGCAAGGGAGCCATAGCTTTTGTAATGCTGGAATTTATTTTAAAAAGATAAAATTCCTTTTTTTTTTTTTTTTAATAAATTCTAATACAGTTGATAAGTTAATTGGAATCTTTTATAACATCAGCAGCTTGTGGTGGGAACCTTCTCTTGAGACGTGCTAGCTTGCTGTGATTGGAGATTGAGTGAGCACCTGCAAGATGAGCTGCCCTGTGCGTGCATGTGTTCTGGGTTTCTCATTGCTGTGTCTTCGTGGTGAAACTGAGCAGCAGCCACATAACCTGACAACATTAGAACTGCAGCCCACTAAAGTACAGTTTGTTTTCACTCCTAGATCATAAAAATGGACAGCACTTTGTTATACCTCAGATGGCAGATAGGTAAGTTGCTGATTCTGTGGCATCTCTGAAAGCTTTTTTTTTTTTTCAAACAAAGAAAAAACCCCACCAACCCTAAATAGTTAAATTTAAAACTTGACTTTCTCCTTTGAAATAACTTTTAAGTTTGTTGTCGTTTTAACTTTTCAATGTGTGCCTGTATCAATCTTTGAAAGTCTTTTTTTTTCTAAAAAAAAAATTGGAATTTAAACAAAATCAGAAAAACATAGAAGCTTGTTTGCTGATATGCAGATGAGGTAACTAAAGAAATTGATTTAGTTAATTTAATTAAATTAAACACTTGGGTATTTCTGTTAATTCCCTGTTACAACATTTCCAAACAAACATTTGCAAAAAGGCTGAGTTTGTGACAGTTTGTCCTGGTAATCAGAGTGCTGCCGAGGTTTGACCACGAGCAGTTAAACCCCTTCTGCATGAAGTCCCGTTGTATTAATCCTAAGCCCCTATTTTTCTTTTATTGCTGTGCAATTGGAAATAAGACGGCTGTAAGTAAACTGCTGCTCAATTTATTGCTTGTAACGTTTCTATGAGAAACTGTAAGTGAAAATTAGAGAGCTGCTATGCCATCACTGGTACAGTACCCTGTGGTAACACCCGTGACGCTTCTATGATGATGTGTTCAGCTGTTGGATAAAGAACTCCATGTTCTCCATGCAAAGCTCTTTGCAGAGCAGAGTGAGCATCGTTTGCCTCGTTAGGCAGAGGTGGAAGCTGGCGTGGGGGGAAGATGACTGGTTCAGAGGTGCTTGGAGCACAGCGGGGCTCTCACCTCCGCCTGATGCCCTCTGCTGGTCTCTGTTGTGCTTGTTTCTCCTCCGTGGGTGACTGCCTGCATCATTCCCTGTGATGCCGTTTAATCATGCAGAGATGTGCTTGAGCCGTTTCATCCTCGTAGGTCAGGGCTGTCACCCCCTGGGTGATACAGATACGGGCTCCAAATTTGCCAGCTTCCTGGCGTGCTGCAGCCATTTGCCAGCCTGCTGGTCGCCTGCCTCCTGCACGGCCCCGTGGAGCAAACCCTGTGATTCTGGAACAGTTAGCGGGTTACAAACCGTCCAAAAATACGGAGAGATCAAGGATATCAAATAAAAGAAATGTTAGTCATGGACGTGTGTAGGATTTGTGTTTGAACAGGGCTGCCAGTGCTGCAGATTTGATGATCACATTCTGTTTTCTTAGCAGTCTAGATGTATCAGAACTCGCAAAAGCAGCGAAGAAGAAGCTTCAGTCTGTGAGTAAAGCTTCAGCGCGTGCTGTGCAACGTCTGTGCCCCAGCGTGGCCAATGCTGCACTTCATCTGTCGAGCTGGTGTCAGCCACCAGTAATTAATTCCTTCCTAAATGAATGCCACCTCTGTAGCTGCCTGAAAACACGGCAGAAACTGAGGAGCAGAGGTGAAGATCGACCCATGACGCATAAGAGCGATTTGGTGCTGTTTGGGGTAGTGTCTCTGCCTCCGTCTCCCCAGTTCAGAGCCTTGAACTTGGTGCCGCATCTTTGCTATGCATTTGCGTGTTAGGTGTTGACATTTGCCCTTAACTTTCTGGGAAGCCGGAATGGAATGTCACTGTCTGCTGGCTAGATGATGTTGATGCAAGCTCACTAGTGTTCCTGAGGTGTTGGTGTCCATATCCTTGTACAAGTTAGGGTGGGGGCATCGTCCTTCTAGTTGAAGCTTTTAGCTGCAGCACATCGTATCAAAAGGTGAAGAAGTCACGGCTGGAGGAAGCGCAGTCCTGGTGACGTTCCTCTATTCCACAACATTTAATTTTCTTTGAAGATAATGCTGGCTGCCGTGGTGTTCAACCAGCAATCAGTACAAACCCAGCGTGGGTCCTGCTCTTAGGCTGGCTTTCTGCTGTCAGTCATTCTGAATGCACAGCTCGCTGAAAGCACGCGTGCTCCTCCGCTGCCTCTGTGCAAGCTGAGGTGGGCTGACCGCACCCCTGGGCAGCAGGGCTGCTGAGGGGGGGCTGAGCTGCAGGCCGGGGAGCAGGCAGCTGCGTGGGCCGAAAGCTGCGGAGCGAGAGCAGAGTTGTGTGTTCGATGTTGCAGAGGTCTCGGTAGGGCTGGTTTAGATCTGAGCTGTAATTGTTCTCTTCTGCCCCTAGCTAAGCAACCACTTGTTTGAAGAGCTTGCCATGGATGTGTATGATGAAGTTGACAGGAGGGAAACAGACGCAGGTGAATGGAATGTGTTTAAAACTTGAATTGCTGCGTTGCATAGAAGGTGCTATTTGCAAGCACGTGTTCTGTTTAAAGCGCTTCTGTGTAGTTTCTTTGCCTATTGTGTTGTCTTCAGGTGCGTGTTAATTTAAAAAAAAAAAACACAACTTTTTTTTCCAAAATAAAGAGCCTTCTGGAAAAAAATCCTTCCTTTGAATAGATTGATTTTGTGCTTGAACTGTGGTCTTTGTTTCTTTGTCAGGAAACCCTGCCAGGCAGATTAACCCCTCTCTATTTTTTTTATTCTGTGAACAGTTTGGCTTGCTACTCAGAATCACAGCACACTTGTGACAGAGACCACAGTGGTCCCTTTTCTTCCTGTAAATCCTGAATATTCCTCGACCAGGAATCAGGTATGTGATCTTCCTGACGCTGTAGAGCTGTTCTTATCTAACAGGCCAGTCGTTCCGAGATGTTGCTTTACCGTACGTCGTTACTGTAGAAGAGTAGCCAAAAGGCTGCTTGGAGTGAGCACGAAATAGTGTCACGGTACCTCTGCAGCTGCTTAAGTTCAGCGGTCAGCTCACTGTGGTCTTTGTTCTACCTGCGAGCTGTGCTGTTCGCCTGGTAGATGATGTGCTTCTTATTTTTTACCCTTGTGTTTCTGTAACTCAGGGAAGGCAGAAGCTGGCTCGGTTCAATGCCCATGAGTTTGCTACGCTGGTCATAGATATCCTGAGTGATGCCAAGCGGCGGCAGCAGGGGAATCCTCTCTCTGGCTCAAAAGGTGAGGTGGGGTTGGCAGCTGCTGTGTGACAGCATCATTCAGCAGCGCTGCATCAGGGAGGGAAGGGACCCGAGCTGCACCTCTTCTGGTCGGTGGCTGGAACAGCATTGGTGTGCTAATGCTCCTTTCTGGCTCCTGTTTACATCCAGGGCTTTGCTGAAGTTGGGATGCTGTGGAGCTTATTGTTAACTTGTCTCAAAGTGCTTTTGCTCTTTCTTTCTTGAGCATGGGAGGTACCAGAGAGTACAAATACCTGTGCCAAGAAATGGAGCCCCAGCTCTAGCCGTAAAGGCACTGGACAACATCTGAACACTAGTTCTCTCTGTGGAGAGAAATTATTTAAAAAAAACAAACAAACTTCCTTTTCTAAATATTTTTTTCTGTATTTTTTCAATTGAATGTTGACATCCATTTGTCCTATGTAGTTTATTCTGTGAATATTTTATATTTAATTAATGTGAATTTTATTAAGCTGTCCAAGCCTGAGTCGCACCCCTTACTTTATCTTGCCTAAACACTTGCCAGAAATGAAAAGGCAGAACCACAGAACGTTGAAGTTCTGGACAGCAGTAATCCATGCCTACTGGGTGGATCTAAATTGAGTTCTTGTGAGCTGGAATTGCCCAGTGGTACCTTGTTACGGCAGCATATATCTCTGGATGAAGATCTCTTTTTTTTTTTTTTTTTTTTAATTACTTTTATGCCCTTCCATTTCTCCTCCAAACTTACCAGTACATCTTAAAATGAATTTTGATTAACAGAAAATGTGGAACTGATACTGAAATCCATCAGCAATCAACACAGCAGTGAAAGCCAGGACAATGACCAGCCCGATTACGACAGCGTCGCTTCAGACGAAGATACAGACCTGGAAACAAGTGCAGCTAAATCCAGCAGGCAGAAGGTGGGTTGGAGGTGCTAGTACACATGCTAAATTTTATTCGTAAAGTTAATCTGAAGTCAAGGAAAAATAATATGCATATTTTAACTTCCAACTTCACCTTGGAATCATGCCTCAGCCTATGTACTTTCTAACAGAATTAGGCGTTGTGACTTAGAGAATTCATACTGAAAATAAAATGCTCCTTTAGAAAAATAAACCATGCCTCTGAGCATGTCTGGAGGTAAGATAGCGACCCAACTGCACAGGTGAAATAATTGGATCTCCTGAAACACTTCTAATCAGTGGTTTCATGGTATTTCACAAGCGCTTAGCTCTTCCCGCTGAAGAAGTCTTTACAGCATATCAGTGCTGGATGTTTGGAACCATTCCTGAGAATAATGCAGCGTGCTGAGAAGGGGTGGTGAATCCTGCTGCTCGTAGTTTGATCTGCCCTGGTAACATGCCCTCTGGACACTTGTAACCCGTCTTCGATGGCTTTCCAGCTCCTTCTTGCACATGTAAAAAGATTTCTTATGAAGCAGTGTTGTTTCACTGCTTGAAATGCTGAGGCAAACAGTTTGGTGCTTAGGAGATCTAAGAGCTTATTGACATAAAATTTCTTTTATATTGGCCTAAAACAACACGATGTATGGGTCATACTAGTTTGAGCTTAATTTGAGCTGTGATTCCTTTAAGTAAGTAAAGTAAGCTGCTGCTATCTCATTGTCTTGTTTTCTTTTTGTAGTCTCAAGGTTTTCTCTCTCTGTTCGTAGAGCCTGGATTCAGACTTGTCAGATGGACCAGTCACAGCCCAAGAATATTTGCAAGTTAAAAATGCATTGGTGGCTTCTGAGGTAAAGATTCAGCAGTTAATGAAAGTGAACATCAACCTGAGCGATGAGCTGAGGATCATGCAGAAGAAGGTAAGAAGCACAACAGCGTGACCCCATCTCGTGGTGTGTTTGCAGCTATCCAGAATGAGACTGCTGAAACTGAGGATGCAGTGACCCAGCGCTAGGGTAGCGAGACGAGCTTTAAAACGGGCCTGCTTTAGGATCAGGCGGGAACCTGTCTGTGTACCAGAACTTACATCTGCATGGAGTTCGCTGTCCTGTTTGTCATCCCAGCCTGGAAGGGGCTGGCTGCTTCTTCAGGTGGATTCCCATACCCAGTGCTAAAGGTCTGTTTTCCAAGTAGTCACCACGCTGCAAGGCTTGTAGCTTGTGCTGCAGCAAGCTCTCCCTGAAGAGAAAGTTGGCTTCAGGGTGTTCAAGCTGTCCTCTTGCAGAAAAACCTCTGCTGGGAGCTTTTTTCCCCTCGCTGATTTGAGGCAGAGGCTGACACTTTGGGGAGCAGAGGGCACCACAGAGCTCGTGGCACCTGAGGCCCAGCAAAAGTGCAGCAGACTCAAAGGTCCTTGTCTGTTCAGTGCCATCCTTGTGTTAGGATTGCGTTCAGCCTTTGGGACGATTGCAGCGGTGAATACAGAGAAGAACCAAAGAGATCTCAGGGTGGTTCCTTGGTCTTTTAACAGCTTGCACTGCTCAAGCATTTTTCTTTCTCAGTTTGAATTGACTTGTCACTTACACTGAGTTTCCTGAAGCAGATCTCATCTGCGTGTGGGAGAAAAAATCAGGGCCTGTGAACTGGCACTGCAGTGTATTCATGTGGTGTGGCAAAAGAGAGGCCGCTGCTCTGCTGCAGGAGAACTTGTTTTTCAGAAGAGCCCAGCCAGGGCTCACCTCGAGGAGGCGGCGCTGGCTGTGTGTCCCGAGGGCTCGCGCCCTGCGGGACCGCTCTGGGCTCGCGCGTGGTGGCTGTGGGTTGGCCGAGAAGCAGCACAGCAGTGGGATGCAGGGCAGGGAGGAGCAGTGACAGCTGCGTGAGCTCTGAGCTGCTGGGACCTTCAGCACAATATGCTGATACTTATTTTTTTTTTCTGCATCTTGACTTTATGATGTGTTAATATAGCAAACTTACTCCGAGCAACTCCACAAGAACCGGAATCGTTGGAATTTTACAGTCCACCAAGTACATGCAGTAAAAAAGCTTTGAAATAATTTCTTGTTGGCTTCTTAGAAAGCAGTAGCTGATACTTTGTTTTCATAAGCTAAACTCTCCTCTTGCTTTGCAGAGCAAGCTCTGGTTCTCTTTGCACTGCCTCTGGTGTCTCTGCTGTAGTTTTGGCCTTCTCAGTTTTCGTGGGCCTTGTGTTTGAGTCCTCTTCTAAGTTCTCGTGTTGACTGCTAACATGGGTCACCTTGCATGACAGAGTTGTTCCGTTGGCAGCCCTTCCCCACGCATCCTCCTTGTGTTACGTGGTTCGTGCGCCAGTACAGCCAGCCTGGAAGAAACAGATTGTGTGTTTTTGACTCCACCAGCCAATTTTAAGCTCCAATTTGACTGGCATCCCAGCAAAAAAGTGCTGGAAATCAGATCATCAATATTTGCTAAATCTGCAACGTAGCTATTTCTGTGCTTATCCCAAACACGTCAGTTAGATTTTGAAAACTAAACCAAGCCATCTCCTGGTAGCTGGATTTCCGAGTAAGGCAGACAAGCGTGTGTGGGCTGGTCCGGTTGCTTTTGGCGCTTGCTATTAGACAAACAAAGTCCCACTGCTAAACATTTCTTTCAGCTTCAAACGCTACAGAGTGAAAATACCAGCCTCAGAAGACAGGCCACAACAAACATATATCAGGTCCAAACTGGCTCTGAGTACACAGACCCTACCAACAATTCTTCCTTAAAGCGACGACCGTCCGCACGGGGTAGCAGGCCCATGTCCATGTATGAGACTGGATCAGGTCAGAAACCCTACCTCCCCATGGGAGAGGGCACATACCCCGAAGAGAGCATAACAAGACTGCAGCCTTTTCCTCCACATGTAAGTAAAACTGCTGATGCTTCTGCATTTCTCCTTCTGTTCAGCTTTCCTGTCTCTTCCAGCTGTGCTCACTTACCGAAGCTGCTCAGCTGTCCGCTTTGGAGTGCCTTTGAGCTGTGAGAATTGTTACTGTTTGCTGTATTAACATGTCTTCAGGAGCTTGGTGTTTTGGAAAGTAAAAGCTGTGACAGGTCTGGAACATTTAAGCTGGAGCTTTTGGCTTCTGCTCAGCTGTTTCCTTTAACCGCAGTATATTTGCCCAACATCAGTCTGTGGCTGTTTGAAAACCAGGAGGGGGCAAAAATAGTGTTCCAAGAAGGTAGGTACAGTTCATAGATTTCTTTCCTGAGATATGCAGGTGCATGACAGTTTGTGGTACTCTTGAATGACCTTTGAAAAAACAAATTAAAACTGAAGCCAGCTTTTCCTCTAGGCAGCCAGTTTCCTACTCTGAGTTCGGAACTGGAGGCTGAAGGTGGCTTAGGTCTGTTAGCGGCAGAGATCGCTCTGTCCTGTATGATGCACTAACAGTGGAGGGTTCTGTGCTGGCCACGGGATTCTCACCGGTGTGGGAGGGGGGCCAACATCCTGTGCATCTTCCAAGGAAACGGTGAGCGCACCGGGGGCCAGCGCAGGCGGCTGTGTGCTGCTCCCTGCCCGCCCCCCAGTTAGACTGAAACGAACTCTGTGAAACCTGCCTCATGCAAAGTGATGTTGGCCTGTCAGTGTAAAGGCGTTTCTGGCAGGGAGAAATGTCAGCATTCTGTGCTCTGTGGCTGTGCATGCAAAACACGACAGTGCTGTGCGTAGGTCCTTTACTCTCTGAACTGTTTTGGCATTTGGGTAGGGGTAGTGGTTCTGAAGCATCGCTTCGTTACGTGGAGGCTGGTTCGTCTGGCGTTACGGTGAATGTATTTTATTCTCCTTGGGATTCAGCAGCTCTGAAATACCACTGCTGGAATTACCATGAAGCCAATTGCATTCTGAAAGAATGAAGTCTGCTCCGGCTCAGCCAAGTTCTCAGAATCATTCCTGCTTTGTGTCACCTCCATCGTTTTAAGAATGTTCTTTTATTTCAGTTGAGAATTATTTGTGTTTGTTTTTGGTTTTCCCGAGTGTTTTTCTCTTTCCCCTTTTTAGATCGGGAGGAGTGCGTTTGTGACCTCCTCTTCATCTCTACCTTCCTTCCCCTCCACGCTTTCCTGGTCCAGGGATGAAAGCACACGAAGGGTTAAGTACCTTCCCGTTGGAATCTACCTGGGGGAGGCTCTGCCTCTGTCCTCTCCCCCTCCATGCTGACTGCCCTGGTGCCCGCATGAAGCAGCGTTCCAGCTCTTTGTCTCTCCCACACCACGCTGTGGACACTTGCCTCTCTCTAACTTCACAACGCCTCAGACCTGCAGCATTTATTTAACCCTGTGCACAGTTGCTCCAAATCATTCGTTCAGCTGCATAACCACGAGAGCAGCCAGCACACGGGTTGGCTGCTGCTTGGGGAGTGATTTGGCAGCTCACTGATACTTCGTAAGCCCACGTGCAGCTCTTCCTGCTGACTAAAATGCACTGCATGGGGCACGTGCATGTCCTAACTTCACAGCCTGCCGCCGTGGGGCTCTGCCTGCTCCCGCACCGCCCTGCCTGACCCTTTGCCTTGCAGGTGTTAGTTTGTCTGGAGCGAGTGCCTCAAGCACCCGAGCACGTTGCGTGCCCCAGTCGGCGCCGGCCCTGCTTCCTGCTGCCCTGGCAGATGGGAGCTGCTTCTAGCAGGACTGCTTTCGGGTCAAGATGAAAGACACTGAGAGTGTGCCAGGGGAGTTTAGTTGGGTGTTCCGCCAGGATCTACACAGCTTTGTTAGTACTGCTGCTAACAAAAGCACTTCAGGAAGAAAAACTGGAATGTTAAATGCATTCTGCAAGCTCTTGTTATTCCAAAGAGACTGTCTTTGCTGCAGCCTCGTGCATGAACTGTTAGCTATTTGAAGAAGCCTCAGCCAGCTTCGTCAGCTTTTTAAAACATTTTTCTCTTTCCTGTAGTGGGACGTCTAAATGTAGTCGTACTCAAAGTCACGTGCCAGAAGTGAGCAGAAGGGCCACCTTGCATGGGGACACGCTTAGCGTAGCCACGCGGTTTGACAGGCTCGTCTGTGCCAGCTGCTCTTTATTTTTTTGTTAGGGATCCTTGTAACAACTGAGAGCTGCCTTCAGAAGGAAGGCAAGAGCACGCTCCATTTCCAGCTGTGGCACAGCACGTGTTTTGGGCTGTGAAGGGGCTGTGACTGGTGCCGTGGGCCCTGGGCAGGGGCAGCGCAGCGTGTCACGGACCGATGAGTGCTGAGGGCGAGCAGCCCGTGGCTCTGACGCTGCTGTGCCACCAGCCTGAGCTCGCAGAAGCTGTCCTCTGTCACTGGAATGACTTGAGGCCTCAGTCATTAAACCTCTTTAACTTTGAGGGAAATACCAGGTCCTTCAGGGTGTTTTTAACATTGATGGCTCATTTCACAGGAAATTGTGAGTGGCTTACACCTGTTTTGCAATATTATATGTTCATAATTTAAGCTTGGCTTATTTCTCTGTTAAGACACCCAAGAGTAAACTTGAGAGATAGTTATTTGTGTTTCTCTATAAGAGTTAACTGACTTTGAAATGATCTTTCAGGAAGAGTTCTTTTCTTTTTTTTTTTTTTAATTCCACTTTTTCTGTGTGGTTGATGCAATGAAATCAGTACCACCGCATTCCATGTCTTGGACAATCACTGCAGAGTCTCTAGTCAAATGTCGCAGCATAATGCTGAATGTTTTCACAGAGTCTGTGGGTTTAGTGGCTGAGTGCCCATACTCAAGCCTCTTCCCAACAGTGCTGGCTGTTAAAAGGGAATATCTTGTTCAGCCAAATGCAGGTTTGGGTTTGGCTGCAGCTTATATCATTACAGCGTAGTATTGGAAACTTGTAGAGGTTTTTTTTTTTTTGCTGGTTTTTACTGAACACTGATTCCACTGCTAGACTAAAATACTGAACCCATAGAATCCCCGTTTTGTTAGTTAATCGTTGTCATTTGTGTTTGTGACCGTGGTGCAGACATTGCCATTCATCATGCTGTTCTCTGTGTGGCTTGGAGAGGGGAAAGGTCAGACCCTACATATAAAATCCATGTCTTGGAAAGATGTCTGCCACTTCTTGGAATTTACCTTTAGTGGCTGTCCTGAGAGGTGAGCATTCAGAAAAAAAACACAGAGCTATCATTGCCAAAGCGTGTGGCTCCGGGATGCTGACCGAAGGTGTCCCTTACAACCAGACACTTGAGATTCCCCCCCATCTTGACTCCAGAGTTGCTGCAGGGCTCCAGGCCTGGTTCCGCAGCGGGGCAGAGCTCCCCGGAGGGTGAGCAGCGCACGCGGACGGGGCGGGAGCTGGCGCAGAGCCTGAGCAGCGTGCGCAGGGACGCTGGCGTGGCCGCTTGGGATGGGCGAGCTGCAGCAGGCGCCGCTGGTGAGCGCTGCAGTTTGTGAGGTGCAGGGCCTGGCCCAGGATGGGAGCGTGCCGCAGAGGGCTTCAGGCTGAGTCTGAGCGACCTGTCCAGAGAGGCTGTCGGCAGGTGTTCGTAGCATCAGCCTCCAGGATGTCGTACTGCCTGGGTGTGAGCTGTGCGAGAAGGCCAGACCAGGTCAGAGAAGGGAGCCTAGTGTGTCAGTCTGCTTTGAATTTCTCCCTGTCAGAGGGGCTGTACTGCTGTGTGCGCAAGGAGAGTGCTTTTGAGCTGTTGTGGTGCAAGGATGCTCCCTTGTGTTAGCAGCCCTCTGTTTGAGAGGGTAAGAGACCAAAAAAACCCCCACCCAAATACATGAACGGGAGTCTAGGGATAAGAACAGCATCACCCTTGCACACGGGTTGGATGCTCTGCTGGGAGGTGCGGAGCTGGTCTGCATGGGAGCAGGAGGTGGTACGAGTTCTGCCATCGCACCTGGGAGGAAGCGCAGGGCTCAGGAGCAGGGGTGGGCTGGCTTGTGGCGTGGATGCAGTCCCCGTGTTTTTACCCAGCAAGGGCCGTGCAAAAGAGCAGGAGAACACTGGGCCTCTGACTCTGCAGTGGGCCTCAGCTCTGGTTGGTGGCCAGCAAGGGGCACTGGGCCCTGGAGCAGCAGCTGGTGCAGGGGCTGTTGTGCTAAAGAGCAAACCCACGCACATGGGACGTGGTGCTGGCACTGTGCTGAAAGAAATCTGTCTTTGTTGCAGGCCTCGAAGCTGGAGAAGCAGAGCAGCGTGCCCGAGAGCGACTACGATAACCCCACGGCCCCTCTGGAGCTGGAGGAGACGGGGTGGGTGCGGTGACACAGAGCCTGGGAGCTAGGTGGGGATGAAGCGCGGTGCTGCGGAGCCAACCCTGGATTGTTCCTCCGCAGGTCGGGCAGGAAGGGGCGGCAGAGGAGCCTCATCTGGCAGGGAGAGGGCTCCATCCCCGAGGACACCGACACAGCCCCCAGCTCCAGTCTGCCCAGCACAGAAGATGTGATTCGGAAGACTGAGCAGATCACAAAGAATATCCAGGAGCTGCTGCGAGCAGCGCAAGAGAACAAGCACGACAGGTATGGTGTGAGCGCAGGGAAAGCTCTGGAGTTCGTGAGAAAATGAAGAGAACTCTGAGAGTTTTCGGAAGTACAACTGCCCCTACCACATTAATGCTGAAATCCTGGCCTCACACATGCGGAGCATGTAGGTCCGTGCTGTCCTCTGGTGTACTGGAGGACCTGTGGGGTGAGCAGGGACAGGTGTGAAGCAAAAAGCCCCAAAAAGCCAGGGCAGCCCCCTGCAGGCCGGCTGTGCCTGCAGCACTGCCTGCCCCCTGCCCAGGGCTGGGGCAGGGACTGGGAGCGCTCGTGGAGTCCCGCTGCAGAATGGCAGTGTTGGTTAAGGTACGGTCAGGCGAGGGTTGCAGAGAAACTGCTGTGAGTGGAATTCCTCTTGGGTCTTCAGGCTGCAGCCCGTAGGTAAGGGCACCCTGCAGAAGTGTGATGGCACCAAGTCTTGTGTCAGAAGGTGGTGAAGCAGGCAGGATCTGGCTTTCCCATTAAAGCCGTCGTACAGGTAACAGGTAGCTTGGTAAGCAGGAGGCTGTTGATCAGCACGTCAGGTAACACAGCTTCAGCTCCCTCAGAACTTCTGGCCCAGTCGAACAATTAACTTCCAGAACAGCCAGGAGCAAATAAAAGCGATGGTCGCAGCCTGCTCGGCAGGTCGTGCTCCTGCACGGCTCATTCGGAGGACTGTAAGTCACTGTTACAACATGGTCTAGGTCTGGAACAGTTCTGGTCTCCAGAAAAAACAAGCTCTCAGGTCTCACCTCTGAGCTCTGTGTTCTGCCTCCAGCCCTCAGCTCTGTGCCCACCGCTGCCTGCATCAGCACCCGGTGGTTTCTGTTAGACCCTTGCTTCCTGCCTCGCCGAGAGAAGCACACGACAACGGGGCCGCTCTTGTTGTGTGTTTTTTTCCTTCTGGTCCTTTCCTGTTTTTAGAAAGGGCAGTGCAGGGCCCTTCCTTCTCACGCTGGGTGGCGAGCCCTAACGTGTTTGTGCTGAGCTGGCTGCCCTCTGCCGTAACCCCTTCCGCAGCAGTCCTTTGTTGTGTGATTCTCACAGATAAGAAGCAGCAGTAGGAGGAGGAGTTGTAAATGACTTTGGGGTTTATGTATGTCACAGTTTACAGTATTTGAATTTTTTTTAAAAAAATCATTGGAGGAAGCAACGCAGTGTGCCCAGCTTTCAGCTGTAAGGTGGATGCATGTCTGAAGAACCTGGGCTCTTCCTGTGCCTGCTGCGCCCTGTGTGGGGTATGGTGTTCGGCAGCGCTTACACGAGCGTAATCCTCACTGACCTGTGAAGCTGTTCTCTGCTCTCCTGTTCCCTGGCTTAGTCTCAGGGGGCTGAGAACTGCTCAGCATGGAGCAGGCAGGAGATGGAGTGCGTCCTCCCCTTGCCGTAGGGGGAACGCTCCTGTAACAGGCTGAGGTAGCTGGGGACGCAGTAAAACGGCTTCCAGGTTAGCGCTGGGAATGCTGTAGATGAGGAATCACATGCTGCACAGATGATCAGACAGTGAGAAAATGATGCAAGATATCATCCATTAATGAAATACCTTTTTCCCTTTTTTTTCTTTTTCCCTCGCTTTCTTCCTCTCCTCAACGGGCCGAGCAGACCCCTGGGGCGTGCGAGCGCGCTGGGGCTCAGGCACAGCCTCGGCTGCTGCAGCACGCTGCGACCCCGGGCCGAGAGAGCTCCCCTGCAGCCCCTGGGCAGCCAGCAGCCCGCTCCAGCCTCCTGGTACTCTGGCCTCTGTCCCTGCCTCCCAGGCACAGTGTCCTTTCTCTTTCTCTCTGCTGCCTTTCTCCCTCACGCGCTGTCTGCACAGGGGTCGTAGAGGCTATGCACGAAATGCTTCGGGGGGTAAAGGAACCGCAGGGGGCTGTGAGCCCAGGAGGCTGCTGGCTCAGCTGGGGCTCCTGGAGCAGAGCCACAGGCTGGAACGGCAGCAGCCTCTGCTTCAGGAGACCCTCCTGTCTCTGTTCTGTTGGCCATCAAGGTGAATTGGGACAGTTAACAGCACAGTATATGGTTGCTGCTTCTGCGCACTGTAGCAAAAGTAGCAGAATTTTCGTGGTTCCCCACATGCAGCTTCCCCATCTTTCAGTTTAGGCCTTCAGCCATTCGTACAGCTGGCATGCTGAACTTGTCTTAAATCATTAAAAAAAAAAAGTGTTTAACTAATGTCTTCTAACCTGACCAAAATATTAATGCCAAAAAAAAAAAAAAAGAAATGTAAGTGAAACATTCTCTAAAACAGAATTTCCCAAGTTTTAGCCCCAGGTATTGCTGCCAGATAAATACCAGAAGTGGAAGGAGAGGTTGCCTCCGCTTACTGGTGATGGTGGATTCTCTTCCAAGCTGCCGCTCCTGTACCACCCCGCTGGGACGCGAGCGCACCGCGTGTGTCCGGTCATCCCGTGAGCCTACAGTGGGCGCTCAGGCCGTGCGATAACGGCTTTCCTCCGGGACACGCCGTCGGCTTCCCAGCTAACCTGGGGAACTGGAGAAATGTTGTGAAATGTGCAGTCTTCTTCGTTCAGGTGCTTCCAGGGCTCTGTCTGCCTTGCTAGTGGAGAGTTTACCGCAGGCTGACTTCTTGCTGAGGTGCAGGGCTGGCCGGCGTGCCTGGCAGGGAGCTCACCAGCAGAGTGGGAATTACAGGGAGCTTGACAGATTTCCTCCACCCGTAGGTTATTTGGAAGGACTCGGGTGATTTGAGACGTACAGAAATACTTTTCTTTTTTTTTTAAAGCAATTTTCCTGCATTGCCAAAATGACTCCAGTGTGTTGCCTCTGCATTTTTGACCACATCTGACCCATTTTTGCACATCTGCTGTTGCAAGGTGACCGCATAAAATGACTGTGGGGTTCTGTGGTGATTGTTTCTGCTTGAGAGGGCAATGGTCCTCCGTAACCTACAGATGCTAACTGTTTCTCCTGAGTGCTGTTGCTTTGTGATTTTTGAGGTTCTTCTGCTGAAGATTGAGCCATGTTAATCACCTAATGCTGAAACTGAGCCTCTGAAGCTTAAAAACAAGTCTCAGAACGAGGCCATTGGCAGAGCACGCTAACAGAACACTTCACGGCGCCTTGTGGTTGATGGCTTTAAGACGTGTTTTGAGCAGACTAATTTTCACCTGGTGTGCAGGTCCGAAGTGGTATCCATGAGGACTAATGGAATCTGCATTTGTTTTAGCAGCTCTCCCTTATTAGCTCAATAGAACTATGGGATATTTAGCCTGAAACCAACTTCTGTGGAAGCAGCTGGTAGCTAAAGCTGCATGCACCTGTGAAGTGCTGTATCAGCACCGCGCGTTGTCTCCTGTGCTCAGATTCACCCAAGAAGGCAGCCTGGCGTTCCCCAGCTGCCTCCATGTGATGTTTTACCTTTACCTGAACTTTACCAAAGCAGCAGGGTGCGGATTCTGCGCTGGCAGGTGGACACCAGCCTTTCCACCCGTGAGATGACAAAGGGAGGTCCGTGCACAGCGCTGCGCTGCCGGCTCCGGCTGGTCAGAACTGCTGCAGGGATGGAACGCACCCTGGGGTCCAGGCGTGTCCTCGGCGTGCGTCTGCAGCAGGCTGAAGTGCTCTGGCAGCCAGGCACCTGCCGCTGGAGGTGCTTCAGAGCTTACCTGGGAAGCGCTGGGTTGCAGGCTTAGGGAGGTCAGACGCCAGGTCCCGACGCCAAGTGTTACAGTTGGTGTTTTAGGCGTCCTGTGTTTTGGTAGCATAGGTACAACGTGATTTTGGAAGGGTGTCTGCTTTGTAGCTCACACGGGGGGAGAAAAGTGCAGAAATACTGTCTGTATTGCCAGAGAGGTACGGACAAGACAGCTGTTAACCTGTTTCTGTAAGAGCTGGGCCAGCGTGTGAGCTCGTGCGCAGTCAGCATTCATGGATGCGTGCTCCCAGCAGTGCAGACACGCTGGGACTTCGGCTGACAGGGCCTGGCATAATGGGTCTGAGCAGTCCTTGCTCCGAAGAAACATTGATCAAAGCGTAACGAGGAGAAATAACTGTGTGTCGTTTGAGGCCTTGCCTCCAAAGTCACACGGCTGTACGCAAACCTGAGCTGCAGCGTGCTGGGGAATGCTTAGCAGGGGCGCTGAGAATCACCCCGCTGTGTGCTGCAGCTACTTCAGCTGCCTGAAGCACAGCCTACACAGGCAGTTTCAGACTATGCATGGGGTTTCTGTTAGCCAATTCCTTTTAGAATAACAGCCCCTCGCTAGTGGAGGTGAAGAGGAAGAGAGGTCCTGACGTAACGAATGGTGCCTGGCATCTCTTTGCAGCTATATACCGTGCTCCGAGAGAATACACGTGGCAGTAACGGAAATGGCAGCCTTGTTCCCTAAAGTAAGTGTGGTTTTGGCTTCAGTCTTTGTTAAATGAAAACCAAAAGGAGGGCGACATGAGGCTCGGTTTTGAGTCTTCCCTCCTTGTATTTATTCCCGTGCTAATCAGGAGAGGTTGATCTGTGTATCTAACTTCACTCTTGGGCTTTCACCCTGAAGAACTGCATACAGCTCCTCAAAATCTGGGAGCTACTTGCCTCCAGCTTGAGGAGTCATGGGGTCATCCTCCCATGTTGCTAGGCCCCGGGGTTTCCCTCTGAATGCCATTGCCTGTGTTTCTCATATGCGGGCACGTTTAGATCTTTCTTCACAGCAAACGTTAGGGAGTGAAGTCTCATCATTAAGTTTTTGCAGAGCCGTATCTGGCTCTACGATCCTGCCAGGAGAATCTCAGGCTGCGGTGCCCGTCTGAGCTGACCGCCCTGTACAGGCTCTGCCCTGACGTCGGCAGGACGGGCGTTACAGCGTGGGTAGGGGCAGCTCCATAGAGGAGGGCGGGAAGCAGCATCCCCTGCACGTACCTGAGCTCAGAGAGGAGGAGTTCTGGGGGCTTCTTCCACCCACTCCCACCCTGCTTCCCTGCAGCGGTGGCTTCCAGCTCCCGCAGAGCGCAGAGCCCGAGCAGCAGCTGTCTGCCCAGCGGAACACCGGCACAGCGCTGCTCCCTCAATGGTTCTGTTCTGTCTGCTTCACCTTCTGCCTTCCCAGAAACCCAGATCCGAGCTGGTCAGGACTTCCTTGCGCCTGCTGACGTCGAGCGCCTACAGGCTGCAGTCCGAGTGCAAGAAGGCGCTGCCCGCGGAGCCGTGCCCCGCGGCCGACGTGCAGCTGGTGACGCAGCAGGTCATCCAGTGCGCCTACGACATCGCCAAGGCCGCCAAGCAGCTGGTCACCATCACCACCAAAGAGAACAACAACTGAGCAACACTCGGCTTGTTAGGCTTTTTTTTTAAAGGTTGAATCTCAAGCAGAGGTGTGGAACTATTCACATTTTTACAAGGAAAAAACTAAAGGGGCAAGAAACTTTTTTTTTTTAAAACTCAGTATTATTTTTGCATGTTTTCTAACAATTTTAATGATTAATTTAACCCACTGCCTTACTTTGTGCCTGTGTTGCCAGTTTAGTTACAGATAATAGCGTGTTGCAAATAGCTGTCGAGCCCGTCTCCCGTCCCAGCGCCGTGCCCGGCTCTTGCTGGACGTCTCCTGGGGGCCGCCTCCTGCTCCCAGGCGCGGCTTGCCAGGCTCCCGCTGAAGCCAACCGCACATATCAGAGGGCAGAGCCTGGCCTCTGCGCTGTCCATCCTGGAGCCTGGCGTGCAGGGCTGCTGCTGACCGGGAGCTGCAGGGAGACGGGCTCCGAGGGCCCCAGGACCACGACTGCTCGCCCACGGGAGGAACCGCGCAGTCCTGGGACGGAGCACGAGCCCGGTGCTGCCTGCTCCCGTATCAACTGTTGTGCAATAACGGTATGTTTTTAGTCTGCTGGAACAATCGTAGCTGTGGGCATCCGAGCTTATTACATGTAACTATACGAGGTCTTTGTCACTTTATCTGTTTTGGAAGGAATTTGAATTCTAATAGTTACTTTTAGTTGTCACTATGCCATTAATATATGTTTGATGTTACTTTAGGGCATTAGTGGTTAAAATACTATCCTTCGTTTCTGGTTTAGTAACTCATTCTTAAGTTTCCTACAGAATTTTACTGTCATCTTCAAGGCAACATCACGTTTGCAGCAGCATTGATGCAATTTCACTGAAAACTTATGATTTAAAAGAGGGGAAAAAAAAAAAAAAGGAAGTGAGAGTGCCAGTTAAAGGAAGCTGCGTCTGCCAGAGCATATAACCTCTGTACCTCAACCTGTCCAAATGTGAAAAGACTTCTTCCATCCTGTCAGTTTTTTGCAAAGCGTTCAAAAATTGTCAAGCTACATACGGAGCAACGCAGAGTCGGCAGCCTCTCAGAAGGGCAGGCGGGTGCGAGACAGCCGCGCGCGGTTTGGGTTTTTCCACTCGTAACAGTCCGTGAAACTTTGAAAAATAGGCAAGAGCGTAATTACAAAAATGAGTCTAAACTCCATAGGAAAATCACTCGCCTCCTCCCATCCACTTTGGGAGTGTGCTGGGATTTCGAAGGAGCTGCTGTGCAGCTGGCTGGCAGCTGGGTCAGGCGCGAAGCTGCACGGCTGCGGCAGCTGTCACGTGGCAGCAGCTGACGCGAACGTTCCGGCAGGTTTCACAGACACGGTTGAGTCAGGAGCGGCTGACAAACAGGTCTGCAGCACGGAGCGTGCCAAAAGGCTTTGTGGTGGAAAAACGGCCGTAGTTAGCCGACAACTGGAACAACCGTCAGCGGCTCCTTCCTCTGCAGGTCGCGCTGCGTTGGTCTGTACGCACAGCCTCCAGGTGCGGATCCCTGCCCGTCGCCCCTAGCTCCGTTTTCAAGGCAGTGCAAGTTTGAGGGAGCAGATGACAATCCAGGACATTAATCTTCTTCAGGGTAACTTTTATTTTTCCTTTCTACACTTCTGAATCCTGGAGCTGTCTCTAAACTCGCAGGAACGCAGACAGGCTGGGGTTAGAATTGTAAAAGACATCAGTGAAACATGCTTCCCAACCAGGCAGCTGGCAATTGAATGCGTTGATAATCTCCTGGTATCGCTGAACGGCAGCAGGTGCTGGCTGTACGTCTCTCAGGACCCCGCTCTATGCTTTAACGCATCTGCCAGATCCCGCCTGATCCCGGAGCAGGGCGATGCCGAGTTAGGCTGCCGTTCTAGATCTGCGCCACACCAAAAGGACACCTCGGTGGCCGCGCGCTCCCGTTTGAGCCAAGCTAGCTCCACGTTCTCTAAAGCAACCCCTGAGCTTGTTGGAAGGCCGAGCTGTAAAAACACGGCTGCCTGCCTGGGTTTCACGCTCTGCCGCCTGAACAGCGTTTCTGGGGAGTTCCACCATCTCGGGGCCAGCGTTTGGGCTGGGCTGGGCCGGGCCTTGTCGCAACCTGTCGCTGCTCCACAGCGCCTGCGGTGCGGGGTGTTCCTGCGCTTGTTCCTACGCCTTGTCACGGGGTGGCACACCTCTGGAACCGAAGGGGAGTGCGTTAGCCCCAGGTCGCACAGCACGGCGGGGCAGAAGATTTCCCTCTGAAATAAGGCTGTTGGTTTTGTTGTGTTTTTTTCTTTTATAACTAGATCTCCTTTTTTTCCCTTGTAAACAAACTTGCTCTTCCTTTACAAGATGCTGCATAGGAAAGTAAAAGTTTTTTTGCCTTTTCCAAAACTTGTATTTATCAGTGTCATTCTGTCTGTACTATATTCTGACTGAATCTTTTGTTTACTGTATTACTATAAAATGCTAAAACCTTTCCAGTGTGTGAAATATTTGGGACAATTTAACGGCTGGTTTTGAATGGAGAAGATCAACAGGTGTTCAGCTTGTGATTATTCACTGGGAAACAAGTGTAAAAAACAAACAACCCCTGTTCATTGAAGCTTTCTGCACCTTCTGGAGAGGAACTGGAGGTGTTGACAGTTACTGCCACAGCACGCTTCGCCTGTCCTGCAGTTGGCAACGCGTTACGAAGCGGCCCTTAAAGGACAGCTGGGGCACTGGGCATGTCCTGCTTCAGAGGTGGGGTCTGGCTGTAAAGCTTAGACGGAAACCAGCCTCTCAGGCTGGCAGTTCCTGTGCCACAGGAGGCACAGACTCTCTCACAGTTCAGATCCAAAAGGCAAGTTTAATTCCCTCGCTGTTTTGACCCAAGGTAGCACCCACTAGGATACATCATGCCTCCTCCTGCCCACAGTCAGCGAAGGTTTCACCTGCTATTCAGCAGGCAAACACCACAGATATCCCTCAAGACAAATCTTACTAACTTTTTAGAGTGGATACTCTGGAGCAGGAACACCCCTTCCAGCCTCCCCTGGCTCCCGCAGCTGTCTGATAAACACTGACAGAGGCAGGTTACTGCACGCAGGAGCTGGTGGGTTAGTCCCAGAAACGCAACCTGCTGGGCGTGTGGTTTCAGCAGGGCCACCCAGATCCAGGCCGGTTTTTAGAACCAAACAAAGCACAACAGGAGATGGAAAGACTGACCCGCTGAGATGCAGCGAACCAACAGCTTTGGTGCAGCTGCTGCTCAGAACAGCAGCTGAGGTGGCTGCCACCCTTCCCCAGGGGCTCGAGGGCTGGGTGACCCGCGCCCAGCGCTGCTGCCTACCCCGGCCCGGCCGTGCACCTCGCCTCCTCGCAGCGCTGCTTGCTGGATCTCTCCTCCTCCTCCTGCTCCCTCTGGTGCTCCTGCTCCTGCAGGCCGCGTTCTGTCAGCTGAGCAGAGGGATGAGGGCGGTTAGGGCCAGGCGGCTGGAGGCCGTACCGCAGCGGGGCTCGCCCCGCAGCTGGAGAGGCTGGCGGTGCACTGGGGAGCAGAGACGCCCTAGCTAACCTCTCTGAACCCGAGGAAATCTCTGCAAGTCCTTTTCCATGCACTGGAAAATGCAGCAACAGCTGGGTGATAACAAGCTGCAGCAGCACCTGTGGCATTTGGGCACACATCTGAAAAGCACACCGTACCTGAGCCCCCAGCTCCCGTCTGCGGGCTGTCTTCAGCTCCTCCTCGTGCTCCTTCTCTCGCCTTGTCAGCTCTTTTGCCTCCTCAAGTTCTCTAATCAGTTGCTCTCGGCACCTTACGGACTCCTCCTGGGCCCGTCGGTTCAGCTCCATCTTCTCTTGGATCTGGCGCTGTCTGCCTGCAAGGACCTTTGTGAAACCAGAGGACCAAGGGAGAGGATCAGTCAAGAAAGAGGCCAGACCTGGAAGCAAAACTGTGCAAATCTCAGTTATGCAGTTCTCAGAAAATGTATCGGAGCAGCAGAAAAACTGTCCCTCGAGCACCGAAGGCTGTCACCCTCTGGAGGCTGGAGGGCTACAGCTGGAACAACAGCTTTGTCAAACCACGAGACACCCCAGCGAAAAAAGCCATCACCTCCTTCATCAGGCGATCTCTGGCCATCTTCTCTCTTTCCCATTCTTCTTCCCTCTTCTCCCAGACTTTTTTAGCTTCTTCTCTAAAGCCAAAAGGAAGATTCATTTCCAAGGTTACTGCTTACGATAAACGTACACACGCCTACAACAGCCAGGCCAAGCAGCCACCTCCTTCTAATGTCCGCTCCAAAGCTCTTAAACATGAATGGAGCCAAACAGGCCAGGACACTCGGCATACGCAGCCTCTTTAGGTGAAGTTCAGGGGCACATACACACCTAAAAAAAGTCTGCAGCTCTGCCTCCCTCTCCTTTTCTAACTGGAGCTGCTCCTCGATGACGCGTTTCATCCAGGCGACATCTGCCACAGCTCGCTCGCGTCTCGCGGACTGGCAGCGCTGATCCTCATCTTCTTTCTCCAGGAGGGCTAATAAGATTTGCCTGTCTGCCTCCTTGAGAAAAGCCAAAACATTAACAGCCATGCAACGGGCTCCCAGCTGTGTGCTTCTGGGCTCTGCAAATTATTGGTGACGTAGCCTCAGAAAGAGGCTCTGTCTGCCTGCTCCTCTGCGATCGTTCTGCTCCAGCCCTGTTCGCAAGCCAGAAGGGGCTCCCTAGCTGCTGAGCTGTAGGCGGTGGGGGCAGACACGTAAACAACACACAAAGAACAAGTTCCTTCAGCACACAGTACCTGTGACGTGTAAACCAAGGGGTCCTTTCTCTTACCAGCTCCTCCTGTATCTGCTGGGCTCGTCTCTTCAACTGGGCATCACACTGGTGCCTCAAAAAGCGACTGGAGGGAAAAAGAAAACATTCCAACTAACTCGAAAGCCCTAACGCCCTATTCTGTCATACACCAGCGTGCAGGAGGACACATTTACAGCAATAAAACTTCCAGGCAACTGAGATACCTGCTACCTCTAACACGAACAAAAGGAATACCGGCACCGCACCACCGTGTTTGCTCATCAGCTCTTCTGGGTGCTTCCAGCAAAACCCAAAGGTTTACAACCCCCTGCCACCTGAAACACCTCCTCCTGCTGCAGGTACGGTCGCGGACATGGGAACAGACCCCACCATCCCCGCTCCATCCCTTACCCGAGCTCAGTCTTCCTCCGGTGCTCTTCCATTTGTCTCCTTTCTTCTTCCAACCTTTCCAGCTCCCACCGCTGCTTTAACAAATTCTCTTGTTCTTTTTTCAACTTTGTCGCCTAGCGGTTTTGAAAAAGAAAAACCAGTTACCACGAAGGACTTCAGAGAGCTTTGTACCAGAGTTTGTAGCACACCCTGTTTGTCCTCGTGGTCAACACTCCGCACTGTTTGAGTCTCGCTGGCTCACAGCACAAGGTGAGCAGCTTCAGCTGGAAGAGCCTTCGACCTGAGCCTACATCACTCAGGAGCTTCCACAAATCTTTTTCTCATCTGGTACAGCACAAAAGGGTGCTCACATCTCAAGAGGAGCAAAGGAAGTCTACCAGAAGGCAGCTAACGTGCCAGCAGTCACAGCAGGGGACGACACTGGTGACAGAATGCGGCTCCCAGCTGACCTTGTTCCACATTTAATCTAGGGGGCGTTAACCTCGAGGAGGAGGTCGGCTCCCCGTTGCCGCACTGCCAAGGGAAGCAACGAACTTCCTTCTCCCATCGGGCCAACCGAAGGGTTACCTCTGTCTCCTGTAATTTCAGTTCTTCTATCTGCTGAAGCAGCGCCTCTGCCTGCTTCTTCTCCTCCAGCCGACGCCTCTCTTCCTCTTTTCTCATCCTTTCCAGAGCTTCCCTTCGCGCAGCCTCATACTCATTTTCATAACGCTTCGTCTCCTCTCGTTCAGATGCCTCTTGCTTATTGAGCCAAAACAAAGCGTGGCTTTTAAGGTTAGACAGAACACAAAGAAACAGCCTGCAGCTCAGGCAATGCACAGATCAAATTCCCGCAAGCTGACATGCATGTGAAGAATGAGTACAGAACAAAATCCACCAGGGAAGGACACGAGGACAAAACAAAACTGCAGATCTGTTCAGCAGACAACACGGCATTTTCTAGGAGACAGACAGCAGGTACTTGCTAGATGGGAGCGATGGCTCTCAGTTAAAGCATCCTTCCCATCGACAGCTGCTGTCATCCCGCGGACACCAGAGACTCCCACCGCGAGGGCAACGAGCACGGCACCCTCAGTCATTCTTTGGCACAAGAATGCTCTGAGAAGGACAAGCCAACGGGCCGCCCCTGCGCCTCCTGCACCCCAGCGGTGCCCGCACCGGAGGGCAGGCTGCCCGCGGCGCACGAGCGTGCCCGCTCCCACCAGGGCAACCCCAGCGTACCTGCTGCTTTTGCCTTAGCTGCTCGCCCCAGGCCTCTGCCACGTGCATCCCGTGTGGCTCCGACTCCACCTGCGGACAGAGACATAAGTGCCGGGGGCTCTCCCGAGCCAGCAGGGCCCGGATGGGCTCCCTGAACCTCCCGGCCCGGCCTCTGCAGAGCTCTGGTGTCCCCCGCGCCCACAGGTCACACGCCGAGGCTCAGCGTCACGTGCCAGCTCTGGGACACGGCAGCGACGCTGACACCAGGCGCCGGAGCAGCGTGTCAGGGATCGGGGGAGCACTGCGGGCAGCCCAGCCCTGACAGGCACCAAGGATCTTGGCACCACAGGCACCGAAAATCTGCTCTCGGTGCCGGAATGGATTTCGGACCCTTGGCGGAATACCTGCTTTGGGTCGTTTTACTTCTTTGGGGCCACTGCACTTCTTTGCCTCCTGCCCGTCAGCTCCCGGGGCAACGGCGATGCCGTGACCCAGGATGAGCTACAACGGTAGCTTGCTGCGGCGACCCTCCCGTTAAAACCGGGCTTAATGAGCGCAGCACGGCAGGGACCACAGCGGGAACCGCAGCACGCCGCCTCCCGCAGCTCGGCGTCCTTCCTCCCGCAGCGCCGCAGCCCGACCGCCCGGCCCCGGCAGCGGG